>VZRZ01002438.1:178765-221624 GCA_013398175.1 Climacteris rufus
AATCACAAGCGGGGGCGGGGGGGGGGCTGGCATTCACTGAAAGTAACAGAACCAGAATCTAGGACACAGCAATTATTGTGGTGAAAGAGCACTGATGTGAACGAAATGCTTTGCCTTCATGTGAGCCGGCAGTGAAAGTACACACGTAGAAACAAATGTCTGGGTAGCAGCAAAACCTGAATAAACTCTAAAATTTCTTCATGATAAACAAATTTGAAGAAATTTTGATTCTTTGCTGACAAAAGGAATTAAATTTATGCTCTTAAACATTGATGTTTCTCTCCATTTTCTCTTACGCATTTTCCTTGTAGAAAGAAATATTATTGTTGGATAAAGATTTATGTTATTAAAAAGAAAAAAGAAAAAGTTTCTGTTCATCTGGAGTCCTTTCTCATCCACAGAACCATGCAATCCAATCCCACTAACTCAGTATTAACACTCTAGACTGTTATGTCCTAGGATTTTTAGCGCTAAACACCTGCCAGCCCCAGTCTTAATACATGATCCTTTGAAGATACTTCTGACTTTTTTATTAAGAATGAAGATAGATTATGATGTAGAGATATTTACAGGGTAAAACTACCATCTATGAAATTAGGTACCCATTAGCAAATGCTAGAGAGATACTGGTTTAACATATTTTGGAATACAACAAGCTGTTGTATCAATACCTTCAACCGCAGCGATTTCTACACTTATTAAAAAAAAAAAAATTATTTAACTATTTACCTAAAGTTTTGGCTACTTGTTCTTTTTTTATGGAACAAATTAATGGGTTGTTTGTCAGCAAGTTCATCACAGATTAGCTTGTCTTAACATTTTGTCTCATTACAGAGTTGTCCATGATAATGTCTGCTAACACTGACGACCTCCAACAATACACTTGATCTCTTCTGTGTTCTGTATTTTAGCTGTTGAAGCTTTCCAGTTCAGCATGCACCACTGAAGTTATAAACAAAGCAGAAAGGATGTACAGCAGAGCAAATAGCTAAGTGGAATATGTAATCAAAACAAGAGATGTTCTTTGATGGTGTCTCGCGTTAGGTACTTGTGCCAGTTTTGGCTGGGGTAGAGTTAGCTTTCTTCACAGTGACTGCTATGGAGCTGTGTTTTGGATTTGTGCTGAGCATAGGCTTGATAATATAGAGATGTTTTTGTTATTACTGAGCAGGGCTTACACAGAGACAAGGCCTTATCGGCTTTTCGTATATCATTCTGGGGAGGAAGCTGGGGGTGCTTGGGGGATTGAGAAGAGACACAGCCAGGACAGGTGACCCAAAATTCCAGACCCTATGACATCACACTGAGCAAATAAATTGGGGAAAGGAAGACAAAGGGGAGGGGGAACATTTGGAATGATGGTGTTTTTCTTCTCAATTAATCATTATGCATGATGGAGCCCTGCTCTCCTGGAGGTGGCTGAACACCTGCCTGTCCATGGGAAGCAGTGAATTAATTCCTTGTTTTGTTTTTTTGTATGCATGGCTTTTGCTTTCCCTATTAAACTGTCTTGTTCTCAACCCATGAGTTCTCTACCTTTTACCCTTCTGATTCTCTCCCCAATCCCACTGGTGGGGGAGTGAGCAAGCAGCTGCGAGTGACCATGACAGTACTGTAGGAGGACCACAATTGGACAGGCTTAATATTTTACTTCAGTTTTACAAGTAGGGGAACTGAAATTATGTTGCACATGCATATCTGTATGACATAGGCAAAAGACAAACATATGCCAATATACTGTGAAAATTTCAGAATTGTGTTTTATAACACTGCCATCCTTTCAGCCAGTGAATTGCAGTAAGGTATAGGAGCCTTACAGCCTGACAGAATATATTTATTTTTTCTTCAGAGGTTTTCTTCTTTTGTAGATGACTAGACCGTATCATATGAAACCAGTATACCTTACTGCAGTGAAGTTTTTCTCAGTTGACCACAGTCCCCAAGGTGACATGACACTGGGGAAAATGGTAAGCAGTATCAAATCTGGAAAAAATATTTGCTCTGTTTAAAGAAACTTCACTAACTTTCAAGAGCTAGGTGATGCTTTATTAACTTGCCCATGGGCTTCAGATCCTTGTAGTTCTTGGCATACTGGGAGGATCATGATAAGGTAAGATCAGCCTGTGCTTTATATTTGTTGATAGATGTCCTGTTTTGGGGTTGGTAGAGGGAGCAGTAGGATTGGGTGAGTCAAAACCATTTGGACTTCCAGATGATTCTACATTCTTTGTCTCTGTCTTCAGCATGAATGATGGACCAAGGGGGTCCCAGTGCTCTCAGATGAAGACCATGACTGCAAGAATGGTCAATCCTAGTTGACCCTGAAATTGTGCAGGATCTGCTACTCCAGCTGGATCTCTACAAATCTAAGATCTAAGAATCCTCAAAAAGCTGGCTGATGTCTTTGCAGAGTCTCAATGGATGATTTTCGAGCTGCCTTGGAAACCCAGAGCTGACTGGAAGCTGGTGAACATTGTCCTGATTTTCAAGAAGGGCAAGAAGGAGGACCCTGGACACTAGAGGCCTGTTAGTCTCACTGCAGTTCCTGAATGAAAAAGATTATTTTGGGTAGTATTGAAAAACACCTGGACGACAAGGCAGTCATTTGTCGGAGTAACGACACAAAAGGACGAGCCAGAGACACCTGTTACCAGGATGCGAGAGAAGGAAGGAAGGAGGGCAAGACCCGCCTTCTTTATTTTTTATATCCATTTAGAAATCACTATTAATTGGAGGAAATCAGTACTTCCTCCCTCAACTACAGTGGTCAAAGGAAATGTCCATCAAAGTTCTGTGTCCATGAGAAAGGAATGTGAGAGATAAGATACAGTTACAATAACATAGCCATGTTTACAGAGAAAACTGTGAGAAACTAGCTACAAAGAAATGAAAACATCCAGGACTGCAAAAATCAGGGCAACAGTCATTGGTCANCAAAGGGAGCCAGTTGATGTTATCTTTTTAGATTTCAGCAAAGCTTTTGGCACTGTCTCTCACAGGATCCTTCTGGACAAAATGTCCAGCATGCAGCTGGATAAACACATCCTGTGGTGGGTGAGCAACTGGCTCATGGGTTGGGCACAAAGGGTTATAGTGAATGGGGTGACATCAGACTGAGGACCTGTCACTAGTGGGGTTCCACAGGGCTCCATTCTTGGTCCTATGTTCTTCAATATCTTCATTAACGACCTGTATGCAGGACACTTGAAGGAATTATAAATAAATCTGCCAACACTAGAGTGGGTGGAGCTGTTGACTCCCTCGAGGACATAGAGGGCCTGCAGAGAGACCTTACAAATTAGAAGGTTGGGCAATCACCAAACAAATGAAGTTTCACAAGGGAAAGTGCCAGACTTGCACATGGGACAGGGCAACCCTGGATGTACAGACAGACTGGGGAAGGAGAGGCTGGAAAGCAGTGCTGTGGAAAGGGAACTGGGAGTTCTAATCAAAGAAGGAAAGTGGAATAAGAATCAGCAGTGTCCTAGCAGCCCAGAGGACCAACTGTGTCCTGGGGGGCATCAGGCACAGCATTGCCAGTCAGTCAAGGGAGGGGATTGTCCCAGTCTGCTCTGCACTGGGGCGGCCTCACCTCAAGTGCTGGGGTCAGTGTTGGGTGCCACAATATAAAAAGACATTAAATTATTAGAGAGTGTCCAAATGGGGGCCACAAGGATGGTTAATGACCTTGAGGGGAAGCTGTGTGAGGAGCAGCTGAGGTCATGGTCTGCTCAGCCTGGAGAAGAAGAGACTGATTTCAGTCTTCAACATTCTCATGAGGAAAAGTGGAGGTGCAGACAGTGATCTCGTGTCTCTCATGACCAGTGGCAGGTCTTGAGGAAATGGCATGAAACTAAGTCAGGGGAGGTTTAAGCTGGATATCAGTGAAAGGTGTTTCATCCACAGGTGGCTGGGCACTGAAACAGGCTTCCTGTGGAAGTTGTCACGGCACCAACCTGACAGAGTTCAAGAAGCTTTTGGACAATGCTCTCAGGCACCTCGTGTGACTCTTGGGGTGTCTTGTGCAGGGCCAGGAGTTGGACTTGATGAACCTGATGGGTCACTTCCAACCCAACATATTCTAGGATTCTGTAGTTCTATACAATTATCAGTCCCTTAAAAAATATGACAAAAGATGAAGCTACATAGGCATCTTAGTGAACATATTTGCTACGAGTTGTTCTATGGTAGAATTAGAAGACATTTAGGGCTTTAAATGGACATAAATACTTTCTCTTTCTAACCTTTTATAATGATATTTATAGCTGTCATTATTATATGTATCAAAACTCTTTGAGTTTTGGGGGTTTTTCCAGAGAGTCTATCAAAAATAGTTCTGTTTTACTTTCTCAGTCATTTACATTTAACAAATATGGCTAATGAAATAGTTTTCATTTTCCATAGCAGAAATACCCTTTCTGTGATCAGCTATTAATCAGAATTACCAACTTCATTGTTTCTGTTTGTTTTTACCTAGGCCATGACTTAATTGAAGGATGCTTTTCAAATATATTTTAGAAGATCTACTAAGAGCATTTCCAGCCAAATTCATAATGACCATCAAAAAGTTTCTGACATCAAAGAAGCAAAAAATAAGTTAGGATTACATGAAAGCTAAATCTTACTACTTTTAATATGAGGGCATTTCATTCTGAAACACAAAAAAAAAGTTCCTTTCTCGTACCATTTCTTATGACCATAACTTGAAACAAACCAGAAAGAGTGTGAATCTAGCTATATCATTATTTAAGCAGTGTTACTCTTTGGGTAACACACATACCACTTGTTATTTTCTCTCTGCTCTTTTCTCTCTGCATTAAGACTGCAGAAATTAACACTGCAAAATAAATGAAATTTTGTTCTGGCCTCACAAATGTGAGATCCAAATGAATGCAATATTGAGGAATGCTGTTGTCTGATGTCCGTTTATCACTGTCACATACACTTATACAGACCCAGGGCATAGCATTAGCAGGTCATATGAAAAACTGTCCACAATAGGTAATCTTGTCAGCCAAAACCAAGCAGAATATAAGGGAAGTGTTGCCCTGACTTTTGCGGTTCTGGATGTTACCATTCTTTTGTAGCTAGTTTCTCACATTCTTCTATGTAAACATGGCCATGTTATTGTAATGGTATCTTATCGTTTACATTCCTTTCTTCTGGGCACAGAAGTTTGATGGACATTTCCTTTGACCACTGTGATTGAGGGAGGACAAGTTCTTTCCTCCAATGGTCAGTGATTTCTAAAATGCATATAAAATAAACAGGGCGGGTCTCGCCCGGCACTTTTGCTCCTTACTCTCTTAACAGGTGTTTCTTGTCTCTCCTTCTTCCTTCGTGTCGTTACTGCAACTGGGAAGAGTCTTAAAACCGTGTAAGGTGCATTTTAATCACAGAAAACATTCTTTTGAATATACACTTTTATTTCCTTTTGGGGAAGAAAATACTATAAATTTAAACCTTTCATATTTTCCTTCATTTTTTTATTCAGAGCTGCATAGAATGTAATTGTCTCTAGGGAACAGATTTTACCAGGAAGATGTGCAGATGAAGGAACAAAGGTTCCATGAGGAAATAAAAGTTATCTACATTTTCAGAGAGTTAAAGAGTAGTCATAGCTGTCGATTTTTACCTCTAACTAGTTTCATGTTATTTTTATTCTTCACTTGAAACTGCCTTTGCTTTCAAACGAGTTTTGCCAGTGCTCCTCTTCACTCCGTTGCCATTTAGTCTGCTAATATCTTTTTGACAACAAAGCATCTGGAACCAAAATTAACATTGCTGTTCACTAAGATATTTATGACCATATTTACTATCCATAACATCTATGGTGACTGTGTTGGAGAAAGAGAAAAAAATGAAATCCAGTCCTTTGATTTAATCTAGTTTAAGTATGTGTATCACAAGCGTGTACTGCTTATATTGTTCTGCTAGGTAAAGTAAGAAAGTGCAGCAGATGTGTACATTGCTCTGCAGTTTCTCAGTTTCACCACAGAACCCTTTATAAGAAATTCTGGTTTTGGGTTCCTCACAGTCGCAGATGTTATCTCTTAGAGTTTTTGTACTCAGTGCCAAAGTATGCAAAGTTTGTAGAAATGCATGTAGGAGTAACAGTTGGACTCGATCTTGGAGGTCTTTTCCAACTTTAATGATTCTATCTTTCTATGAACAATTATTCTATTCCTCATATTTCTGTGTTTCTGTCTTCTGCAATGTTATTTATGCTTGAACCCTTGGCAATAGTGACACAGCCTTGCTTTCTGGTTTGGTCCCGTTTATATAGATTTCAGTTTAGTGAAATAGGAGAGATAATGTTAGCAATAATCACTGTTTTTCAGCTGTCTTGGAGCTCTATTTATTAGATATTTTCTAGGCAAAGTGAAAAGTTTCTGCATGATCAAGAAACATTTAAGCAATAGTAGTTTATATTCTTTTCTTTTTTTTCCTCCCAACAGTCCATTTAACATCTGAAGGTGATCTGTTGTAGGATATCCTGATTAATCGTATTTCTGTTCCTTTGGAAATATGGAGCTGATCATGAAATGAATTGCTTTCAAGAAGCAGACAATGAGCTATATCTTCCTTCAGAGTTGATTTTATTTGGAGCAACCAAACTCCTCTTCGCCTTTCTTTTAAAGGACATTATAGATAGATGATAGATAGATAGATAGATAGATAGATAGATAGATAGATAGATAGAGGCAGGCAGACAGACAGACAGACAGACAAATAGATCAGAATACATAATATATTATGTATTTCTTACCTATAGTTGTATATATATGCTTATATATGTACAATGGGACTGTATCCTCATGCCTCCTTATGTCTTGGCTGCCAATTACATTCCTCAGAAAAACTGCCAATATGAAACCCTATGGGGAGAAAGACTTATGCTAAATTTCCTCCAAAGCCAGTGCTGAAAGAAATTTAAAGAGATTTAACACAGAAACCAATGCTGTCAATGTGTTAAAGGTTTGAATTTTTTGGTTCATTTGAAAACTGACCCTTAAAGCACTAGGTGTTTTTTAAAGTATCTTTTCAGGGATTCAAGGTTTGGTGGTCCACATCTCTAGGCATGAACAATTGTATTTTCCATTACAGTCTTTTTTCTCTTCCTCCCATTTACTTTATCTATATGAATTTCAGGATTATGGTTGAGATGTTTGCTAATACTGAAATTACTTTTCTTGTGGAAGTGGACGAAGTCTTTGCTTCTCTATTCATGCTTGCCCAGAAGCCTATCTTAGTTTGACTTCAGCACAGGTCGGTGTTTTTGATCTGACTGAGAGATGGGACTCCATAGATCGGACTACAAGACACCACAGGATGATGTTGTCTAACCTTCCATCCTTTTCCTGTAACTCTCTGGGGAATTTGCTGCTTTGTAAATTATGGCCAAGGGTGAATATTCCCCAAATGGATCCCTCATTAATTATTTAATTTTTCCACACATTATATACATTTTTAAATGTAATGTTTATTTAAGTTTTTAAATGTAATTAATATTAAAGTGGGGTTTTTAACATTCCAGTAGGGTTTATTTTTTCCGCGTGAGACAACATGTGACACTCTCCACCAGCTATTAGATGTATAGTGCTTTATACATCATCTCTGCAGAAAAACAGTCCTATAATTGTGCACTATGCCAGAACAGATCAGCAGCAATTCTTTACTCCAAAATTACTGCATTTCAGGGTGAGGTGAAAAATTCCCAAGTCCTTTGTCTGTGAAACAACAAATACGATTTTTGGAGCCATTTAAAATGCTACCTGACTAGCTACTAAAAAATTTAACTTAATTTATGATATTAAAATAAACTTATACCTAAAGAAACCAGGTTTAAGTATGAAATGAAGGCTTGATGAACAAGTTTTTAATACTTTAATACTGTTAAGAAAAAAATCTGTAAATACACATAAGGAAATATTATCAATCTGGCAAGAGGAAAGTACAAATTATGACTTATCAGTTCACCTGGATCTGTAATAATATAGTCAGGGTCTTGATAATATTATTTAGCATGGCCTGAAGTGTTACATTTAAATGTCTCATCACAAAAATACATGCCTTTTGTCCCTCTTTTGGCAGGCTTTCTGAATCCTTGGTTTTGGGAAGAAACAACTTCCAAACTGCTCTGTGTCTAGCCCTGAAGTTCAGAAGATTGTGATTGACTTTTCCTAGTACCGGTGTCCTAAAATGCAATGAAATCAGATTTCGTTAGGGGAGCAGTGTTGCGGTGGCCCAGGTCAGGGATGAGCTGGGGGATAGATCACCGGTGCAGAAGGCCCTTAAGTGGTGGCACCGCTTTGGCAATTAATCCCCTTCAGGTTATGGTGAGGTTGTGGTGAGGCCCACAGTGCTGTGCACCCGCATGCAGATCATGCCCCTGCAATTGGCCAGCAACTCTCTTCTCTCTTTCACCCAGTTATGGTTTGATTCTGGAATGTTCTCCCATACTCAGTATCCCATTGTCTCCCAGTTCTCCTTCCCCACCTACCCTTTCTCCCATTGGTTTGTACCCTGTCACCCCACCTTTACCCCGCCCATTTGCCCTCAGATTATTGGTTCCTGATGCTCTCTCTGTCCCTTTTCCCCTTGCATAAAACCCCTGGACCCTCTGTTGTCCTCATCTTTCACCCCTGGACCCCTTCACCGACAATAAACCGGCTGGAATTCCACACGGAAGACCCCTCCTGCCTCTTTACTCTTGCCGCCACTTGCAGCTATCCAGCACCGTGCAGAGCTGTGCCCTGACACTGGCACCTGGTGCTCCAGTGCTGCCAGCAATCTGCCTTCAAGGCAGAGCCCAGGAGCAAACTCAGGACGCTTTCTGGGGCGACATGACGGTGCCTCTGCACCCTTCTCCACACCAAACCACCATGTCAGAGCAGGGTATATATAATAGGTCAAGATCCTGCTTTTTAAAATGCATTTATGTGTTTAGGTCGTGATTATGAGTTCTAAAGAGTCTATATTCTAAAGAGTCCTATTGACTCTACTAAGCAGTTTTTTATCTTTGGAGAGAGAGAGAGAGAGAGACAGATGTATATACATATATACACATGTATAAATATATGTATATACAAACAGCAAATTATATACTTAGTTATTTTCTTTTATTTATCTTTTTGTTTTGATGGATGACATATAATGACTTAAAGCTGTATAGGAGAAAACTTAATTCTGAAAAAATGCTGTTACCTTACTTTCTCTTGACCCTCTCAGTTACTGCTGTATTGGGATGGTCTTTTCGTATAAACAAACCCATCAGCTTTTTTAGCTCAAGTATGCAATGTTCAACGTGAAACTGAGCAACATTCTGAATCTCTCTGATATATTGATGTACGGACGTACTTCTGCTGGGAGCTGTGTGCTCTTCAGTGTAGAAACTCCTGTAGTAACTTTAATAGATATAATTAGCCTTGTTAAAGCAATGTGGCACTGCTGTCTGTTGCATGGAAACACCCCTGAGACATTCTCTCTTGGACATATCCTTCCTGGGAGATTTATGTTTAACAGCTCACAAGTTACAAGCAATTGTCTTGCTTACTAGCTTTCTTTTTTGGTACATCTCTCTGGTATTTACAACCCTCTACCTAGCTAGTGGCAAGGGTGATATGTTTTGATGACAAACTTCATTAGGTCTAGTCAGTGCAAGCAAGCAGCACTACTTTACTTGTAACCCATTGGTCTCTCTAAGCAGGGATACAGCAGCTTAAACTTCATCTACTTTACAGGTTAACAGTGATAGATTAAGCAAGGAGGGTCTTCTTAGCACTGATAAGATCAAGCAAGATGGATCTACTGTTTTTAGTGCTGAAGACGCATGAGACATGCTTGACCAAACCAGCAAACCCACTTTTGAAGATATTCAAGAAACATGCCCCCAAAGCAGCAAAGATGTGCATGCCCTGATATGAAAGTGGGAGCCAAAACTGACAAGCAGCAAAAAACCAAAGAGCTGATAAGACCTTTTTCAGCAGCAAAGAATATTTTGCTAAGTAAACCTGACAATACAAAGTCTAAAAATGTCTATGACTGACAATCACTTCATACTATTAAAGGCCAGTCCCAGTGAGGACTTCTGATGCTCCTCCCAAACATGAAAGGATTTTAAAAAATTATTTAGTATGTTTCTGTAAATTTATTTGGGTTGCCATCCTTAATCCTGGGGATAAAATTATCTAAAGTTTACACCTGTATAATCCTTTAGACATGAACTGTTGACTAAGTCTGGAGCTAGGATTGGATCCAACTTCACCTAGACTCATCTCTGAGAAAGAGTTTAGAAAGCAAGGGGGCTCTTTCTGAACCTTGTGTATAGAGAGGCTTTTCTAATAAACTTTGTTTGAAGCTCCTACTCTGCCCACAACAGTGCTGTAAGCCTCACTTAGAGCTCTTACAGTGGAAGAAGTGTCCAGCCCTCTGCAGAGGGGTAGCAGGCTAGCGTAAGGCACTGGTACGGTGGGTGATGCCGGGCCTGTGCCCACAAGCAGCACCACAGCCTCACAGGGGCAACTTCATGTGGCCCAGCTAAGGCTGACCTTTCTGAGTAAGTCAAAGGCTGACTGATGTCAACAGCTGTAAAAGCAACAAGTGTCAGATAACCTTTGCAAAGCAAAAATCTGGGATCAGACTGATTCCCTGAAGTCAATGCTACGACCTGCCTTTGCCCTTTATGAACAAAAGTTTCTTCTAGCAGCAGTAAGAAGCTCTTGAATTTTGTATTGGACAGTGAAGGCCACAGTCTCTGAATGCTTTATGACAAGCAGTCCCAACTAAGACGCAATTATCTCAGCCTATCTTTAACACCATGCTTACCTAGAAGACTGAATGGAGAATAGCTTTTCTTTTGGATACAATGGGTTCATAATTACACCTTAATTTGTTAAGTAACAGAGATTTTGAATGTGCGTACAGTTGAACAAACACCTGTGTTGATTCAAGTACCAAGACCTGCATCTATGTAGTGTTAAATCCTATCTTTTTTTAAAGTTAAACTTGCAACAGATAAAGCCTTGGACTCATGTAATATGATGACCAGTCTTTTAGAACTATTAAATAGTGTTTTAGAACTATTAAATCCAGTTTTCTGTCACGTTACAACAAAGAGTTCGTTTTTCACAAAGCCGAATGCAGGCTGATCTATGACACCTTTGATGATGTCACTTACTCTTCCAGATCCAGTTTGTGTATAACAGTGACAGTAAGTGGAGAAGCAGGCACTGAGATACTTAGGAGGGCTGCTGCATGTTTTAGTATTTGCTTTTTGTTGCCCAGTCTGTCTTTCCCCAGCATTAATACCATATTGTTTTTCCCTTAACTTAGCACTATGGAAACTTAACCACATATTAATATAGGTCTTAAGAGCAGTAATAACGGACAACTTATAACCCAGGGATTGGCACTGAGTTCTCCTCAGTGACATTCCAATTACCTGTGGGTCAGTTTTATGGGGCTGAACATTAGCAGGATGGATTTCTTAAATCCAGCACTTTTCACTAGGGCTAGATTTGATCTCACGCAACTTCAGCTGTATAAAAGCTGGATAGATTCCCAGTTTAGTCATCAGAAAACATCATATTCAGTATCTTAGTCATCCCAGTTGGAGGTAAATCAGTCACAGAAAGTGCTAATGTCACTGATTATCTCCAAACAACCACAAGTTCTCAATGTTTGGTGACACTGAGAATACCTTGTCATCCTGGAAATACTCCAGAGCGAAAACCACAGGTCTACAGGGCCTTTGTAGATCAGCTTTGAGAACAAAAATCCCAATGTACAGTCTGACAGTTCCTTCTCCTGTTGTACCTATCCTTAAAGTAACCTATGATAGATTGCTTAACTAACATTCAATTTCCAGTTTTTTTTCTGCAGTGAGTATAGGGGCTGAAATGTTTTTCCTCTGGACTTGGAATTTATGTGAAATAAGTTTTGCCCAGTTATGATGCCATTTCATGACAAGACTGATTGTCTGGTGTCAAGGAATAACAAAACTGGTAAAAATTCAAGAAAAGGCAAAGGTTGAATATCTTATTCACAACATAAGGCAGAACTGCTCCAACTGATTTATAAAATTTTATCTACAGACTGAGAGATCTCCTTTCTATGTCAGTACATAGAAAACCTGTAGTAACATAAAAATATAAGAAATTTCATCTTGATATAATGGAATTTTTAAATAATTATTCTATCTTTATAATTTTTTTAAATATATATTTTACAGAAAAACAAAAGGAAAATCTTACATATGGACTTATGAATACAAGAAACAAAGCAATAAGCAAAAATTGGAAGTAGTTGCTAGTCATAATATAAGCAGAGAGGAGGCCTTTTGGGTGACTCAGTAGAAAGAACAATGATTTACTTATCTGGGCTTATGCTCTCAAAATATTGATTATGGACATAGATAACCCAGACAAACTTCACTGCCAGAACTTCCCAAGTTATGAAAAAGTTTGATATTTTAAGTCGGTGTCTTCTAACATCAAAACACATGAAAAAATCTTATGGAAAATAACTAGAAAAACAGTTACTCATAGATAAAGACTTGAATATGTCTGTTTACATTTAACTGCTTGAATAGTTGAATTTACTACACGAGTATGTTTTCATCACTGTCTTAAAAAAAAAAACATACACTAGAAACAATGGGAAGCCATAATCATGGCAGAAGATGAGTTTTCAGATGAAGTTTGTTGAGCACTGAGATGCCTGGTTAACAGCATCATCCTCAAACATACAACAAAAATGCTAATTACAGAAGGGCACCACCCATCACTGTTTCCCAATATTCAAACTTAGAAACACATACTTTTAGTGAGATAACTGCTTCTTAGTATTTACTGTTGACATCTTGTGTTATTGTAACTGTTTTAGAAAATAAATACTGACTATGAGATCAGCAAACAGGAGATCATGACCTCTTGCAAAACCTCTTATAAAAGAAATGTGCCCCTTAGCTGACTTTAGTTTTGATACTGACAGCTAACATATTACGGACCAAGCTATTGGAAAAGAAAACCCATAGGATATACCATAAACCAACTGTAACAACCACCACTTCAGATAAAAACTAATTTTCTGATAATCAATCCAATTTTTAATCCAACTGGAATGTCTTCTCTTCTGTCATACCAACCCACTTGCAAACCATTCTCTGTTGCAACTGATCCATGATCTACTCTCACTCGTATGTATTTTTCTTTACACATTACCAGGATTTACTTCAAAAGGTTAAAACCTACAATTTTCAGGGAGGAATATAAATTTCTTATTCAGAAATATCCCCTCCCATTAACCATTATTCTACAACAAATAGAGTATTGTGTACTGGCGTCTGGAATAATTTCAATTACTCATAAATTGCTATCTCGAATACTATCTAACTAATTACCTCTCAGGAAAATCTGTGTTCTTTTCTGATTTGTGTACTTTGTACTTAGAATAAGCACAAACTGAAAGGATCAGTGGAGAGATACTAAACTCCATCCTGAAACTCCTGTCAGACACAGTGACTTTCCAGTAACGCTTTAAGCCCCACTGTCATAATCCAGAAAACTTTTTAGGAAGCAAGATCTGACAATTCATAGTGTGTAACCTTTCAAAAGTTGTGAGAATGATGGGCCTCTTCAAAAATGATCTATCTCAAAACTCTTACTATAATCCATTGACTAACTAAAAGTGAAGGTGTAGTAACAGAATTCTCAAACTCCACTGAAGTAATGGTAAAGCTCTGCTTGCTTTTCTTTCTGTACTTTCTTGAGGTACGTCACTTGAGAGCTAGGTCACTTCCCAGGTCATGTTTTAGAAAGAGTTCACCAACAGTCTCTAGAATGAGATCTGCAGGTTTTTTGGCCTTGAAAATAAAATGGCCCTGTGACATTCTTTGTATCTAAAGCAAACTCTAGGCTGATGAAATGGGACAGTTATTTTACCTGGGTAAGAAAGTATTCAGCTTATTTTGTCAGTGGGTGGGGTAGGCATGAAACAAGTTTTGCTTGAGGGTATCCTCCACATACTTTCTTAGCATCAGTACTCAGGTTCTCATTACTTCAGACTTCTGAATTGTATCTGTCATTATCAGAGTGTAATCAATCTCTTCCCTCCAGAAGTGCCCGCTGAATGTCTTCCCATCCTGCAGAACATTGACATGCCAGTACTGTATTGCTGAGAATGAAGAACATGCAGTGAAGAGAAGTCATCACACAGAAAGGCTCACAAGAACAAACAGAGAACCAGATGCTTCATTTTGCTTCTTAAAATGCACTGTATAAAAGTTATAAAAGTCACTGGAGGATAGTTCTTGATAGTTCTCCTGGCCTTCAAAATGTAAAGACCTTTTAAGCTTTCAAGGTGACTGAATTCTTCTGCACTAAAACACATACTAGATCTAATGAAAACCCTCTTTTTTTTTCAGGGTTGTATGTCAAGAAACCTTGAAATCCAGCAAGGTGCATCTACATAGCTCATGGTTTTTAGAAGACAGGACGCTTTGCAGTGCATATTGATGCTCTAAACTGAAATTACATAAAGCACTTCTTCATTGCAGAGCACACATTTTCATTCAGACTGAAATAAATTGCCGTCCATATTTGCCAGGCCATATGGCTACACTCTTGGTTGATTGTCTCACCTTAAGGCTCTTCTATGGTTAGACTGCTAACATTAATGGTACCTGATTCTCAGAATATAATTTGTGAGTGGAATGAATATGTAAAAATCTACAATACTTAAAAAGATTTCTTCTATTTCAGAGAGCTTATGAGGAAAAATGAGCTAGCTGACATGATTTATGTTTTGGCCTTATAAACTTATGTTATTCTCTCTCTTTATTTGCATGTAGAATTCAACTTAGCACCTAGAGACAGAAGACTTGTGGGCTATTAGTTCCCCAAACAGAAGGAAGAAAGTAATTGGCCGAACTCAAAGGAACATAAATAGTCAGAGCTCAGTTCAACTTGCTGAAGATAAGAGGAGGATCGCACAGTCATGAGCAGTTGAGGACTGCAGCCTAAGTAGCCACTCTATCAGTAAGGCCACTAACAATAAATGGATTTCAGACTTCTTTAAATACAATTTTATTTTCCTTGTAAAAACATATATTACTCTCTTTTTATAGAGAAGTAAACCGCAGTGAGATAACTGCTCACAAACCTAAGGTTTAATAGTGTCCAAAGTGCTGACCGACGTACTTGTGGTTCTGCTTATATCCCCATAGGCATAAACAGACTCACCAACACTATTACTGATGCATTTCTGATGTCATCATGACATAAATTAAGCCTCTAGACTGGAATGGAATTAAAACTCTACAGTTTTTCTTCTAGGCCTCAATAAAGTTCAGGACTTTCTCAAAATTTAAAGTTTTCTCTGTTCTCATGTGCAGGAACAGGTTTCAAAGTCCCCTCTGCAAAAGGATGTAAAGTGATTGGAACTTTTGTGGAAGATAAACACATCGAAATAAATATAGTAACTCCTGTGCCTGCAATAAACAACAAAAAAAAGGAATGAGCAACTGATATATAGCATATAGTATAATATTCACTGGTTGTTTACAGTAAACATGGGGCAAAGCCTTCACCATTAAAATGCAATCAGTTTGTTTATTCACATTGGGCATTTGGACCCAACCTCTGCAGTGAGTTACAGTGATGTAAATTGAAACTAAGTTCCATATGAGTGCAGTTAATACAAATTCTCAAAAATTAAACTGAAGGTGAAGCTTACCTGGCCAAACAGCTTTGTTTAGCTTCTGAATTCTGGCTGTCTCCGCAGACCTTTCACTAGGTGCGATCTGACTGGCAAAATCCCATGAAAATGCTGTCAAGAATATAAATAAAGCATGTGGAAGAGATGATTTCTTAAGTGGTTATACTTGCCGGTACCTTAGGTTTTCATCCAATTTGGAATAAAGTGTAATATCTTGAACTTTGGCTTCCAATGTCAAAATATGTTCTTCCGCAAATACTTCAATTCATCATAGTGATTTCCATGTAAAAGCATAAATTGCATTTTTTTTGTGTTATTATAAGATCAACTGTACTGAAGCAATAGACTTTTTAACCTAGAAATTTTATTTCAGCCCCCCCAAAAAACATGTTAGGAAAAGAATTTCATCTGCCTAGAGAATATGTCAAGAAAAGACAATAATTTCAGGGCTTGTTGTACCTTCTGCTCCCCTCCATATTCCTTCAAGAAGGGAACACATAAAGGAATTATTGTAAAATACAAGCTTATTATTTCCTCAATAATAGTCTTAGTTAAGGCTGGTGGCGTTAGTTACCACCAGAACTCATAGCAAAAACCTTTAATGTAGTTCTGTCTCTTTTTTTGATGTCTTAAACCAAGATTTTCTCCACTGAATCATTAAATCCATCGATCCATATCACCATATACCTTTAGTGACATTAATAGTGCAAATAAGTACCTTGAACAAAGAATGAATCAATGAAAGCTGCCAACCTACTTCATGATTGTGCTGTCTTTCTTTTCAACAGTGGTCTACTTCGCTACCACCATATTGAGCTGGATCTTGCTTTAGTCTGCTGCCAATCCTGCCAGAATACAATAAACATAGTGCTGAAGTGTCTTACACATCACTTGTGACTTTAAGTTTTCGTTTTGTTTCTCCTTTAAGGCAGTGGCCAAGAGCAGCAAGATACATTTTGAAGGCAGAATTTTTTCATAGCAATATAAGAAATAAAAACAATCAAGTCTGTCATAGGAATCTTATTGCTGCATCAAGGTAAAAAAAATACTGAATTAGTCAAAGTAATGTTGTAAAAGCTTGTGAGTATTTAAATATCAATTACTACTTTACAACCTGATGTAGCCAGGATAGTTAAAGACTTAGCCTGTTTTCCAGCCTTAAGCTATTTGAAATTCAGGGTGTTTTTTCTCATTACTGTTTACCATAGCTGGAGTTCAGCTGTTTTCCTGTAGGAAAAAGGAATTAAAATTAAAGAATACTCTGACTGCTTTGGAGAACAGAAGTGCAGTTATTCCATGTACAACTCTCTTTACTTGAGGTAGGTTATGAACCCTCCCCTACAGATGGTTCTTTAACCTACTTTCCACAATTAACTTGCAGAATCCAGAGACAGAATCATAGAATCATCAAGGTTTGAAGAAATCTGCAAATCTTCTAGTCCAGTTGTCAACCTAGCACCACCATAATCACTCCTAAACCATATCCCCAGAATCTTTGCCATTTGAACATTTTGACAGATGGTGACTCACCACCTCCTTGGGCAACTTATTCTACTGGTTAACCATTCTTGTATTAAAAAAAATTCTGATACCTAACCTGAACATCCGGCACCACTTGGGACCATTTTCTATTGTTCTTTCACTTGAAATGTAGCAGAAGAGACTGACCCCCACCTGTTTACAACCTCCTATGGGGTAGTTGTAGAGAGCAATGTCATTCTGAGGGGTTCAAAACTGAACATGGGATTCAAGATGTGGTCTCACCAGTGCTGAGTACAGGGGGAAAATCCCTGCTCTGGTCCTGCTGGCCACACTATTGCTGATACAGGCGAGAATGCCATTGGCCTTCTTGGCCACCTGGGCACACACTGGATCATGTTCAGTCACCAGCATGTTGAACAGCATCCTCAGGTCCTTTTCCTGCAAGCAGCTTTCCAACCACTCTGTCCCAGCCTTTGGCAGTACTTGGGGTTGTTTTGACCCAAGGGCAGGACTGGGCTCTGGGCCTTGTTGAACCTCATACCATTGCCCTCAGCCTGTCCAGATCCCTCTGGAGAATCTTTTTGCCCTCCAGCAGATCAACATTCCCACCCAATTTGGTGTCTGTGAGCTTACTAAGGGTGCACTTGATCCTCTCACCCAGATCATCAATAAAGACATTAAACAGAACTGGCTCAAATACTGAGGCCTGGGGAACACCACTAGTGACTGGTTGACAGACGGATGTAACTACATTCCCCACCACCCCCTGGATCCAGCCATCCAGCCAGTTTTTCAATCAGCAAGGAATGCACCCATCCACAACAGGAGAAGCTAGTTTCTCCAGGAGGATGCTGTGGGAGATGGTGTCAGACACTTTACTAAAGCCTAGATAGACATCAGCCACATCCTTTCCTTTAACTACTGAGTCACTCTATGATGGAAGTTATTAGTTTTAAATTCTGGTGATTTACTCAAACACACAAAGTAGAAAAAATTTAAACAGGGCCTAGTTATTAAGTCCAGGCAACAGAAATACATCTATTTATCAATTTTTCCAACTGAGGAGTTCTGTCTTTCATAACTAATAACATGGTGGCTGAGATCTCTGGTTAGTTTCATTCACATTCTTATGATTTTCTCAGAAATGTTTACTGTAAAGACTCATTTAAAATTCAATTTCTAATATCTGTAAAAGTAAGCTGAAATAACATTGTGACTTGTGCTTAATTGACTGATTTAGAGCAATTAAATACCTCTCTTCAGAAAATTTCCAATATCACAGCATCATCATGATAAAGTCACATGCAGGATTAGTGGCAGAAGTCTAAACTCGGCATTAGTATGATTCACTAGAGGAATTCCTGAATAATAGAGTAGAGAAGCTTGGAATGCCAAAATATTCCTTCCCCTTTTTTTCTCCATTTTGTTCTTCATCCTGGAGTGGTCCACACAATATTCCTTTTTTTATCCTTTGTTTTCAAAGACTAGGCGTATGCAGTAATAAATCTCAAAAAATACTGCTTTCTTCATTGACCCATATGCTTACTAGTACAATCTCATTTATCTCACATGCTTAGGGAGAGAAAGAATTAGAATCTTTGGTCCATAAAGCAGGATGATTAAGGGAGTTGGAAGAAATCTGAGCAAACCATACACTTCCAGTTTGTTACATTACTTACTGTTTGCAGTTAAATACAAACTTTTCCAGTCTCATCAAACTGAACCACAAGATGTTCACACTTAGAAATGAATGGAGAAAATGGAAATACAAAACAAAAAATATAAATCACCAGTAAACTTAGCTCTCTCTTTGTTCACACCCTTTATTCTATCCCAGTTATGTTAAAAACCTTCTACTTCATCTTAAACATGCAAAATAAAAACTGTCAGCCTGAAAATACTCATTCTGCATTTCCTGCAGGCTCAGATTTGTGCTAACAGTAACCATAGACCAGTAATGTTTTCACATCAGCTTATTTCTTTAGGCATATAACTAATCCCACCAAAACAAGTACAGCTACTTGAGTATTTAATGCCTTGCTTACTGGATTATAAACAATAAAGTTTATGGCAGTATACGGCAGTAATCTTTTATCATGTATTAACTAAGGAATATGCATACCACCTAAACTCTACCTAGATCATGTTAGCTTGATGAACTTCAAAAAAAGAAATGCATTCTTCTGTGAGCAGAATGAAAAAGACATAGGACCATCAGTGGAGACACCCATTGTTATAAGGCAGCATATAAAAAGTCTAAATTTAAAAATCTGTCTCTTTGTTTGATCTCTGAGTCTAATTATCCCACCCACCATAAGCCCAGGAGAAACATCTGGCTTTGTTGTTTAATAAGTCTCCTGACATCTTAGCGTTCTAGACATGGAAAAAGTGCATTGAAAACATATACAAGTTATTTCAAGTCAGTTCAAGCTAAATAGTGAGTTGTGTTTGTTTCAGTTTTGAAATACATGTGTATTCAAATTAAATATCTCCAGGATACAGGCACAACACTTCCCTTGTGTCCAACTCAAAGGCCCCAGGCTTCCAAAGTCGTTTCTTTAGAGGAAAACCTTTGTACATCTGCCCTTTGGATTTTTGTGGACTCAGGGCTCATCTGAGTTATGCCCAATCCTAGAAGTAAGACTGGGATTTCTTACTTCCTACATGAAGCGGAGAATGTCTCACAGATTCTTTGAATGGGGAACTGATAATTTCACAGTTGGCTAAGTCAACTGACAAAGGGGTTCTGCCCAAACCTGTGAGAGTCCATGCATGCACAGATAACCTGGAACTGTTTAGGTGAGCTATGACTACTCTGTAAGTTCAACCTGCCAGAAGATTCTGCTTTGAGGAACTGAGACACAGTAATGAGCAAGTTTCAATGTGTTTTAAGTAAAGCTGTACCAACTTGTTCACAGACTGTAGAACAGCTTTTCAGGATTCACACATCTACTGAACCAGTTCAAGCACAAATCCTTGGTGTGTTTTTAAAATGTATTTTCATAGAATAGCATGCTTTGATGCTATCACAAAATGTGTTAGAAACATGTTTAGTCTATGAGGAAGGCTCTTGCTTATCCCAGAACAGGTTACAAAAAGAAAACAAAAAATCAGTCTAGAAATGACACCTCTGAAACACAGGCTTGGTTTAGAATTGCAACAGTAACTCAGAAGAATAATTCTGCAGACGGTGTTTTTACAGCATTTTTTCAGCATGACTCAAAAGGTAAAATAGAAACCAGCCATAAAGGAGCAGTTCATTGAGGTCTATTAACCTGAATTATAACAGCAGAGAACATAGGCCTCTAGGAGGCCCTGGGCCAGGACATCCCAGAAGCTAACCAGCTTGTCATCCGTATACTGTATTCCCAGCTCTTCTATTGCTGATTTGTCTAACTGCATGCTGTGTTTAGACTATATACTGAAGAACAATAACAGTATATCAATCATAGCCTAGGAATCCCCTCATAGAAATAAGGTGTTCTATAGAGGAAAGGAACTGTCCATCACCTCCTGCATTAAGAAAACGCTATGAGAGGTAAGCTCTGAATCACAACATGGTGTTCAGAAACTACTATGTGTAGAAACAACATGTGCTGTTCTTTTGTAAATCTGTTTACATGTACGAAATTATTTACTGGAATTATAAGTTAGCAGAACATTTCCAGAAAAGTGTTAGTCTTTTCCTTAACTCCTTTTTTGTTGATGAATCTAATCATTAACCATCACCTCTAACTAGGATTCAGAACAGCCTGCAGTCAGTACCAAGGACCTCAAGGATCAACTGGTCCAAGCTTTCTTTACAAAAGCACAGTCCAGACAAAATGGCTCAACACTCTGTCTGGATGAATCTTAAAAGTGTTCAGTGTTGAGGAATCCACTGTTTCCCTGCAGAGATAATTCCAATGGTTGATTGTTCTCACTTTGAAAAAATTTTCTCTTATGTCTTACCAGAATCACCCCAGAAGTAACTTGTACCCATTGCCCCTCATCTTTTCTATGTGACTCCCTGTAAAAAAGGAATCTCATCTTCTTTGTAGCCATCCTTTACATACATGATCATGGTGATAAGGACTCTTCCAAACTTTCTTTCCTCAAGTTTTCTTTTCTCATGCTAGAAAAGCTAAACATAGTGTGTATCAATACCAGAGGATAGACCTTTCATGTTCCTCAGGGTGCTCAAAAGCCATGTCCTCCGTTTCCTCCTTCCCTCCCTGCCTCTGCAGCCAGCACGCTGGGCCATGGTCAAATAGACATCAAGCAGGACTCTCTGCAGCACCTGCTGAAGGGAAATAGACCCCCATGTGCTCCTCAGGCAGACAGCCAAGGTTCAAGGTTACTTGGGAAGGGACAGTCATTAGTGGGCTGAGAAGCAGAATTTGCTGAAAATGGGTCATCTTGGGTCAGTTAAAGTTTTAGCCTAGTTTTGAACTGAAGCTCCCAGGGGAGCATAGAAGCAAAGTTCACCGTGCGGAAGGGCAAGCAGAAAACTAGTTCTAATTAGGTAATGAGAACCCCTTTTAATGACCTGCCCATATGTTGCTGCACAGATCATCTATTATTAAGTAAATATGCTCTCTGGGATTTGAGCTCCAGAACAACACCAGGTAGCCATTTACTAATGAAGGGATTTCATACAGTCAAAATTTACCAAAGTCAGGTCATCTAAGGTAAAATCCATGAACAATTTGCTGTGTAGATAATAGTGGAGTCAATCTCTGTTATTTTTATTATACATGGAGAAGATGTGCTCAAAGGATTAATTTGGAATCAGAAATAACAGGACACAGCTGCTACAGGGTAGGAGTAGTAGAAGGAAAATACCTTCCATTTCTGAAAAATATGTTCTAGCTCTTTTGGTCTTCACCAGCATTGTAAGGAGGGATCTAAACACTAAAACCATTCCAGCTTTGCTGTCCAAGGATCTATGTTGCCAGATGCAGGCACGGGATTTTAAAAAGTGTGACCAAAGTCGTATGTCCTTGCAAAGGGATCATCTGCAAAGCATAGCTCAGTCCCCAACTCCAGGACACTTTAAGACAACTGCAAACTGAAGTGAGTGCTCAGGGCTAACTGAAAAGGATCACCTGGATGCAACTCAGACTTTTAAACCATGCATCAGATGACATGAATTAGACCTAATTTATTACTACATGATGGAAGAGTGAACTGAGGTCAAACACAAGTCTTTATTTTCATTAAAATACTTATGATCTCAACAGCATTGCTCTTTCAGTAAGACCTTTCCAAGTGAACCAGTACCAGAAGCTGCTGAAGAGATGTGAGTAGTGTGTTGTGGCTGTGGCTGCATTTGAATATGGACACCCTTCATCCTGTGTATTAGAGCTGAGTGCTCACACCTGAGCCTTGTGAACAGTCCTGGTTCTTTGCAGAATTTCTTCATCTTGCTACAGAAGGCTACATACACCAAATACTGACCCAGCATTTCAGGTCAAACACAAATCCCAGTACTTCTTCAGGATTCACTGTCAGCAGAGCAGGTGGCCCTGAGTACAAAGCATATTGTCCTCCCTTGGTCAGCCTCAGGACTGTATCTGAAGTCAAACATCCCCCTACATCCTGGGTGTTACATAGTAGTTATCTAGACCTAGAAAAAGCTCAAAGGCATGGATGCAACTTTTTAAAAAGCTGAATAAATAATGTTGGCAACAGATTGTTGAGAGAAGTGAGCTGACATTGACCCTGCTATCAACTGCCATGAAACAGAGACATGCACTGAGGAGAGAGAGAGAAAGCCACCATTTGATAAATCCCAGCTGCCCAAAGTTGATCTCACCCTTCCTAACCCAGCCTGGCTATCTGCCATGGTAGCTGCCATGGTAGCTGGAGACAGAGAGCTTGGTTTCTTTTTTCGACAATCCTGTCGGAAAAATTTCTGCCGGAAAATTTCTGACAATCCTGTCCTATTCAGACAACTCCTGTCAGCATGAGTGACATCCCACTTTCCTCCCAGTCTTGTGACAGATGGCCAAATAGGACCTACAAAGGCAAATAGAGGGAGCTACCATCCTATACTAGGTTTGTCACAAGGTTTGGGTAGCAGGGGAGCTATAGGAGTGACTTCTGCAAGAAGTTGCTAGAAGCTTTCCCTGTGTGTGAAGGCAGACCTTCTGCTGGCCCGGGTTGAACCTAACACTGATGCTGGTAGTTCGTCCAGGATAACATACTTAAGGGTAAAAATCTCTGCACAGTTGCAACCAGAGAAGAGCAAAGAGACAGAAACAGCCCTGCAGACACCAAGGTCAATGCAGAAGGATGGACAAGAAGTGCTCCAGGCAAGCAGAGATTCCTCTGCAGCTCATACTATGGTGAAACAGCTGTGCCCCTGCTGCCCATGGAGGACATGGGAGCACATACCCACCTGTAGCCCACTGAGGACTCTATACCAGAGCATGTGGATGTGCCCAAAGGACACTGTGTCCCTGTGCAAAGTCTGTGCTGGAGCAGGCTCTTAGCATGATGTGGACTCCACAGAGAAAGGAGTACAGGCTAGACCTTGTTTGCTGCCAGGACTTATGATCTCATGAGAGGCCTACACTGGAGCAGTTCATGAAAAACTGCAAACTGGGCATGTTGGAGAAGTTCAAGGGGACTGTCTTTAGTGGGAGGACCCCATGCTGGAAGAATGTGAGAAGTCCTTTCCCCAAGGCTGAAGGAACATCAGAGACGTGATGATCTGAGCACAGCCCTCATTCCCTGCCTTTCTGCTTCACTCAGGAGAAGGAGTTAGAGAATTCAGCACTAAAACCCGGGAAGAAGGGAGACGTGGGGAAAAAGGAGTTGTAAGATTTAGTTTTTGTTTATCCTGCTCTGATTTGATTTGTAATAAACTCAGTTAATTTCCCCCAATCAAGTCTGTTTTGCCTGTGACAGTAATTGAGAGTGATGTCTCCCTGTCCTTATCTTGACCCATAAAACTGTTGTTCTATCTTTTCTCCCCTACACATCTTGTAGAGTGACCTTTGCAGGCACCTGACATCTAGTCAGGGTCAACTCACCACACATCACTTTTCCTGTCCCAGGAGATCTCCTAAACCCTTCCCACCCCACAACACACAAACTTACCACTGACCCTTCCCAATCCTCAGCACCATGCTGCTATATGTGCCTCCACATCCCTCTTTTTCCCTTCCTGACTTTCTCCTTCTTTCTCCAGGAACACACTGGCTTGCCATCTTTGAAGACTATTAGCTAAAGTGTTGGCAGGATCCTTCTTGGGTAAACCTAGTTCTGCTTTGTAAAGCTATGCTGCAGACAAAGCACAACTTCCGTGCAATTTCTCAGAGTGCAGTTGCAACTTTCCATTCCCTTTTGCAGTAATTCTGATGGCTGGTCAATTCCTACACCAAGGGGAAATAATCCTCCAAAGCAATGGTATAGTAACACAGTGCTGATGACAGAGCAGAAGAATATCTCTACTGCTAGCAAAACACCTTCTTTACTCATGTCAGTCATGTTCTTATGTCTGGACAAACAGAAAAAGAAAAATGCACACACATGGCCAGATGGCAGAAAAAGCTCAGAAGAGAATGCTGAATTCAGGACCCTTCTTAATGTCCTTCTGGTGCTGCCAGTAATGGGTTCTGTCACCTGCATGTCCATCAATCACAAAGAAATTATAAAAAAAAGCTTAAGATAATGTTTTAATCTTTACTGAAAGCCTTCCTCATCTGATAGGTCCCACACCATCAGCAGGGAGGCAACTACATTTAGAAAGCTCTCTAGCATCCTGGGAGATTAAAGAGGTGGTATAGCCACTGACAGGGAAAGAAGATTATTCCTCTTACAGCAACTGAAGCAGAGAAGATTCTTCTGTTTGCTGTCTTTTGTCATGCCTTGGATGTGAAAGGAAGTCTGGGAAGAGAAGGGATTGCTGGAGCATATTTCACCACAGTCTGTTGCTGCTGCACTGCTAGTAACAGTCCTGCTCTAGTCACAGGAGGGAGGTTTCTCTCAAGCTGGTTTGAGCATGTGCAGTGCACAGGTGTTTATCTTACCTTGTACTCAGTAAGGAAGGAATGATTCACTTTGACTGAATGTTTTCTCAGTCATTGAGGAGAGGTGCTATATATTTCCCTTCTTTGCCAAAGACCAATGTTTAAGAGTTGCTATGGAACAGTTTGTGCCTTGCTTGAAGATGGTGAGATATTGAAGAAGGAGAGAGAGCGTGTAACTTAGTACTTCACAACGTAGATACACAATGTAGAAATTATGTCACTACACTGGCTGTCAGTCTGAAACAGTAAGATGGAAATTTGAAAAACTAAGATCAAAGTCCCACAGCTCCTCTTTCATTATGCCAAAAAGATGAGGATACTTCATAAACCCCCATTCCGCAGCTCATCATGCATAAAACAGGGCACAGAGAGTTTGCTCACAGCTGTAACAGGATAATCCATCCATTCGTCCTGAGTATAGCTCTTGAATCCAGCTGACAGTGGCAGAAAATAGACAGAATTTTGTATTACATTATGTTTTTACTGCTCAGGGAGAATTTAAACCATGTCTTTGGCTCTGTCAAAGTTTTCTACTCCTTCTGCAGCCTGTGCTGAACACCAGCCTCTTCATTCAAAGGTTATGCCACATGGCTGTGGAGGATTACTATTTTCAAACTTCATTTCTATTATATTTTAAAGGTTGTCCCTGATGCCCTCACAAAGGGAGATAAAGGTTATAAAGAACAAATATTTGAAAAAAGCAAACAGCTTTTAATTCACCACACAGCCTAAATCTATTTTCCACAGTCTGGAAAATAGATTGTATTTTGACTAAATACCAGGTTTTACTCAGGGGAAATCTATGGGAAAAACAAATGAAAATATGCTCTTCTGCCATTCTGTTTCTCCTAATAAATCAACATTACCATTTATAAAGGCAGAAGAGACCACATGCTAATAATTCTGCCTTCATTTGGCATGAAAAGTAACTCTGTTCATAGGAAGGCTTGTACCCATTTTCATACAGATTGCCAATGGTCACAAGCGTAAGCTAAACCCTGTCAAAATTTCCCTGGAGAAATGTCCTTAATCTGAAGGGCAACAACCACTGACAGGTTCAGTCTGCTTCACTACAAAATTCGTACATTGTCTCCTTGCAGTCTCCTGGCTGTCTCAGATGTATGGCATTAACCCACTCCAGACTGGACCTGCTTTTATACTCTGCTTCTTTGCTGGATGGGAGGATTTTCTCACGGGGTTGTTATGGTGTGGTGTTCACAGTGTGCCAATGCTCTGAAAAAAAAACGCTCAGCAGAAATTGTGCTTCACTTCTGTATGTGTCAAGAGGTTTTCTGGAAAGGACTGAGAACTCTGCTCTACAGCCCACTCTGTAGACCTCTGAGGTTTATCTACCTCAAAACTCCTGCTTTTTTATTTTTTTGTAAGTGTAGTTCATGAAGCCACAATGACCTTGAAAGGATTATGCTTATGTTCCATAAAAACCTGTAAAAATGACCATGATTTACAAGATTAAACACAATATTCAGCCTTAATCTAGTTGGTTGTTCGTGGAACATCTGCTACAATGAAGTGTGAAATGCAGGGCTAATAATAGGTCCATACTTAACAATTGCACATTGGCAGTAGCATTGTAGTTACCTTGTTAACAAAACTTGAATTACAGATGTATTAAACCACCGAGATCAGGTCCTGCCACAGCAACACTGTATCAGCATCAGATGCTGGTCACTCAAAGAACTTCTTTTTAATTTGCAAGGCCAACAATCTATTTTTATTGGTTTGGCACAGATACAGGAATTAAATTACAGAATAAATTAGTTAATCTGTGACATGCACTCTCTGTTTAACAGGTGTACAATTGCTTGTAATATACAAGCCAAAACTTCCACAAGCAGGGATTACTAAAAATGCCTTGTTTATTTGTACGGTTTTAATAAGAAATTGCAAATATGTTTCCGTGCCGCTGTGCTGATACACTAAAAACTGATGCTAAATACCCTGACTCTATCCTCCCCAATACCATACAATTTGCATGCATATAAAAAGAAAGAAAATAAGGGGTTACCGTTGTCAATTACAGAAGTTAATGCATACATATTAGAAGGGGACCTGATTCAGACTGATGTTGTGGCGATTTTTGAGACTGTCACCACTTTTCCCTGTTCAAAGCAGTATTGTCCTTCGTACAACAGTGCAACTGAAACACCAGACTGAAACAGCCTTGCCCTTTGTGCAGCCCACTCACTTCCAACTGGAGCACATGCTCTTCTCCTTCATAGTTCTTCACCCACACAGCAAGGCATTGTCAAGGATGGATAGAAGAAAGTACCCCATGGTACTTTCACCCTTGCAGCATATTTTGTTGACTTCAAGCGTTATTTCACATATAAAGTTTTGACTGCAGCCTGCAGAAAACTTTGATGTTAATTTAATTTAGTTTACCTACCCAATACTCGTTTTACTTTGATTCTACAGTCTGTACTCTGGCACTTCAATGCTCATTTTTTTGTCAGGGTATTTCAGTTGCATGTTTGTGTTTTATATGTAAATAAATGTTCTCACTACAGTAGCTGAAGAGAATTGCTTTTCATCATCCAGGTTTTCATACAGAGCAGGGCCTCTAGCAAAACGGTTTTCATTTCCATAGATCTGCAGTAATAGAGTTTTATAAATCAGCGAGGGTAAAACTGCCACAACCCCCAATGTAAGGACACACATTACATTGGCTAGGGAGGAACTTTTAAACTTGTTAACAGTAAAATATCATTCTGGAAACAGACTGCTGACTGATACCTTAGAAAAGGGATGGGTTGACGACTAGCTATTTGCTCTGCTTAAAAATATTTTTAAAACTGATTATATTTTCATTCCTGGCATGAGATGTCTTTAAGAATGTTGTGTCTGAGATAAAGTCAGCAGACCAGAGATGCAAATCCAAGCACATTTCTCCATTCTCTTTTCCTCTCCCACACTGGGTTTTGTTGTTTGTTTTTTTTTTCCTTTCACGCACATAAAATTATTGGGCTGGAATGACAGGAAAATACTGAACCATTTTCAATGAAACAGGGCATTGTGTTTCATTATGCCAGTCTGCAACCAAAAATTTAGAAGCTCAAGTTCATCCGCAGGAAAAGAAAGTGTATCTATAATAGAACAATATAAATACAACTACCTGTTGCTTTAGTGACAAGACAAACAAAATCAAGGCATGGAGAAACATTTCCAGACTGAGATTTCTTTCAGTCCAAAGTACACAGAAGATTATTTGGCAGCTGTCTTATCACTGGGGTGCTCTGAGTGAGATGGGATGGGCCACTGCTCACCGTGGCCACACAACAAACAAATTACTGTAACCAGCAGCCTCAGAATCTTGCAGCCACAATCAACAGCTGCAGGTAGCTGGGGATGAAATCTGTGCACAATAGAGAATTAGTTTGCATTTTGGCATATAATAACAAGGAAAAAGCAAGTTAGGATGGAATCCCACGGCAGTTTGCCTTGCAGTTAAAATGGTTCATCTAGAGTAAATATCTCTGGGAAACGAGATTTCCCTCTTTTAGCTACTTATTTGACTATTTAAAAAAAATCTTTTTAAATAATGGAATTATCAGTGGTGTCAGTTTGCCTGGTTTGAAACAAATCCACCTTATCATAAAGACAGTGTGTAAGTCAAATGTTCACTGTATGTTTTGCTACCTGACTTTTTGCCAGAGAATTTATGGTCAGTACCTGACACCAATGGCTTTTTTACGACACTAGTCATGTGATCTGTTATCATTTTCCTGGTAAAGTCACACTAAAATTAAATCTTGTCATTTTACTGCATGCAAACAATTTCAATTTGAGTTTATTTCTATCACTTTTTGTTTGGTCTGGCACTTTCAGAACATTTGTCACGGCATGCTTGCCTTACTGTGGGACAGATGTCATCACAGAACTTTTAAGAATAACTAGGCTTCAGTTATATCTGATACTAATTTAAAGAAAACTTGATTAAAACAGAAAAAATATAGAAGTCATTCTGGCTCAAAAAATAAAATTGGAAGAAACTAGAACATTTGTGATAGTAAGAATATATCTAACAAGTAATATCTGTTTGTTAAATATTTATCTCTGATTTAATGAAGATAAAAAGTTTAGGATTCATGTTAACAAGGTTCTTCCATTCAGAAAAACTCTAATTAAGACATTTTAGGCCTTCACAAGTCTTCATATTTCCACACATGCTATTTAATTTTTCAAAAGTACAGGATGCTCCTTCTATTATCAGAGCTTGAGAAGAAAAATGCACAGCAGGGTATATTTGCACAATTAATGTTAAAAAAATGCACATAAAATGCAAAGGTATTGAGGAAGTAGGTGCACATGTGAACTTTTCTGAAATTGCGTCATAAAACACTGAAAGTTGCTCATTCGTCTTTTCTCATCTCTGTAATATTGCTGTTCTAATGTTTCATTGTTAATTGCTATTGAAAAAAAGGAAGCAACAGATCTCCTTAGTCATAGTCATTGAATTGTCTGTTTCTAAGTAGTAATGCAAAAGAGCACTACTAAGAAATAGCACTTCAAAATTTAAACACCCATAAATTTCAATATAATTTTTAACATGTTCTAAGTCATAGAGACATTTAGTGTTCTGCAGTCTTTTCCACATATTTTTAGAATTCAGGCCAGGCAACTTTAAAAACATACTTTATCTATCAGACATCTTAAAAAATTTATGGAGAGCTAGAAATTAACTATAAAAGCAAATAGGAAAAACTCAAGTGTGGTGGTGTGCAGGGCTGAGGCCACAGTAGCCAAACCTTGGCATTGGTGGAACGAGGCTCAGTACACCACACTCTAGAAGTCCTACTCCAGTTAGGGTGACACTTCATGTTCACCCCATGATCCCTTTCAGTTACTGTTTGCATGTTTGCTACTATTGGTTAGTATGACCATTACCTAATGTTCTGTATTTGGAGTTATTCTGGAAAGTTCGCATCCCTTTGGGTTCTTCTTGGTTCTATTGTAATCCCTGTCCCCCCATTGGCTGTTCTTCCCCACTTCCTTTCCATTTAAAAATCCTGCCATACCCCGTGCCCCCTGCCTTTGTCCCTGGATCTGCTCTGCTTCACTGCACCCCCGTGCTGCCACTCCCGAACCCTTGGACTCTCGCACTGTTGCACACAAACCCTCGGACCCTTCCTCCCACACCTGGAACCCATCCGCGCGCTACCGCTTCCCACTGCTCCTGCCTTTCTGCTGCTCCTGCCTTCCCACCACTCCTCGCTGCTTTTCTCCGCTGCTTCTCCTAGCAATAAAAGAGCTGCAAATCTATACAAAGGTCCCTCTCGAAGTCTGTCCCCACCGGCTGCTGAAGAACATCAGGCTGGGGGTGGCTCTCTTATCAGAGGAGCTGGCAGCCATAGGTGGAACCCTACGTTTTGGGGGGTATCACTGCAGCAGCAGCTTCTTCCAGCCGCAGCACACACGGTGGAAGCGAGCACAGCCGAGTGATCTCGGGTCGGCACCCAGCGGTGGTGAACCCTGAGGATAAACTCAAGCCTTCCAGTCTCTCAGCTCATAGAAGAATATGGTGTCAAACAGACCAAACAAAATCAGTGAGGTGGAGTACTCTAAAGCATTCATACCAGCTCCAGGAAAAAAAAAATAAACAAATGAAAACAAGTAAAACAATGGAGAGGGCCATGCCGTTGATCTGGTGGCAGAAAATGAAGCTTGTAGAAGAAATATCCATCTACATCCTCTTAGTGCATGCAGCTGCTCAGGGGCTAGCAGAATGCATATCAACAGCCAGCATATACCAGCAGCTGTTCTCCTTGCCATTTTGTGGGGACCTTGCCCCACTTATTTACTTTCCCTTTCTTTCATTTCTGGGAAGATGTTGCACTTTTCAGCCACTTCATCCATTTGCATCCTTACTTGAGCCACACATGTCTTCTTCTTCAGAGCATCACTTCCCATACTCCACGATCAAAAAACATTAGAGATCTTTTATTCCTTGGAGCCCCAACTGTGCTCATTATATTAATATTATGTTATATCCCCCACATTGATCTACTAAAAAGACTTAAAAGTAGCTGTCCTAAAGTCCTTTCTATGCAACAGACCACTGTTCTTTCAAAGTATTTGCTTTAGTGCTCACTTGAATAGGAAAGTCTGAAGTGGGACTCCAAGTACCTTTTGGGACTGAGAAAACTATCTATTCTGCAATCAAAGTCAGACTATTCAAACACCTAAAGTCCAAAACACCCAACACCCAACAGTTAGTAAAGCCTCTCATAAACACACAGCATTAAGCATTACACTTTCCATGGAAGTATTCCTTACCAAAGTTTACAAGTGAAGTCTTCCACTTGAGTAAGAGCAAATAATTTTTTCAAATGTATGTCAGCTTTCTGTAGTAAATCTGATAAAATTGTTGGATTTCAAAGAAAAGAAGATAATAAAGAAACATAAATATATAGACTACAAAGCAAATATAAAGAAAAGACTACAAAACAAACTCCGGTGAGAAATTCAGACATATAACTCTATTCCATTTATTCACCAAGCCCATGTACCACTGTTCTTATGCTGTTATTACTTTTTCAGTCCAATCTATATACCTGCTTTTCCACATATCAACAACGTTTTTTCCCGGTCACAACTTATTTGGAAACCAAGTTATATTTACACTAAAAAGAGATGGCAAATCTTTCTGCAGTACCTCTTGACAATCTTCACCATGTTTTTTTTTTTTTTCAAATTGCTTATAAAATTATCAAAATTAGTCAAAAGTTTCATAGCTATTAAAAAAATTTCAAAGCAACTGCTACTGCAATATATTATACAGTAAAAGCTCTTGCATTTGAGTAATCTCAGAAGAAATCTAGATTTTCTGCATTAATTTCCATTGAATTACTTTTGGATCTGCTCCAGAATCACAAACATTTTATATTCTATGAACATAACACACCAGACTTTGTCTGATGGACATGGTCTGTCTATCTATCTACAGATATCTAGACTCAGATATGTACATATATGTATGTATAAAAAATATGTCTCACCCTGAGAATATTTTCAGACAATTATCCAAAAGGTTTCTTTAATTTAATGATGCTTGAGTAGACTTGGATCGCTAAGATCCAAGTACTTTCATGAATTTATACTCCATGTGAAGAAGAAGGCCAGGAGGGAAAGACACAGTGGAGTAAAATAGCTCAGACCAGTAAAAGATCCATCTAGTCAAAATTTTAAGCATTGTTAAGCAATTGTGACTGTTTTCAGAAATAATTGTATAGAAAAAAAAAGTGAGCTTTTTACTCAGAAGTTTCATCTGCCCTAATATGAAGCCAGCCTTAACAATCCAATTTGTCTTTTTCACTCATAAACATTGCCAACATCTGCTTTTAGTATAAAAATCTGTAGGCTTATTTTCTCTTTTCTTTCCTCACATGAAGAACTTTGATTTTCTCATGCTTATGCTAGTACATATTGAAACAAAATCAAGTTGTGTTACAGATCTATTCTGTACATCTTCCAGTGCATTTTTCCTCTGAAGTCACTTGCTACTATCAGCATCTCCTGGCAAACATGAGAAGTCAGCAGGTACTCCTTTTCTGTAATCTGTACAGAGCATTGGGAGTGGGAGAATCTATACTGCCTCCACATGGATACTAACCCCACTTTGCAGTGTTAACTGTTAGGGACATCCTGTACTCCTGAAAGGGACAATGAAAAGGACAGATTTCTCCCTCATACAATACATTCAATGAGTTTTCAAAAGGTGTATGCATGAAACAGACAGAGAGGAAATAAAACTACCCAAGCAGAGGACATAGAGAGTTGCACCTTGACAAGTGAAAGCATCTGCTGATGGTCTGGTTTAGGAAAGCACAGCATAGCCTCTTCAACCCATTTTGGAAGAATACTAAGACAGAGCATGACTATGCCCACTTCCACAAGGACAAGCCATTTACAGGATTATTTCAGAGAATCTCTGAGATCACAGTATCTGGTTCATGAACGCTTTTTGCATGGTTACTCTCAATCTTCACTGTGGTTAGAGATGCCCTTACTGTAACAGGACCTAACTTTGTGGTCTGCAAAGCAGAACTCAGGAGCAGAGAAACACAAGAGGCAGCAAGATGAACATGTATGCTCACAAATATGGATAGTGCTCTCTTCATAGTGCTGAAGTGTAGAAGTGTCACAAGTCTTTCAATTCAATATGGAAATTAAAAGCAGTATGAATTCTAACAGCAGCATATCCAACAGGTCTAACATTTAAAAAGCATGATATCAGATGGATGAGATATCTCTGAGAGTTGGCCCATTGTCTTAAGCATAAATTTGTTATCTGTTCAGTACAGACATTTGATTATAAGCAGTAAGGAACAGACCTTCACACCTTATAGAAATACTTCTATACTGACAATCTTGTTCCCCATTGGTCTTCCTCCCTAAGAAATAACTTCTGAAAGACATGAGAAAGAAAAAAATTCTTTTTAACTTGGAAATCTCTTTTCTTATTTTGCTTCCATATTTGAGGACTATCATGTGAATAATGAGAACCAGTATGACCACTCCAACTAAAGGAAAAGCTTTTTTATTTCTCTACCTCTTTCCCTTTTTTCCCTTTTATCTTGACTGTGGTACTTTATGTCATGGCTTCATTTTTTAAAATATTCTTTTGCACCCATAGAACAAGGGTTTTTATGGTTCTCTAAAGCAAATTGCCAGAAACTTCAATGGTACTTTAAATCAATGGTAATTTAATTTAAAGAAAGAAGTGTTAGTACAAATAAGCAAAGAATCACAGAATCACAGAACCATCAAATCATCAAATTTGAGAGAGACCTTCAAGTGAAGCCATGAATGCAGCTCCACTATAATCACCACTAAACCATATCCCCAAGGTCACATCCATATGGTTCTTGAACACTTCTAGAGATGGCGACTCAACCACATCCCTGGGCAACTTCTGTTAATGCCTAATCACTCTCTAATTGGAAAAAAAATATTCTAATATCTAACCTGAACTTTCCTTGGCACAACTTCAGGACGTTTCCTCTCACCCTTTCACTTGAAATATGTCAGAAGAGACCAACCCCCGCCTTGCAACACCCTCCTTTCAGGCAGTTGTAGTGATCAATAAGACCCCACCTGAAGCTTCCTTTTCTCCAGACTAAATACCCCCAGATCCCTCAGGTGCTCCTCACATGACTTGTTCTCCAGACCCTTCACCAGCTCTGTTGCCCTTCTCTGGACACATTCCAGAGCCTTAATGTCTTTTTTGTGTTGAGGGGTCCGGAACTGAACACAGGATTCAGGCTGTGACCTCACCAGTGCCACATACAGGGGGACAACCCCTGCCCTGGTCCTGTGGGCTGCTCTATTGCTGATCCAGGCCAAGATGCCAATGGTCTTCTTGGCCACCTGGGCACTACTGGCTCATATCCAGATGGCTGTCAATCAGCACTCTTAAGTCTCTTTTTGCTGAGCAGCTCTCAAGTCACTCTGACCCAAGAGTGTAGTGATACCTGTTGTAATGCACACGCAGGACCCAGCAGGGACTAACTAAATGAAACAAGTCATTGCATAAAACTCCAGCAATTAAGGGGGTTTACAAATTTTGTTTTTACTGACGTTCATGTCTAGATCACAGTACAAGTTTAGGCAAATACATCACTCAAAGTTGTGTGGTCTTTCACAACATGACTACTTTATTCCTCTTTGCATGTGTTACTAACTAGTAGCTGCCTAAAATCAATATTAATAGAGTAGTGCCCAAGCGTTAAGACATTTAGCAGCTACTGCACATTTGCAGCCAAAAGATGATTCGAACTGATTCCCACACTGTGCTTCCCAAGAGTATATTTAAGTCACCATTGCCCCTAGAGATGGTCACTTTCTGTTGTTATTTCAAATATACATTGTGATCTCAGCTCTTGACTCAGAGATCTCTGCATTATTTCATAACCTCCTAGTCAAAGGTTTTTGTGCTTTAAAACAGACACTGAAGGGACTGTGTCTCTGTGTCAGGAGGCTGGTTTAGAGAACGACAGATCCCTGTGGACAGACTGATCTCCTGGTTCTATGTGTGGAAACTGTCCCCCCACTCTTCTGGGAGACTGTAGGGAGTGTTTTCCCAGGAACCTCTAGCTGAGTAGTTAAGTTTTCACACAGGCTAACTTCTCTATCAAGAACAAGTCAAGCAGATTCCTTGTCAAGGGCTGCTTTCCGGCATGCACTTTTCTAGCCAGCAATCCCACATACTAGGAAATAGTACAAATCTTCCAAGTTAGTAGCAATCTAAACAAGCTGGGTCTCCAGTCCTCTACAATTTCACAAAGGAGAAATTATTTATCTGCTTCAGATGAACCTGTCACTTCTATACCAGGTGGATGGATGCTGACTGGACAGAAACAAAAAAAGACCGAGTACTGCCAGGCCATGGGCTAGGAAGTCTTTTGGTACAGCCAAAAGGGAGATTTCTTCTGGAGAGGATTCAGTATAACATTATTGCTCTTATCATAGAGCTATTCCTTGTAACTAGTGGCATATATTGAGCCCTTTCCAGTAAAATGGTCTAAGGCAAACGAAAATTGATCTTCAGGACGGCAGAGGAAGATGGTCATAACAAGTTTTGATAAGTGCCAGATAGTGACAGGGCACTCATACTATTTCTCGCTCCTCCCACCACCTCACAGTTTATATTAAGTGGCAAATCTGTTCTCCTAGTGAGTTTTTAATTACATTTCCAGTTTCACCACAATAAGTCTAGATCTGATTTTTCTAGATTTGTTCCCATGAGTAACATCAGTGTTTCCAGCAGGATCATTAATACAGATGAGCATTACTCACATATATAAAATGTGCTGGATCAGGTTCTTACATGACAATACCATGGAAACTCCAGTCTGGATTTGCCCAGATAAACACACTAAGGAAACAACAGCTAGACAGCTGGCACAAAGATGAGAAACAAAACAGAAAAACCAAAAATATCACTCCATATTAGGTAGTACAGGTAGGATGTTTCATACCAGCTATTTAATAAACTGCCTTCACCATCTTCTATATATTCAGCATCCTTCTCAAACCAAATACATACTTAATTCATATTGAACAGTTAGAACACAAAAGCAAGCCAGTCATCACAGGTCAAATACACCTATGGTACAGTTTTTACAAGTTCCATTAAAAAATATGCACCATGGTCACCTCTGGTTAACTTTATACAACAGCTTGTCTCTCCCCTCACACTGAAGAAAGCCTCTTGTACTCCATTTGTGGGAACAGTGAGAACCCGTGACATTTTTCTTGTAAAATGAAGTTGTTTAAAATGGTTTTCTTTTAACTTTTAAGTGCAGTTTATGTTACCCAAATCATTAAGCACAAATATACAATATGAACACAGTTATGTGGCTTCCTGTAAGGGATCTTCAAATTTTTGGAGGGTATTGTTATGAATATGAGAGAGTTTAAATGGTTCTTAATTCTCTTGGAGTGGTCTGCACTCCAAAACCACGTGTTCTCTCTCTGGTTCTTTAGTTATGATTGATCAGGATTATTACAATATGGATTGATTTATTGTAATAGTCAGAATAAAACACATATGAGACCAGAATTTAAGCAAAACTTCTTACTACACAGGATAAACAAAAGATACTACCAGTAGAATAAATAGTGCACAATAATAAAAGGTACCTGTAGCAAAGAAATAGTAAGGTTAGAAATTAATGTAACTCACCAATTTCTTTCTCTCAACTTCTAGAAGAGAAGCACAGAAACAGCATACTGACATCTAAGTATGTTGGAGAGAACAGTTTGTGCACTTCAAGAAGTAACCGAACTGCTGTCTGATTTTTGGAGCTTACAGTGGTCTTTTATAACGTAAAATCCTTGTGTCTGTCAGTGGCTTATCTTGGATATTCTGCCTTCCCAGTATAGCTTGTGCCAAGATCTTAGGGGAGATGGTCCTCTAATCTTTGTATCAGCAGATAAGATTTGGGAGCAGAGAGAGGGAGTGAAAACCATCCTGCCACAGGTATCATCATTACATATAGGATGCACACAAGGTACTTGTTATTTCTTACCTTATTCCTTTTGCTTCTTGCAAAAACCAGCACTCGCCAACATCTCCTAAACCCTAAAGATGCTTGCAGGAATTCTGTGGGAAACAATCATTCACTGTAACCAGGGGCTTGTGATAAATCACAGAGCATCATCACTGATAACAATGTCATCACTACATCCACTACAGGAGAAGAATATTTGTGAAGAATAGCATGTGAAATGATCAGCTATGCCATGATCTGTATCATGGTGAGGTCTGCTAATTCTTGTGCAATTCTATTAATTAATTGTGAGTTGATGAATGACAAATAATGAATTCCAATGACTTGGAAAGTGAGGAGGAAAATGGGTTAAAATACTTTTGGTGAAATACAACTCCAGGTCAAGGCAAGAAGGTTCAAGCTTTTCCCAGTTTCCACGGAGTTTTCCCAGTTTCCAGCAGGATTCTCACATTTGTACCTTATCAGAATTAACACCACCTGACTTACATCACTAAAATTCAAAGCTAAGCATGTGCACTGTTTTCTGCAACCAGTCTTTCAGGCCAGCTGCAAGATCAGGAAGACAACACTGCAATGTGTCATATTTGGGCATTGTTCAAGGGAAAAAGAAACATCAGAAAAGATATCTCTCAGTCCATAGTTAGCAAGGGAAATATAAATACATCCTTCAAGCATAAGATAGGAGCAAGCCAAACAGCAAGGAAGGGCAAAGAAGCAGTATGCTCCATATCAACATTGGGGAAAAAACAAACTTTCTTTTCTGAGTAGATCACTTCTTGTCTGACCCCTGAACTTCAGTATCACATTTACTCAAATCATCTGTATGAAATTAGGAGAATAACAAATAAGATCTCATCAGCCAGGTTTCATGTCACTCAATGGCCAAGGACTAATAATATACATCAAGTAGACGCAGACAGGGCCAGAAGAGAAAGTAGTTTCAACTAAATTCCTCTTTTGCCTTGAGCTTTGAGTCTGGCTCCCAAATGGAAGCAACACATGGAAACCCCAAACTGTGCTGCAAAACGCAGTGTTAAGAGATATTCCAAGCACCTGTTGCACAATTTTCTTCCACAGTGCAAAGCCTCACAGGAATATTGGATATTCTGGAAGGAGTCACTGCTGTATTTGACCTAATAGGAAGAACCATCATGCTGAATCCAGAGTCTTCAGTTTCATCTCCAAATCAACACAATCCACAACACAAATTAGAGTAATGTGTGAAATTGCAGACTCCAGACTGTCCACCCAAATATTTTCACTGCATTATCTTTTTGTTTTGTGGGTTGGAGTGGAGTGGATGGTGAGTTCAGGGTAAGGACTACAGGGGTGGGGGAAGAATTACATCAATATGCAGGTATCCTACAGTACCTCTTGATCCACAGGATGTGTAAGAGAATTGTCCAGCAAAGCAAAAGGGTGAAAGAGGCACAGCTCAAATACCTGCTGTCTGTAATTTGCAGTGATAGCTCTCTACTATGGATTTACAATAAATCTTTGTTGCTTCTAATTTACTAGTATATTTACAACTCCAGATTTTAACATTCCTCATAAGAGCATAGATGCATTAAAAAAATTAGTAATGTTCCTGGGACATGCTGGAGCAGATGGAGTAGTCAATGCAGCTACGGTAATTTATTCTGAGGAAGATTTATTGATTTATGCCTATACTGTAACACAACCTACCAACACTTTTATCACCAATGTTGTATTTCAATTCAAAGTTGGTCTCTGCCATTTTTATATTTTAGCAATTTTTTTAGAAACAGGCAATTCAATGCAGATAATTTGGCTGAAAATCTCACACACAAACTAAAAAAATCAAGTGGACAGCAACCCATTATGCGTTACAACTTCATTTTATATATACCAGGTAAGTAAGATCTGTAACCTCAGCATGAAAGATAATTTATGTAGAAAAACAAATCAATGCCCCCTAAAGTTTCTGAAAGTTTAACTGATACTCTCAATAGGGATCATTGGCATTGGTTTATGGGGAGGGATAACATAACATGTTTGCCTCAATCAGTTGTAAACAAAGATAGGGGAGAATTTAGTATGTCTAGATGCAAGGAATACCCTAAAATAAGTTTGAGAAAAGAATAATGTGTTCAGGTAAACAAAAGCCACATTTAAATTAATATTTCATAACACTGATACAAACAGGTGTGCATAATCTTCCATAAGTAATTTTTCACGTATAATTTATGTAGTGGCCTTAAGCTGAAGTATGACAGTTACCACTAACATGCTTGATTCTTTAAAAAGTGCTTGTTTTATGTGAAAAATTACTTTTCTTCTTTGTTGTCTTTAGCACTTTCTTTCAAAATCCATCAAAAGTAGTACCTGTAGGAAATAAATTCCATTCCTAGAACAGTATTGTCTTGTATTAAGTGTGTACGTTCACACGCAAGTATGACCATGCTACACAGGTGATCAAATCATTTGGGAGCAAACCATGGAGAAAGGACTTCCATCAGGTTCTGAATACCTATGAACTGGCAGATCTCAGCACCAAGTTTGCTGTCTCAATTCACTAGAAGAAGGAAGAATACTTTTTCTTGCTCTGATATGTGACTGAGCCAAAAAAAGGAAGATGTAATTTCTTAATAGATACAGAATCTATTACTTAATATATACAAAGTTACAAAGAAATAGATACAAAGTTACCATAAAATGTAAAGGAAAATGAGAACCTTTATTCTTGAAAAAATATCCCAACCCTAAAGAAAAGTAAAACATTCATGTCATATCTCTCAGATGACATTTTTTTTTTAAGAATCAAGCACAGCATAAATAATTAGTCCAGCATGAGGCAAATTCACAGGTATACATGGACATATATAGAAATTTTAGGAAACAGGCCCAAATCAACATTTTATGTGCTTTTCATTATCCAAAAACATCTGGTAGCGCTGAGCTGAAGTCTGATATTGAATTGAAGGTTCAGATGAACTTACTATTGATTCTACAAATTATTCATACTGATGACAGGACAGGAAAAAGGAACTTTGAGACATAGAATTTTGAAACAGATTGTGTAGAGAGTCCCATAATACAAATATAAAAGGCAAACCATGTTGATTGCTTGAAAAATATGTGCAACCTACACAAAAATGAACAAACACCATGGCAACTAATCTACAACTGTCACATGAACAAGGATTGCATAACACAGGCTGTAGGACAATGCCATATCTTGAAGAAAAGGAGTGTTGTTGAAATGATCACCCAGTAGAAATTCACTCCTGAGAATTTCAGCAGTGCTTTAACACTCAGTACCTCTCTGTTCCCTGGGAAAGAAAGCTATGAGAGCCTGGGGGAGAACTTTGAGAAGTATCTGTTACTTACTAGTTGCAGGGGTCGTGCTGTGAGAGTGTAAGGATGGCACCAAAGGCAATCCATTCGAGTCCCCGCCGCCACTGGAACTGTGCTTAGTGACACACCATGTCACTCGACACTGCGCTTGCCCACAGTGTTGGGGTACAGCTCCTCAGAACGGCCAGACCATGCCAGCTAAAACTGAAAGATCTGGAGCTGAGCATTTAAATGAACAGACTATGGGTCCAAATTAAAAGCTACCTCACTGAGTTACTCTTTAAGACTCAGAAAGCAAAGCAGAGACCAAGACCTTACTGTCTTCTTCCTCAGCCTGTAAGAATGAAGAGAAGAGGTTGGACACACAGCATTATGAATAGGTCATGTTGAATTCCAAGAAGCCATGCCAGAATTAATCTATGACTTCCTACTCATTAAACCCAAGCATGAAACCTTTTGGTGCAACAGCTTGAACTGCTGAGTCTATGAATGTGATATGTTTGTCATGGATAATATAAATGCGCTGTTAGACTGTGGTTACAAATTAAGTTATGGAAAAAATCAAGCAGCATGAAAAAAACCTAAAAGTTATTGGTTATAGCCATGAATCACTGGGTTTCAAAAACATAATGAAGGACTGCTAAAGTCACACCAGCTGTTTTAAATACATGAAGCTGGAGAAGGCTTGGTTAATAATTGATGAGGTGCTAACAAGAAGAAGACAACAAATCTGAAGAACTAAATAACGTACACTAAAAAACTGAATAAAGAGAAAAAATCTAAAGGAAAAGGGAAGAAAATGAGATGGAGGTTACGTATTTTCAAAAAGTAGTTTTCAAGTAAAAAGGGCAGTTATTGCCATTTGACTGATTAGAGAAATTTGCTTGTTAACTGTCGTACTTCGGACACGAAAGAAAGACGCAGACACGTGTTGGAGAAAGCGCAGCCAAAACTGCGGGAGCACTGGGGCTCCCAGACCCCGGACTTTATTTATATGTCCTCTTAGAAACCACGGTGGATTGGAGGGAGAAATTGCCACCCCTTCATCACACTGGTCAAAGGAAATGGCCATCAAATATCTCCGCCCAGGAGAAAGGAATGCAAACAATAGAACACAGTTAGAAAAACATGGCTATGTTTACAGAAAGTGCATGAGAAACTGTTACGGAAGAATGAAAACATCGAAGAGCTGCAAAACTCAGGGCAACATCTTACCCTTTTTCCCATTAAAAAAGAAAAAAAGAAAATGAACAATGTTCAATCTCTGCTTGTGGAAGGACCATCGGAGCAATCACCCACATCATCTGCATCCGAGTCATTGCTTGATGTTCCATCCGCTTGATGACTTTCACTTTGGTCATGGTCTCCACCTTGTCTGTCGGCCGGATTTTTCCTCTGCGGTCGCAGGTCAGGACGAACACACTTTGCAGGTACCCAGTGCACCCCAGCATCTGTGGATACACAAGCATACCCACGCCCCGAAGCGATAAGGTCATAGGGGCCTTCCCACTGTTTGGTGACTAGATTCCACACCCGAACCTTCGCTTGAGGCTGCTGTGCCTCGTACGAAGCCTGTAACGAGAGGTGATGGTTCAAAATGACAGGATTATTAGAATTCTGCGGTACCGTAAGGTGATTGATGGTATACAAAGCTTTTGCCAACCGACTGGGGTTTCACCCTGCATTCCCCATTTTTGTTTTTGAAGAACCCGCTTTAGAGTACGAGTACATTCTACAATAGCTTGATCAGATGGAGAATGAGGGATACCAAGCTGTGTGACACGCCCCACAACTGCAGGAACCGCCTCACCTCTTTTGAGGCGTAAGCAGGACCATTGTTGCTCTTCACAGCAGAAGGTATGCCTAGAACGGCAAAGGCCTGCCTCCAGTGGGCAATGACATCACGGCTCTTTTCTCCAGCGTGAGCAGAAGCCCACATGGCAGAAGAGCAGGTGTCCACTGTGACATGCACATACTTGAGCCAGCCAAATTTGGCAACTTGGGTGACATCAGTCTGCCAATGGGGTTTACCCCCGCTGGCAGAGGCACAGCAACGACATGACAATCATCACACGACTTGACAATGTCACAGGCCTCGGTTGGCGTCAACTGAAACTGCTTCTGCAGGGTATGTGCGTTTTGATGGAAAAACTCCTGCGATGCCTTGGCCTGTGTGAGTGTATCAGGCTGAGGTGCTGTCCACACTGGGTTAGCCAGCTTGTCAGCTCTCACGTTACCTTCCACAATGGATCCTGGCAAACTGGTATGACTCCTCACGTGCAGAACATAATA
>VZRZ01002439.1:1916-25196 GCA_013398175.1 Climacteris rufus
CGCCCGCCGCCCCCCGACTCCAACCCGCGCCCCCGGCCCCGCTGTGCCCGCAGGACTCGCTGGGATGTGGCCTCCGCACCTGCTACCGGTACCTCAACCAGACCAGCCGCAGCTTCGCCGCCGTCATCCAGGCTCTGGACGGAGAGCTGCGGTGAGTGGGGGCACACCGGGGGCCGGGGAGGGCGGTGCGGTGACCCCCTGGCACTGGGGAGCCCTGGCAGGTGACAGGTGGGATGCCACCCCAACACTGGGGATCCTCGGGAGGGGCTGGGTGCAGTGTTCCCCCTGACACCAGGAATCCCCTGGGGTGGTGGGGGTGATTCTCCTCCTGGAAGGGGGTGGGTACAGTGCCACGCCAGCTCTGGGGATCCCTGGGAAGCAGTGGGTGCAGTGGCCCCCCAATACCCATTCTCCCCAGGAGCTGGTGGGTGTGATGCACCCCAGTACCAGAGCTGGCAGGAGGTGGCCCATGCAGTGCCCCCATGCACCATTTCTCTCTCATGGAGCTGCTGGGACACATTCCCTCTCCCATCAAGAGCTGGCTGGACGCACTCAGCTCAGCCCCACCCCATGCACTGGGACGTGGGGTTTTTCACGTCCCAGCTGGCTGTACCACATTCTCCCTCTGTACCACATCTCCCCCCAAACTGGGACTCTGGGCTGAGCTTCCTGGCTAGCAGACTGTTAAACACAGAGCCTGGCCATGTGCCGTATGTGACACCCTGGGAATGTGTCCCGGCTGTGCCAAGGCTGGCGCTGGACAAAGGCTGGAGGGAGGAGGAGATGAAAAACCTGGGGCTGACCAAGAGTCTGGGGCCTGCCTGGGAGGTGTTTTTGGAAGCAGCTGCCTCAAAACCTTCACAGGTATCACAGGGTGTTTGTTGCACACTCATTTTTTGCTGTACAAATTTTGCTGCCCCGTGTGGGAAAGCTTCAGGTGGGAATAGTAACAGAGGATGTAAAGCTCAGCTGGCCTGGGGGCCTCAGGCTATGTAATTATTCTCCATATAATTCCTTATATTCATTTGGTAATTGCTGATTTCAGTTTGTACATCTGCAGTTAATCCCAGACTGGGGTGATGATCAAATCTGGGGGTTCCCTAAGTTGTACTGGACACATCCAATGGCTCTGCCAGGCACCAGCCTGAACACTGGGTGATCTGTGGGGTTTCTGAGCCCTGGTTTGGCATTTGGGACTGTGTCCCACAGCTGTGTCCACTGTTTATGGAATGGTATCTGCAGCCTGGTTTACAGGAAAGGCAGTGAAATTCAGCGGTTTGGCTGGAATTGCGTGGAAAAGTACGAGTGGGGCCAAGAATTAAGCTTTTTATTTTCCATGCTTTTGCCATGTAGAAATTAAAAAAAAAAGGCCAATTAAGAAAACACTATGAAACCTGTTAGCAATGTCTGTCTGCCCTGTGTTTGCCTCGAACTTCCTGCAGTTTTGTTCTTTGTCTGTCTTTTTTGTCCTTTAATCCTTCCCATGCAGCCTGCTGGGATCAGGATCACCCTCCAGGGCACAGAAACTTCTGCCTGGTATCCTAAAAATGCTCTTGCTGGATCTTTGCAACCCACAGCAGTGCAGGGATGGTGGTTGAATTACAGCTGGCTCAGTAGTGGATCAGGAGAAACTCATTTTCTAAGCCCTGTAGCTCCACTGGAAAATTTAGGGACAAACAAGGAGAATATTAAATAAGGAGGATATAGAAATAGACAGAGCAGCAGCCTTACAGAAGGGATTAATTTTGCTGGGATCAAAAAAGTGCTTGCATTGATGTTAACCCCATCAGCGAGCTCAGCTGAACCCCTGTGGTTACAGACAGGCATCCCAGAAGGGCTGCTGGAAAATGGAGAACCTCTGGAGGAGTGCTTGGAGCAGTGCTTCCCTGGCCAGACAGGGTATTGGTAGTTGAGCTGAAATGTCTGGTTCCTCCTTTCTTGTTTTTTTTGGCCCCATAAACCACCTGTTTTGCTGGCCAGAGCCTTGTCCAGCTCATTGCTACGTGGTTAGGGCGTTTTCTTGGGAGGTGGGAGGCTAAAAACTGCAGTTTCATCCACAGCTGAGCCAACAGCATCATAAGTACTGCTGGTGGAAAATAGTCATGATCCAAGCTCACAGCTCCTCTTCTGGTGATGGAGAGGAGAGGAGAAGAGGGATGCTCCTGCCTTTCTTTGCTGCCAGTTATCCTGCCTGTCCCTGTGACCCTTCAGGATCCATTCCTGAAGGTTCAACAGCTTTGAACTGGAAAGGAGAAGGGAGACCTCCTTTCCTGGGGAGGAGGGAGCTGCACTTAGGACAGGGCTGGAGCTTGAGCTCTGGAAGATCCAGACTTGTTCTTTGGAAGTGGGTGCTTCCATTTGTGCCCTGTCCAGCCTGACCCTGAGTGTTTCCAGGGATGAGGCATCCACCACCTCGCTGGACAACCTGTGCCAGTGCCTCCCCACCCTCACAGTAAAGAATTTCTTCTTTTGATTTGCTAAAGTTGCTACAGATCTAAATTCAGTGTATGATGGAAGTTAGGCATGCAGGTAAGGTCTGGATGCAAAAGTGGGGTGGAATAAGTGTTTGAGCTGTGCTGGGCTCTGGAATTACTGCTGGCTCTTCCCTTGGCATGATGCCACTGTGAGAGGTGCTTGTGGGATGGCATTGCAGGTTCTGCTCTGCCTTTCTTGGTGGCTTCTGGAAGTGGGTTGGAGCTTTGGGCACGTGCATCCTGTTGGATGAACGTTTGCAGCCCGGCTGGAATGGAAAAACTCAGTCATGCAAAGGAACAGGAGCACGAGAGAGCTGCTCATGTGGTTTGACAGGGGTGTTAAATACCCTTCTAATCAAGGAAAAAGAGCCAAATTTAACAGTATTGGCCCTAAGAGCAAGTCAGTTTTCCCTGGATGCTTAATCACTGCTTGCATGTTGTCATTCCAGGAGTAGAGCACTGTCACCTGGTAATTAGCATTTCAGCAGACCAAGCTGCTTTCCATTTGTTAAACAATTAATAAATGCCTGTCTCCTTGACATATCACTGTGCTCATGGAGATTTAGAGGTTATTTTATATAAATCCTGGGGCTGCAGACAGTATTTCTTGCCATCAGGACTTTTTTTTTTTTTTTGCTTCAGCTGCAGAAATGTGGAGGCAGGGATGGGGAAGGCAGGGAATGTGGAAGGAAGCAGGGATGGTGGAGGCAGGGATAGGGAAGGCAGGGGTGGTGGGAGCAGGAGGGGAAGCAGCTCTCCATCAGCTTCCTGCTGGGATGCTGGGACATGTGGGCTGCTTCCAGTGTCTTGTGCATGGAGATATAAAATACAGGGTGTGCTTGACTCTTTCTGCCAGTCCTAATGTTCCTGTGGCACAGTCTGATCCCTTTGCTCCCCCCAGCAGGATAAAAGGTGTGCAGAGAAGGGGAAGTGATGGAAAAAATGCACCTGTTCTTTACCCCCCTCCCTGTTTTACATTTGCTTTTCTCAGTAAGGTGACCCCAAGCTCTGTCCTCTGGGTCCTAGCGAGCACTGACCTTCCCTCAGGGATGGATCTTCCCTCAGGGAACATTACAGGCCTTGACTCTTCCCTGATACTCAGAAAGCCAAAAGCCATGTTGTGGTTCTCCCCATGAGTGAAAATCCTGGATTTCCTGACCAACTGGTGCCTTCCAAAGGCACCAAGGCCCTGGCAGTGCCAGTTGTGCCACATTGAGCTCCAAGTGCCTCTGCTGAAGGCCCTGTGGTGAATCCCAGCGGTTTCTCCTGCCTAAGAGAAGTCCAACTAAGGGATAATTGTTCTTTCTCCCCTCCCAGACATGCAGTCTGCATATTCTACCTCGTTCTCCGTGCCCTGGACACTGTAGAGGATGACATGAGCATCCCCTTGGCTGTCAAGGTGCCCATGCTGCACGAGTTCCACTCCCACCTCTACCAGCCGGAGTGGAAGTTCACGGAGAGCAAGGAGAAGGACCGGCAGGTGCTGGAAGACTTCCCAACGGTAAGGCAGCCTCCTCCCTGCTCCTGGTGGCACCTTGGGGTGCCTGGTTGTCTCCACGTGGTGCCTGCAGAGCTTGGCCAGTCCCACAGCTCTCCCCAAGAGCTCCATGGCCTGCCTGTGGGGCTGGATGCCAGGCCAAGGTGAGAAGCACAAATGTTGTGCAACTCTGTGAGCCACAGGGGATCTGGCTGTGGGAAAGTGCCAGCTCTGGAAAGTGACTTTTTGCCTCCTCTGGTGGAAGAGCAGGTGACCATTGTCTTGTGGGGAGGGATTTGGGGTTGTTACCCAACACTGTGTGTTGCCTGGGTTGGGTGTCCTGTGTACCTGGCCATGGCAAGGGGTTGGAATGAGATTGTCTTTAAGGTCCCTTTCAACCCAAACCATTCTGTAATTCCATGATACAGGACAAAAAGCAACCTGGCTGTTATTAGTAACAATACTGAGTTGATTTTTTTTTGTAATTGAATTGGTTTTTTTTGTGTTTTTTTTTCCTAAACTGTTTAAGGAAAAATACAGTCATTCTAGCAAGGAGCATCTCATTTTCTGAGGAAGTTCTGTTTTGATCAACTTTTTACCATTTTTAATTTTTTCAACCCTTTTTGGGCTTTCCCTAGCAGTGGGAATGGGGTAATTGTTTGGAAAACTGAGGTGTGTTCTAAGTTTTGATGCTCAGCCTTGGGATGACAGTGGCTGTGCCCTGTCTGGAGGGTGATGTGGTGTAGGGGATGGCTGTATTGGGATTCTGGATTTGTAGGGACAGAGATGTGGTAGATATGTCAGTGGCTTGGCTTTAGAGGAGCTTTTGGGAAGGCATTTGTGGCACTTTGCTTTTCTTTCTTGCTGTATTTGTTATTTAATTGAGACAATTCATGGTCATGTATGATTTTAATAATCATAGAATTGTAGAATCATAGAATGGGTTGGGCTGGGAGGGACTTGAAAGCTCATCTTGTTCCAATCCCTGATATGGGCAGGGACCCCTTCCACTAGACCAGGTTGCTCCAAGCCATGTCCAACCTGGCCTTGAATTTTTTGGGGGCATTCACAGCTTCTCTAAACATCCTTAGCCAGTGCCTCACCACCCTCATAGTAAAAAACTTTTTTTTTTTTAGTGTGAGAGCTTTTGAGACACTGCAGGTATCCCTGCCCATGGCAGAGGTTTGTAACCAGAAGGTCTTTAAGTTCCTTTCCAACCCAAACCGTTCTGTGATTCCATGATCACATTACTGGACATGCAGAAGAAGTATTTCACGCTTCCCTCACTGCTTGATGCCTTTCCAGTTGTGTAAAATGTGCCCTGTGAAGGCAGAGCTGGAGAGGCCTCAGGAGAACAGAGCACCAGAGACCTCCCTGGTCTTTTCCTGTGGCTGGTGTGATGGAATGCTCTCAAATTACAGAGGAAAACAACTCTGTGTACCAAGTGCAGTCAGTTTTGTCCTGCAGCTCCCAGATGATACAGTCCAAGGCCACAGAGCCTTCCCAGAGATTTTGCTGTGTCTGATCTCCTGCCAGACACTGTCCAGCTTAGACTGGGAACAGACTGAGCCTGTGCTCCAAGGACCTTGAAACAACTCAGGTTGGGGGAGTTGTCCCAGCTTTCCAGCCAGGGTGGGATTGGAGCCTGGTAAACAGTATTCTTCTGATTTCTTAATAAATGTTGAGCTCTGCTTTTTTTTTTTTTTTTCCTGAACACTCTCTCTTTGTTTTTATCATGCTGCAGATCTCCATGGAGTTCAGGAACCTGTCAAAGGTCTACCAGGATGTGATTTCAGATATTTGCCACAAGATGGGTGTTGGAATGGCCGAGTTCTTGGAGAAAAAGGTGGATTCTCAGCATGAGTGGGATAAGGTGAGTCAGCCCAGACAGGGGAATGGACTGAGCATGGGTAGAGTCATTAAGGAGTCATTAAAGTTGGAAAAGCCCTCTGAGAACATCAAGTCCAACCATTAACCCAGCACTGCCAAGGCCACCACTAAACCATGTCCCCAAGTGCCACATCCACAGGTTTTTTGAACACTTCCAGGTAGGGTCCACCTTGTCTCCATGGAAGGAGGAGACAGAAGCATCCCTGTTGGGAAAAGGTGTTTGCTTTTCTGGGAAAGCTGAGACATCCCAGAGAGGGCCATGAGAATTTGCATGAAATGAACTGTCAGTTACTTTCTGTAAAACTCCCTATGCCAAACAGGCAGCTCTTTGTAACTGCTCCTTTTATCTTCTTTTTTCCCCCCTTTCCCAACTTGGCACCTCCACGGCAGTATTGTCACTACGTTGCTGGGCTGGTGGGGATTGGCCTTTCCCGTCTCTTCTCTGCATCAGAGCTGGAAGATTCTATCGTGGGGCAGGACACAGACCTGGCAAACTCCATGGGCCTCTTCCTGCAGAAAACCAACATCATCCGTGACTATCTGGAGGACCAGATGGAGGGAAGGGAGTTCTGGCCCAGAGAGGTGAGGGGAAACCTCATAAAACTACTACATTTGGCTGTACATCTTCTTGATAATAACAGTTCTTCTGATGACAGCTGGCTAACAGGTTCCACATCTGTCTGCAGCTCTCTGGGTACTGAGGTGGGGACAAGGTGATGTCACCCCACGCTGCCAAGAGCTAGGCAGCTTTGTTCCCCTCTCTTAATTTTTCTCTAGGAATGAGGGAGGATGAGACTGGGTGAGATCCCAAGGGGGTACCTGGTCTGCTCCCAAAAGCAGGATCAGCTCTGCCTGTGCCTGACATGATTGTCTGCTCGTCCTGAGGCCCTCCAAGAATTTTTGTCCCCCTTTTCTGTGCGGCTCAGCTGTCTCACAGGGCACTTCTTGATGTGTGACTCAGTTTTTACTTGCCCTGCCTAGGGAAGATGTGGAGATGAGTTGCACCCTCCTCCTTTACAATCTCTGTGTTACTCCATAGCCACTGTCACATCTCCACAGCCTGCCCTTCCTGCTTTTCTTTATCCTAGTGATGCTCCAAGTCTGTTGTGTGTGGGTTTTTGGTGGTTCTTGTTGCTCTCCCACACCTGGTATCTCTCTTATGTCACGGATGCACCCTCCAACTCATGAGCCTTTATCTTGGTGTTTAGGTCTGGAGCAGATATGCCAAGAAGCTCTCAGACCTTGCCAAGCCAGAGAACATCGATGTGGCTGTGCAGTGCCTCAACGAGCTCATCACCAACGCCCTCCACCACGTCCCCGATGTCCTCACGTACCTGTCCCGCCTCAAAAACCAAAGTGTCTTCAACTTCTGCGCTATCCCCCAGGTGAGTTGTGCTTCCAAGTGGTTCTTCACCCTTCAGCTCAGCTGGTGTAGAGTTGGAGGAGGTTCTGTATCATGTTGGTTTTTACCTTCCTTCCTGGTTCCTGCTGTTTCTGCTGTCGGTGAGATTGTGGCTCCACTCCATGGATGTCACTGTGGACAAGGTGATCCTTGGCAAGTTCCTCACAGTGCAGTAAAGGCCCTTCATTCCTCTCCTCAGGTGATGGCCATAGCCACGCTGGCTGCCTGCTACAACAACCAGCAGGTGTTCAGGGGGGTGGTGAAGATCCGGAAGGGACAGGCCGTCACCCTCATGATGGATGCCACGAACATACAAGCTGTCAAAGCCATCATGTACCAGTATGTGGAAGAGGTAGGCTCAGCAGTTTGCTTTGAGTCATTTCTGGCTCTTCCTGTCCCCATTCTTGGTGTGGAATTGGGAATACATGGGAATCTGTTAATCCTATCCTTACATCTCTTGGTTCATTGCTGGTGGGGAATGGTGACCCTGATACGGTTTTGGCCTGGACCAAACTGTGCTTGGTGTGTTCCAGTGAATGTACACTTGGTCTGTGCCTGTGTTGAGCAGTAGAGGCTGAGGCCAGTGGCATCCTGGGCTTTACCAGGAATGGTGTGTCCAGCAGGACCAGGGCAGTGCCTGTCCCCTGTGCTGGCACTGCTGGGGCACTTCTGGGCCTTAATGACAGGAGAGACATGGAGGGGCTGGAGCGTGTCCAGGGAAGGGAATGTAGCTGGGGAAGGGGCTGGAGCACCAGGAGGGGCTGAGGGAGCTGGGTGGGCTCAGCCTGGAGAAAAGGAGGCTCAGGGGGCACCTTATGACTCCTGACTTCAAGGTTGAAAGTTCACATGGAGAATCAATTGGTGGGTGGTTTCATGGGAAAAAAAACAGCTCACTTCTCCAAAACCAATTCCAGTGAGGGCTGTAAGATAAGAAGACTTCACATCTGCACCAGGGAGACCCCAAACCATGGGTTATTAGAGCTGCCCTTGTGCAATGGCCAATCCCCTGGCAAGGGACAGTGACACTGTAGCCCAAAGAGGGTCTCTGCTTATGTCCACCTTGCTCAGACTCCTGCAGATGAGTATCTCAAAGGCCATGAGAACAAAACCCCAAATACCACAGAATTAGGTGTTGATGTGGCTGTTTCCAGGCCATCACACCTTGCAATGTCCCCACTGGCTTGAGGTGAGCTATACAGTGAAAGAGGATTGCAGGGTGAGAACTGCTGCTCCCAGTAACACCACTGGGCGTTGAGGGATCATGTCCAAGGCAGCATGGTCCATGTCCCATCATGGGGTGCCCTCAAGAGGCAGCTTGCCTTAGTGCACTTCCCAAGGGAGATGGGCCTGGACACATCCAGATATCCCTTGCTGCGTGGCAGTCCACCCCCGAGCTCACTCTTGAGGACACAAGTGGCCCTTGAAACTTCCACCTGGTCCCATCTGCCTCCTAAAGTTCATGTGGGAACCCCCTAACTCTTCCTCCCTCCTCACCCAGATCTACCAGAAGATCCCCAGCACGGACCCGTCGTCCAACAAGACGCAGCAGGTCATCGCCTCCATCCGCGCCATGAGCCTGCCCAGCAGCCCCATGGCCTCCCGGCACCACTACTCCCCCATCTACCTGTCCTGTGCCATGCTCCTGGCGGCCCTGAGCTGGCAGTACCTCAGCACCCTGTCCAAGGCCACCGAGGAGTTCGTGCAGGGGGGAAAGGACTGAAGGCAGCGGCCGGGCGGGGGACGCGTGGTCGGCAGAAGGGCGGCGGGGACAGGAGGCTCCTCGTCCCCTGCCCTGGGGGTGGCCCAGCACCAGGATGGTGACAAGGATGGGACACCAGGCAGCTGCAGCCCTGGGGGTGATGGTGTGGCACTGCTGGACTCCATCTTCACTACCCTTGCTGTCTGCTTTGATGGCTGCACATGCTGATTGGAGTCTTACTGTTTGGGGTTGAGTATTTTTTCCCCCCCCCTTCTTCCCTGTTTACCTGAATGTTTTTGGTTTGTTTTGTTTTTCCGTTAGGATGGTTTGAAATAGAAACTCCAGTTGCTTCTTTTCTTTCTTAAAAGTTGAGGCATCTTCCCAGCTCAGAGCTGAGCAAAACCCTGAGAGTTTTGCATCCCTGTCTTAGGCAGCCTCTTCTCCCTCACCTCTGGTGCTTGGTCTGTGCTGGAAGAGTGCTGCTTCAGTTGGGAGAGGAATGTGCTTTCTCATCCAAGGAAAAAGCTCTGGCCACCTTCTGGCCCTCAGCAGTTGACATCCTGCAGACTGGGAACAGCCAGAGGCTGTAGTCACATTCTGTTCTGCTTGAGGATGCTGAAATGAGCCCTTTTAATGTTACATATATGGGAGGTGAGATGCTCTGTCCACTTGAATGTGCCCTCAGCTGAAAGGCAGCTGTGCAGCTCCCTGGCCTGGGACAGATGGCCCCTGCCCTGGCAGAACTCTTGTTTTAGGAGCAGGGAGGTGGTGAAATGAGAAGGGAGCTGCCAGCAACAGCCCTGAGCTCGTAACCCCAGGCCTGACTCCACTGCAGGGTCCGGGCTCTGCACTAACTCAGCCCAGAGGATGAGTGGTCGTGGCAGAGCAAGGCAGGGTTTGAACCCAGCTGTCCCTCATGGGATGCTTTTTTAGGGGGGCATTGGTCACCCTGAATGGCAGGAGCAATCCCTAATGTGGGCTGGGAAGGCTGGAGCCACCAAGGGAGAGACCAGGGCAGGTTTCCCTGGCTCACTTGGCTCTGGCTTTGGGAGGGTGCTGTGTGAGCTGGAAGAGGCTCCCACTGCTGGACTTAGAAGAGGAAACACTTTAAAGGCAAGTCCTGTTTTGCTGGGGTGGATTGTTGTTTTCAAAGTCCCTACCCATCCCCCTTCAAATGCTGCTTTGCCGTTGTGAAGGGAAGGAGAGCCCCTGTCCTGGTACAGGACAGAGCTAGCAGGGGCAAGGGAGTGGCCTTTGCAAGGCCCAGCCCCTGTGGCCAGGCTGTGACTCAGAAGGAGAACCCCTACTCCACAGTTACTGGTGTATATAGTTTTAAGCTGTTGTTCTGAAGAAATTCGAGGTAGCTCTCTTTGTGCAGCTTCCTGTCTTGTTAAAATTAAAAGTTTTCTTTGGGAAAAAAAAAAAAGTGTTGGATCATCTTTTGCTTTTCAGCTGTCATTCCTTTTACACCAGTAATTCCCCACAAGTTACAAGTCCTCAGCTCATAAAATGCCAATGCTCCCTTGGTGCCAACTCTGGGTGTCACAGCACAGTCCCATGTGCCAGACAGAGAGGAAGAATTTTAACCAGGGTGACAGCTGAGGGTCTGTAAATTAACTTTGAAAGGAGTGGAGGCAGAGCCCTGGGCTGCAGGCACGGGCTCCAGGGCCGTGGAGACTGGGGACAGTCCTGGCTGCTCTCTGGTCTGAGTAGAAGCACCTTCCTCAGCCCCAGCACAAACCCCAAGGGGTGGTTGGCACCAGCAGGGCCACAGAGACGGGCTGGGAGTTGCCACACCTGCACCAGGAAGGTGATTCTGCCCCTCTGCCCCACTCAGGTGAGACCCCACCTGCAGAGCTGCCTCCAGCCCTGGGGTCCCCAACATCAGGAGGATGTGGAGCTGCTGCAGTGAGTCCAGAGGAGGCCATGGAGATGCTCCAAGGGCTGGAGCCCCTCTGCTCTGGAGCCAGGCTGGGAGAGCTGGGGGTGTTCACCTGGAGAAGGCTCCAGGGAGAACTCGGAGCCCCTTCCAGTGCCTAAAGGGGCTCCAGGGGAGCTGGAGAGAGACTTGGCACAAGGGATGGAGGGACAGGACAAGGGGGAATGGCTTCCCACTGCCAGAGGGCAGGGTTAGATGGGATATTGGGAAGACATTCTTCCCTGGGAGGAGGGGGAGGCCCTGGCACAGGTGCCCAGAGAGGCTGTGGCTGCTCCATCCCTGGAAATGTTCAAAGGCCAGGTTGGATGGGGCCTGGAGCAATGTGGGCTAGTGGAATGTGTCCCTGCCCATGGCAGGGGATGAAAACGATGATCTTGACAGTCCCTTCCAACCCAACCCATTCTATAAAGACAGAAGGCTCTCACCTTCCTTCCACACCAGACAATCCACTGAGGTGGTGGAAGTGCAGCAGAAGCAACCACAGGTCAGGAGCCAGGACACTGGAGAAATCATTTATTGGCACAGATGTTCCAGCCAAATACAGCACAGCTCTGTCTCACTGGTGTCTGAGCAAGCAGAGGTAAGGGGCTATTTTAGAGTGCATGGAGAGCCTGCTTCACACGTTTCAGACCCATAGCCTCAGCTCAGTAATATAGTTTGTGCTTTAAAATTAAAAACAAAAAGCTTTTTGCTATATTAGTGTTGGCAGATCACATGATTCCTCCTACACAACCTACTACACCTCCCCCCAGTAACAAAAATAAGGTTTTTTTTCTTCCTTAACACCTGTGGCTCAAGAAAAAAAAAAGCTTCAACTGTGTGCAAGTTAATGAGACACCTCCAAACATCTGCTTGAGCTCCCTGCAGCAGACTTGGGAACCACTCCTCAGCTCAGCATTCAGCACCTGCAGCCCCAAAGCACCCCAATTTTGGGTGCAGCACCCTTGCCCAGGCACAACCTGCACACACCAAGCTGCCCAGCCATGGATGAGAAGGGCTTTGCTCCTTCCAGCTCCTTCCTAGATGCTTGCAGGATATTTGATCAAAGGCTCATGGAGCTCCAGCCAGGCCCTTCCCCAGCATCAATAACCCCAGACTACAGCAGATAAAAAAGCCAGTGAACAGTTGAGGAAGAAGTGGTTTGAAAATCCAGATGGATGGAGCAGAGCAGGCGATGCATGAGGGACTTGGTGCAGGCAGCTTTGGCCAGAGCCACCCCCACATCAAGTTCATCAGTATTTTATCATTAATAGGTCTAAATTTAGCCAATTCAAGGCACACACTCACAGGAAGTTCTTCCCTGCTTGTTTCAGGTTCTAACAGTCAGATCAACCCATCTGGGGGTGCACAAATGCCCCCTGGCCGTGGCTTTCTAGCAGCATCCATCTCTGCTGCCCACCAAGTCCCAAATCCCAGCACAAAGCTACTGCTTCCTGCCCTCCCAGTAGCAAACTGGGCTGGAAGGGGTCCAGGCTAACCAAATTCCAAGAGGCCAGCAAGCTCTCCAGCAGTCCTTTGAGCAGGGAATGCCCCAATGTCCTGCCGTGACCCACCAGGAGCAGGAGGTTGGCAGAGAGCAGTTCCACCTCCAGCTCCACCATACAATTAAAAAACAAAACAACCCAAAAATTAAAAAAAAAAAACCAACAAAAAAATTGAAAAAAAAAAAAAGATAAAAAGCTTTAATAAAGTAACCTGAACTATAGTCTCTTTTAGAAGGGGGGGTCTCTGCACCCAACCCACTATCAGTTAAAAGCATCAGGGACGCAGGATTATTTGTGGTTTGCTGGTTGGTGGTTACACCCTCTTCCAGTACTGCTCCGTCCTGGGCACACCGGCCACGACCTCGGACTCGATGCCACAGTGGTCCTCTCCTCGCAGGATTTTGAAGAAGCCTGGAAGAACACCAAGGGCAATGAAGCCAAGCTCTCCCCACCACCAGGGGAAGAGGGCAGGGACTCCCAGCAGTGCCTCACCGTTGTCCCCCCAGTCGGTGTTCCAGGAGTTGGCCACCAGCCAGTAGGGAGTGTCGTTCTCCACGCCCCAGCCCAGGATCCGGATGGCGTGGCCGCCCACCTGCTCCCCAGACACGTGCTGGTAGACTCCTGCAAAGGAACAACAGCCCAGCATGGTCACAGGCACCACAGAGCGCTGACAGCCTGGGGGGCACCTGGCATCACAGTCCCCAGAGCGGCTGAGAAGGGGTTTTTGGGTAAATCTGAACCCAAAACTTAGTGTAGAGTCTGGAGGAGGGACTCTGTAAGGACAGATAGTGACAGGGCAAGAGGGAATGGTTTTAAACTAAAAGATGGGAGATTTAGGTTGGGTGTCAGGAAATTCTTCCCTGTAAGGGTGGGCAGGCCCTGGCACAGGTTGCCCAGAGAGGCTGTGGCTGCCCCATCCCTGGAAGTGTCCAAGGCCAGGCTAGACAATGGGATACTGGGATAGTGGAAGGTGTCCCTGCCCACGGCAGGGGGTGGAACTGGATGATCTTTAAGGTCCCCTCCAACCCAAACCATTCCATGACTCTGAATGATGCTCAGCACCAGCTCAGCATGCAGGACACCCAGAGACATTCACCAAGGGGCCCAAATGCAGTTCAGAATTAGGAAGTTGAGGTCCTTCTGCCAGGATTTTACTTAAAATCCCAGCTGTTGTCAGCTGAAATTTGGGGCAGTCCCCAGTGGTGCACCAGTCCCAAGCACCTTTTCCCCTTGCTATGGACACAGGAGATGGCATCTGCCCATGTCCTGGCCACACCAGATACTCCTCCCAGACTCAAGTGCACAGAAAAGGGGGGCCACAAAAGAGGGACCCCATGTATGAAATGGGGACACAGGGCTCCCCCCACAGCCCCAGTGCTGCTGCTCACCAGATTTGTACATCAGGAAATCCTCGTAGACAATGAAGGCTCCTTCCACTGGGCCATTCTTGTAGATCTCAGCCATGATTTCCTTTTCACTGCGAGGGACTCCATAGGACGTGATGCCTTAAAGGAAAAAAACTCCCACCATTAGGATGGCATTGTGAGGCCACACAGGATGGCTTGACCAAAACTGCCCAGTGTGCCCCTGCAAAAGGCCCCTTCCACTTAAATTCATGTTAAATTCAAACCCAGCTGCTCCAGAGGGACTCACACAACCAGGCAGGAAAAGTGGGCTCCAGCCACCCCTCTTCCAGAGGGAATCCTATTCTGTACCCAAAGACCTATTCCAGGCAGTTTCAGGGGGAAGGGACCTTTTCTCCTTGGACACCCTCCTTTCCAAAACAACCCAAATGGCTCGAGGCTAAGACAAATCTCCAAGAAACACCTGGATTATCCTAAATGTACACAGCTGGCTACTGCCAAGGAGTCTTGGAGGTGGCTTTGGCACCAGACAGGGCTCAGCACCACATTCTTCAACCCAGCCACGTGCACCATGAGGACTCAAACCAGTTCAACCAGTTCCCCCTTCCCAGCTGGCTCTCAGCAAACACAAACTGTGCACCTGCCACACTCCTGTTTGCTCCAGGACCACCAGACTGGAGCCTCCAGGGCCAGGGCACAGGAAACAACCACCAGGAACAGGCCCAATCCTGCCAACCCCACCCAGCTGCTACAAGGAGCAGCTCTGGAGCTGTTTTGGAGGCCAGCTCTCTTACCATAGTGCTTGTCCTCCTTGTATGAGGGCGAGTACCCGGGCTCACAGTGCCGGCTGCATCTCGGGGTGCCCCCTCCTTCCCCAGTGCAGGGGGGCCGGGAGCCATTGACGTGGTGCTCACAGGGAGGGATGGAGTAGGGCCGGCAGCCTGTCCAGGACAGAGGAGACATGAGCTGGCTGTCCCCAAAGATGCCAACAGCCATGCTGGAGAAGGCACCAGATGCCCCAAGAAAGGGCCTTTCTGCCACAGGAACCCCATGGATCAGTGAGGTGCAGGAGTACCTCTTCCCCTCCATCAGCGTTTCCCTCTGGGCCTGCTTTCCACCACCTCCCTCTCCACAAGGTGATGGAAAAGGTGGAAACATGAACCAAGTGATGGTCATGCCAGGAGGAGGCAGAGGGTTCCAGAATGGAAGTTATTTTTTGAAGGGGAAACTTGTCAGGAAGACTCCTGACCTCAACCAAAGCGTATTGGACTGGTTCAAAACCAGCAACAACACAAAACTCACAGCCTGATTTGTTCTTGCTATGGCAGCAGGAGCCTTGGGGGGTTGTTAAGGGCTACTGGCTCCCTTCCCAGATGGGCCTCCTGCCTCTAGGTGCTGCTCAGGGAACCTTGTCCCACAGGAGTGACCAGAAGGAGCCATGGGGGCAGGAGCAGCCAACTGGGACTGCAGAGGTGCTCAAGTTGAGCCCAGACCCCAAGGAAGGAGCAGCCACAAGGATGCAGACCAGGAGAGAGGTATCCCAAAGGACAGGAACCTTAACCAAGCAGAGATCCCAAGGGTATCTGCCAGGACTTACCCACATGTGAGTCATAGAGACCCCCAGACACGAGGCCCCTCTCTGTCCAGTACCTCCACGCACCGGAGGGGTAACCACCATTGCACCTGGGGGAAGAGGCACCAGTTCCAGCCCCAGCCATCCCATTCTGGGGAAGGAAGGGGAATATAGCCAGTCTGGGATGGCTGAAGAGAAGCTTTGGGCACATTAAACCTTTTTATAGTCTGTTCCTGCCTTCCCCAGGATTTGCCTTGAGATGCCAAGGCCTCAGGCAAAGAGCTAAGAGTTCCCATGCCTCCAAATCCCAAAGTGCCTCCTTACCAGGTCCCTGATCAGCTTCTGCTGCCTGGAGCAACAGGACTTGGAGACCCAACTCCCTACCCTGTGCTCAACAAATGGAAAAGCCACAGGCAAAAGGCTTGTGCCTGAAAACCAAGAATCTGGGACTATGAAAAGATCCTTCCTTTGGCTTTGGCAGCTGCCAGCTCTGTGTGGGAGAACATCACTGTGTGCTTGCAGCCATCATCCTCCACTATGCTGGGACTAGCATATGCCCCAGAGGGACTTTCAGTCCCTGGAATCAACTTTATGTTCCTACCTAACTCCATCACCCACAGCACAAACCTCTGGTGGAGCTTCCTGCTCGTCATTGACATAACAAGGACAGGGCTGAAGCACTCAGCATCTCCAGGGTGTGTCCCTGCTCCTCCCAACCACCTTCCCAGTGCACAAGGACCAGGAGCAGCTCACCCCATGCCACACTCGAAGCCACAGCATGACAGCAGGTCCTCAGCTGAGACCTCCACGCTGACTTTGGCGTTGGTGTGGACACAGATCCGGTCTGAAATTGCTTCTACGGCGCCGAAAGCCTGAGGGCAGCCCCAAAACACCATTAGAGCTGGCCAAGGGAGAAAAACCAGGAAACCTCCTGGCAATGAGTGCAGCAGGCATGGCCTGGCTGGAAGGAGCCACCCAGAAGCTCAGACACTGCAGGATCCCACTGTGTCCCCACATGAAGGGCAGCAAAGATACTCCGAGGGCTGGAGCCCCTCTGCTCTGAAGCCAGGCTGGGAGAGCTAGGAGTGTTCACCTGGAGAAGAGAAGGCTCCAGGGAGACCTTAGAGCCCCTGCCAGTGCCTAAAGAGGCTCCAGGAGAGCGGCAGAGGGAGTTTGGATAAGGGATGGAGGGACAGGACAAGGGGGAATGGCTTCAAACTGACAGAGGGCAGGGTTGGATGGGATATTGGGAAGGCCCTGGCACAGGTTTCCCAGAGAAGCTGTGGCTGCCCCATCCCTGGAATGTCCAAGGCCAGGCTGGACAGGGCTTGGAGCAATCTGGTCTATGGACTGTATAGGGGTTCAGCAGCAAGTTCAAAGGCATGGTTTTTGTCCAGTAGACTTTATCAACATGACCTCAAACCGCCCCTGTTCTCACCCAGCAGGAGCCACAGGAGCCCTGGTCTCTGATCTCGCTGATCGTGGGGCAGTTGGGCCACTGCGTCCGCGAGTCGAAGTTATCAGGCAGCTCCATGTCTGCAGCAAAGTCCACCCTGTGAGGGGAGGGAAATCCTGTCACAGGAGCTCCAGTGAACCAGGACTGGCTGCACTGGACTCTCCAACCTCCTCTGAAGGTGACCTGGAGGACAAGGGCTGTTGTTTGCTTACTGAAGGAGCATAAATACTTGTGATGTCCTCAGACCATAGGTCAGCAGCTCCTGCAGTGTGTGCATTTTCAAGGATAACAAATTGCACAACTGGTCGAGAATCTGGCAGGACATGGGATGGATTTTCCCCTCATATGTGCTCCGTGCTTAATTCCATCCACAATGCCCACCAAGCTGCACCCAGGGGAACACTGCCCACGGCCTGCCAGGAGAGCCCCTCACCCACTCCAGGCACACGTGGAGGATCCACACAAGCTTCTGCTGGAGCTTCACCTCCTCCTCCCTGTACTCACCTCTCGGGGAGCTTGGGCCCACCCAGGAAGGTGCCACAGAGCTTCTTCACGTAGCTCATGTCAGCATTGGGGAAGTTGTGCCCTGCCTGGGAAGAGACACACAGAAATGGGACACGACTCTCCAGAGCCATGCAGAGTGTTGCTGGGACCAGCCTGGTGCGCTCCAGAACTCCCTGCATCCCAAGTGGACTCTGACACTTGCTGCAAAGCCCAGGGGCCAAGAGGCAACTACCTCCAGACAGAACACAGCCCAGAATCAGCCCATCAGGACCAGCAAGGTCCAGCTCATTGCTTTGGACACAGTAAGCTGGCCAAGGAGGGTCAGATCACCAGTAACTGGACACTCACTGCTTGTTTCCAGCCTCCTGCAGAGTCTCTTCCTCCTACATTGCTCCTACTCCACAAATTCATCATGCTCTGCTCCAAAGAGGAGCTCCACACTCCCTGTCATTGCAGGAATCCCTGACAGCATCACCTCACTGGAAAAGTCAGCAGGGACCAGTGCTGGATTGATGTCACCACCGTGGTGAGACTCCCAAAGCTCAGCCACTGAACCCCACAAAGAGACTGCTAGCAATAAAAAAAAAAAAAATCCCAAATCAGCATGGTACTCACCTTCCAGGTGGTGTTGAGCTTGTTTATGTGGTTGACCAGGTCACTGGAGAGAGGAGGGTAGTAAGGGACACTGCGAGCATTGGCAAAGGCCACCAGGACACACAGGAGGGACACGGAGGGCCACATCTTGGCCACAGAAGGGGACACTCCACCTGCAGCCAGATTGGAGCATCATTGGACACATTCCCAAGGTGGGCTCAGCTGCAGCAACACGTGGGAGTGTAAAATTTGTGGCTGCACCAGGTCCCTCTGGATCCCCAATTGCCCCAGGGGTCAGGAGAGACAGAGGAACAGAGTGACAACTCCTCCTCCTGCAGGAGCAATCAGACAAGGCAACCTTGTTTGTTGATCACTGCAGGATTAGCAACCACAGGAAAATACCTTTTGAAGCAGATCCAAGGGATTTGGAGGGTATTAAAATCTGTGTTTACTTCCACAAAAATGTGGAACAAGGACTAGGAGAAGGAGTAAGTGACATCTCACCCCCACAGCAAACTGCAGGCATGGCTATGGCCCCAGGGGCTTGCCAGGCCCTGGCCCTGCTGCAGTGCTCTTCCCTTTAAAGATATCACTCCAAATGACATTTTTGGACTTTACAGCCCCGTTCTGCCCATCCCTGGGGACGCTGGTTGGTGTCACAGCCCCAGGTGAGGGGGGTCCAAATGCACCAGAGCTGCCTGTGGCTGCTGTACCCCTGCTCTCCTCCCACTGGGGCTTTTTCCCAGCGAGCTGCAGGGCACCAGGAAAGCCCCAATATGGGGAACAGAGATGCAGGAAAAATCCAAGAGCAGGAAAAAATGCACCACAATGTGGGAGCACAAGGATCACCCAAAGGCACTCCAGGGCTTGGTGGTTCCTCTGCTCTCCTTTAACCTAATTCCCATCAAATTGCCCAACTCCAAATTAACCCCCAGCACCAGCAGCCACTTGTTCCATGTCCCCTGACTCACACACATCACGAGGCCACAAGCTCCTTTATCTCTGTAAACACATCAGGGCACCCTCCTCCTCCTCCAAACCCTCCCATCAACCCCGTGAGCAACCCAAGACCTTGGCTCCCCCACAGCAGAGACAGAGGCTTTAATTCCTGCTCATCTCAGCGAGCTGAACGTGTAATCACCTTTGCAAGCCCGGGCTTAAACCGGACACGCAGCTCCTGCCAGCAGCTCCCCAGCCCCACAGCAGCAGAGCTGGCTGAGCAGGGGATGGGGACGGGAGACACACACACCTCCCCGCCGGCTGCTTCCACCCACTCACAGCCAAGTTTAGCCTTTCCAGAGGGAAGAAAACCCAGCAGGAGTGTCCTACTTTCTGCCAGCAGCAAGCCCAGGCGGCTGCAGCTCACTGTATAAAGGGGCTTTTTTTCCCCTTCCCCCTCCTCCTTCCCACCATTTATTTATTTTTTCCCTTTTTGTGCTTTGGGCAGGATGCTCAGCCCAAAAAAAACAGCTGAGTTTCAGCAGCACATGGGTCCTCCTACTCCATAAATCTCACCTCTTTGAAGAGGTTTCATGCATATTTGCAGGGGTTTTATGCACATTTTCTTGCTTAGAGGTTTCTGCAGGCCAGGGCCTCCCTGGCTGTGCTCCCCTGCTTACACAGCAGGAAGGAGGTTACACCCAGAAAAACAAACACACCTTTCCAATACAACTGTGCTTTTTGCCTTGTGCCCCTTCAACAGGGCCACAGGAAGTCTGCAGGTGCCCAGCTGAGGCAAAGCACCTTTTTAAATGAAAAATCTTCAAAATTAAAGAAAAAAAACCCACACAAACACAAATATCAAACCCCAAAACCCTCTGTGCTTCCTGCAGCAAACTCTGTATTTTCCGTGGCACAGAAAGGAGGCATTTCTGAGGCCAGAAGTCACATGATGGAGTTTTCTTTTCAGCAGGGTGTTTGTAGATCTGCTGACAGGCTGAAAACCACCCTGCCAGGCATCCATGTGCTGCTGGCACCCAGCTCCTGAGGGACAGCCACGGGACATCTCCCAGCCTTGGGTCACCAGGCCACGCTCCCGGCAACCCGAAACCAAACCGAAAATAGATCCCTGCAGTTTCCCCTCCAACAGGCTCAGTTTCAGCTCTGCTGCTTTGCTTCTGCACCATGACATGGACCAGGGCCAGCAAACCCAGCAAAGCAAAGAGCTGGGAGCCAGACAGCTCTTTAGGCAAAAAAAACCCCTCTTGCCAAGTCTTCTGTGGGCATGGAGCCTCCCCATGGGTCATGAGAGAGCTGGGGGTGCTCAGCCCGGGGAAAAGAAGGCCCTAGGGAGACCTTAAAGCCCCTTCCAGTGCCTAAAGGAGCTTCAGGAGAGCTGGAGAGAGACTTGGGACAAGGGCTGGAGGGACAGGACATAGGGAGTGGCTTCAAACTGACAGAGAGAAAGGTTAGACGGGATATTAGGGAGAAATTCCTCCCTGTGAGGGTGGTGAGGCCCTGGCACAGGTTGTCCCAAGACATGGGGGATGCCTCATCCCCCGAAACATTCAAGGTCAAGGTTGATTGAGCAACCTGATACACAGCTAAAGATGTCCCTGCCCATGGCAGAGGGGCTGGAACTCGACCTTGAAATGTCCTTTCTAACCCAAACCCTTCTATTATTCCATGAGGTCTCCTATAGCTGTGAAGTTTTGGGTGGTGGGGAGCCAATACTCTCAGCTGGCACTGGGTATCCCAAGATCTGTCTGGAAAAGGAAGGGGAAATCCTCCATCTCATGTGATTTCTTCCTCCCCAGCCCCCCTTCTCCCTGGCTTTATTCTGTGTGCAGCAGATCTATAAATAGGACAGGCAGGCACGGGACTGCCAGGAGGGATTCACACTGACCCTGCAGCAAGAAAAAGCTGCTGGTTTCCTCCACCAGCCCCCTGACCCAGCTGATCCCAGCAGCAGGAGCTTCCCCTGGCAGCTTTTATCACAGGCTGAGCTTCCCCCAGCACTGCTATCTCCTTCTCACACACCTCCTCCCCTCCCTAAAACCTCCTGTCCGTTTAAACCCCAGCAGCACCAAAACCAAAATTGCCTAAGAGCTGCTGCACCCCACAGAGACCTGCTCTCCTTTGTGCACAGCAAACTGGGCAGAGAACTTTCTCCAAGAAATCTAGGAGATCCCTTCCCTCTGCAATCCCCAGAGGTGCCTCACACCTTCAGGATGACCCTGGCTAGGGTTCTTTCACAGCTCACATCTCACCTCAGCCCACTGTCCTGGAAACAGAAACAAGGCTGTTGGACTACTTAGGGCACAGCAGCTTTACCCTAGAAAACTGCCCAGGTGGCAGGAGGATGTTTGGGGTTTGCCAAGAGCCCCCCGGGTTGCTCCAGCTCCCCTTGGACTGCAGCCCTGGCACTCTGGGATCTAAAATATCTGCTAAGGCCATTTCCTGCAGGATGAGCAAGAAAGGAATACCCACCAGCACACCTGACCCTGGGCGGGACGCTCAAATTCAGCCACAGCCGGTTGCTTAACAGGAGGAGATTTGGGCCAGCTGAGTGCAGCCCTCTGCCCCTCTCCCAGGCAGCGAGGAGGAGGCAGGGAGGCCGAAGGCTCTTGCAGAGGAGCTGCTCAGAGCAGCTGCAGCCTGCGAGGGAGGAGAGCACCCGAAGGGATGTGGCTGTGCTGGTGCTGCAGCATCCACCCACGCCCCTCGGTGCTGTCGCAGAGGAGGAGGAGGAGGAGGAGGCACCACCCAAGGGCCGTCTCCATCCCTCCTGACCAGGAGATCTGGGAGCCAGGGGCGCTTCCCTGCCTGTTTTCTCAGGGACAGAGCACCTGAAGGCTGAACCACGTTATTCCAGGCATCAGCAGGACCCCACCTCGCCCTCCCAGCAGCTGAGGCAGACACGCAGTGCCCACAACAACTCCCATCACCTTCGCACCACAAAGCTCTCCTTCCTCAAAAACAAAGCCTACAAGTCCCATTTAACTTCATTTAAGAAAAAAAAAACAAAACAACCACCCAGCCCCCAAACCGGCTGTTCCAAGCCCAGCTCACATGACTCTTAAGAGCCAGGTCAGAGCACAAGATAAGTCACAGCCCTGGGGCATCTCCCAGCGCCTGCTCTGTCTGGGCCAACCCCCTCCAGGCACAGACAGAGGCATCCACACCTTCTCCAAGGGTCTGGGAAGGGAAAACCTATCCCAGCCTGGCTTCTACAACACCCCCCAGCCCTCCAGGGCGAGGGGTGCTCAGCACAGCCCGAGTCATGTGTCCTGTTCAGCACCAGCCCTTGGCCCGGGCCGAGCTTTGTCCTTTGTTCTGTTTGCCAGCGCTTGTGACTCGAAGCCACAACAAAGCAAACCCATAAAGGGCTCGAGCCAGCTCAGCCTGCTGTGTCACCAGGTGAGCTTGGCAACACCAAACCCGTGGTCTGCTGACTCCATTACAGCCCTCACTGCACCATTCAAGCTTAAATTCTGTTTTCTTTAAGAAAAAAAAAACAACATGAGGCACTCCTCCCCACACTTATTCCCTTCTAGCAAAGCCAGATCACTAGCAGAGCTCAGACAACAGAACCCTAGAAAGGTTTGGGTTGGAAAGGATCCTAAAGATCATCTAATTCCAACCCTACTAGACCTGGTTGCTCTGTATCTGGCAAAATAAATCCATTCTGAGGCAAGCTGCAGCACTCACCTCTGCAGCTTCCATGCACAGAAAGCACAAGATTCCTCCCCAGATGAAGCTGCACTGATTTTTTTCCCCTCTTCTTCTCACAGACCAATCCATAAACTTTACACAATCCATAAGCCTTGCACAAGACCCCAGACACCCCATGCTACGGAAATCCCTTCCCTTCATCTGCAAGCCGCAGGGAAATGCCAGAAGGAAACAGGCTTTGCTGTATCACGCCCGCAGAGCATCCCTAAGAGTGGGATATGGGGAGGAGAGATTTATTCCAGGCCAGAGAGACGCAAGGCAGCTTCTCCAGCGCCATTCCCAAGCCATGGATCCCGGTCCAAACCCAGGCTCGACTGTGCATCACGGGATGATCCCAGGGTGCCAAACAGAGCTCGGCGTCAGCTGACGAGCAGGACCGCGGTGGTTTCCCTGCCTTTATCATAAAAACAAGGTTTCCTCTCTCCTCCCACGGCCCTTACTGAAGGTTGGCTGGGTTTTGAGGCATTTTCCCCGCAGCAATCCGCACCCCTGCGCCGCAGCGCATCCCCCTCCCTCCCCTCGCATTCTGCATCCCCCTCCCGCACCGGCCATGGAGCAAAATCTCCCAAAAACGCCGCTGGAAAAAGCGGGAGACGCTGCTGCTGTTGTCCCCTGGCGGAGCCGAGGAAGGGGGTGCCCCATTCCCCCCGCCCCACGCGTGTCCCCTGCCCCGCAGCATCCCCTCCCTCGCCGCTCCCCGCGCTGCTTGTCCGTCCCCGGGACCCACCGGGACCCACCGGGACTCACCGG
>VZRZ01002439.1:29780-117330 GCA_013398175.1 Climacteris rufus
GGGGGGGGAATCTTGGTGTTCTACACCCCCTGGACACCCCTTTAGCCTTGTGCTGCTGATTCTGCTTAAGAGGCTGAAGGGCTCTTCTAGATCTGCAGGGTCCTGCAACAACCTCCCCCATGCTCCTTGCAAATCCCTGCGAACTGGGAGCTCCGGTTCCCTGCAAACCCGTGCGAACAGGGAGCTCCAGTTGCACAACCCCGCGGCCGCGGTGACTCAGCCAGGCTGGAACTCGAGGAGCCCTGTGACTGCCCCGGGAGGTGACTCAGGAAGGGGTGACATCAGCAAAAAGCTTCTTCCCACCATCGCTGGGGCACATCCAGTCCAGATCTGGCTGAGCAGCGAGACTTCGAGGACAGAACTTGCTGGCCCTGGATGGGTGGGTAGAGGGGAGGACAGGGATATTGTTTGCTCCTGCAAAGTTTATGTCCCTTCGCACAGTTGCAAAATTGATCCTCAGCATCAACATAAGGCAGAGTCCTTGTCTAGATTAAACATCAAGATTTTTATGTAATTTTATTGAAAATCTCTCCTTGGCTCCCTTGCTCCATCCATTGTGTCTTCCTGGGGTGTCTTCCGTCCTAATTCTTCAAGCAAACATGATCAGCTGTGCCCAAGGTGGTGCCCACTTGCTCTCATCTAAAGGTTGAAAAGTATTCTTCATATCTGGCACGTCAGAGAGGCTGAGAGCAAACCCATCCTGTGTCTGGCTTGAGACAGAGCTTTGTAGACCGGTGTGAATGTCCCTGCTCAGCCTGGCCAGACCCCTCTCCCCAGCTCTCCCAGCAGTTTCTGGCTCCAATAGAATGGCTCCTGGAGCCAAAGGTGGAACTTTGTGTTTATCAGGACTGAATTTTCCTTCTGATTTGGCAGATCTTCGAATCTATGAGAACTTGCCCCATAAACTCTGTCCCCTGGCAAGGGGTTCTTTCTCAGCTTTCTGGGCTGGGGCAGCTCCCCAGTGCTGTCTCCCCTTCAGTGTGGGGCTGGCTGGGGCAGCTGCTCTGGTCCCAGATACTCCAAGATGTTCCTTTTGGGAAACACCTCAACTCCTGGGAACATTTGCCATGTGCTTTCCATTCAAGGTGTCACAGAATCATTTAGGTTGGAAAAGCCCTTCAAGATCATCAAGTCCAACCATTCCCACTGACCCATGTACCCAAGTGCCACATCCACACAGCCTTTAAATCCCTCCAGGAATGGGGACTCCACCACTGCCCTAGGCAGCTGTGCCAGGGCTGGACAGCCCTTTCCAGGAAGGAATTGTTCCCATTATCTAACCTGAACCTCCCCTGGCACAGCTTGAGACCATTTCCTCTCACCCTGTCCCTTGTTCCCTGGGAGAAGAGCCTGACCCACCCTGGCTGTCTCCTCCCATCAGGGAGTTGTGCAGAGCCAGAAGGGCCCCCTGAGCCTCCTTTTCTCCAGGCTGAGCTCCATCAGCTCCCTCAGCTGCTCCTGGTGCTCCAGCCCCTTCCCCAGATCCATTCCCTGCCCTGGACATGCTCCAGCCCTTCAAGGTCTCTCTTGTTGAGAGGGTCCCAGAGCTGCCCCAGCACTTGAGGTGCCCCAGCAGTGCCAGCACAGGGGATGGGCACTGCCCTGGCCCTGCTGGACACAGCATTGCTGGGACACACAGCCCAGGTTTCACTGACCTTCTTGGCCACCTGGGCACAGTTGGCTTGTGTCCAGCTGGGTCAGGCAGGCTCAGACACTTTGGGGCAGATGCTGTGATCTCTATTCCCTTTGTGGTACACACCTGACTTTGCTCTTACTCCTACCATACCCCAACCTCCAGGGAATTCAGGAGTGGTGGGAAGTGCTCAGAGCTCAGCTGCTCTGCATGGTCACCTGATCCTGACCTCCTCCTTCCACCACTTGCTGAGCTTGTGCTTTCGAGCCACTCAGCTGCAATCTGTGTCCATCTGTCCTGGCTTGTGACGGAAAGCAGGAGCTGACTTCCCCTCTGTGTCCCTCTGTGGTCAGCCCCTGCTCAGATGACTGCTGTAGGATGGGGACATCTCAGGATGAGGACAGATCTTTTGCTTCAAAAAGAAACCTCCAGCTGGCCTCAGAGGAGAAAATCCACTGAAAAGAAGAAGTGAGAGGGAAGTGGGGACAGTGACATGCGAGAATTAGCATTTAAAGCACTTTTCTGTGGGTGTTGTGCAGAGGGAAAGCAAAACCCCCATTCTGTGTCCTTTGCTCTTCTGCATGACCAGTGTGTCAGGACCTTCAAACCAGGACAACTTTGCCATCCTGACTTTACTGGCAGAGCTCTGGGCACAACTTTTTGGGGGAGTGTTGCACAACTTTGCCTTTCTCTGCAGGCTCAGAGATTGGCCATGGCCCAGAAAAGAGGTCTTGAGCAAGGTGGGCACCTGGGCTCTTGGGAATTCCTTCTACACTCACCTGAGTCTTCCAACACAGAACAGGGAAGGTGCTTTCCCAAACGTCTGGCCAGGGAATGAGGCTGTGATTGCCGTTGTCTATTCCAAGAGATGCCCAGACTCTTATATGTGTCACTGACTTCATCTCCATCACTTGATCTCTCCTGCTGACAGCATGAAACACTCACTGGAGGGATTCCTTAGGCCAAAATGTTTGTTCTGTGTTGTGTTTCTCTTTGAAAGGTGACACAGGGATGGAGACTGAGTCTGCTACATGCAGAATTGGGTTTGGGGAGAGCCCAGTTTCTCTGCAGAGCCACTTTCAGTGTCTGCATGGCAGAAGAGAAACTGAGGCATGAAGGCTCCATCCCACGGTGAGTCCAGATGGAGAAAGCCACGGTCCTGGCCCATGGAGAGCCCTGCTGGAATGACTTTGTTGTGCTGCTGGCACCCTCTGTCTGCCTGCAAAGCCAGAAGGGCTGCTGGCTCCTAGGAGGAAGGGAAACCTCCCAAGATTCTTTGGAAAAGGGTGTTTTTGGTGCTCCAGGGAAAGGTTATCTCATCAGGCAGCGTGCCAGGCTCCCGGTGACGTGTGAGGGTCTGTCACACGCCACCAGCCACTCGGGACCCATTTTCTCCTGGTAACCCTGTTCTCCCTGTTCTGTGCTTTGTTTACATGTGAGACTCAGGGAGGGAAATGGAAATAGGAGGAGAACTGGTGTGACTGGAAGTCGGGGTCATTCCTAAGGAGCTGGGGCAGGAAGGGCAAAGTGCTGGGAGGGTTTTCTGAGGGTCAGCAGCAAGGGACTGCTGAGATAGGTACCTGGGCCTGGTTTGGATGTGGAAGAAACTGGAAGCACATTGAATTTAATTTTTTTAGGAAAAGGAACATGCAGGATGAGGAAGCCAACAGGGTTTTTTCCTGGGCCAGAAGGGACATTTCTGTGAGAAAGGACATGCTGCCCCATCCATCCCAGCAGGATGAACCTCAGAAAGCCTGGGTTTGTTGTAGGAGGCCAGACCAGAGGGAAAAACTTGTCTGTTTCAGGCTGCTCTAGTTTTTGATGCCATCTTGTGGTCCGGGAAGGCTTTACAAAGGGAAGTGTGGAGAGTATTTCCTTGGCTGGGCAGAAAACTGCAGAGTTGAGCGGCTCCTACTGTTGCTCCCCTGGCAGAATCGTGAAATCTGCCCTTGGCCCCATCACTTTGAACAGGTCTCATTCCCAAAGGACGATTTCCATCACCATGCCTGTTTGGGAATTGCCATCCTGAATACCTCAAGGGAGCTGGGCTGTCTCATCCTGTCTCATTTTAAGCTCCAAGGGCTGAAGCCCCCTGCTCTGGAGCCAGGCTGGGAGAGCTGGGGGTGTTCACGTGGAGAGGAGAAGGCTCCAGGGAGACCTTAGAGCCCCTTCCAGTGCCTAAAGGGGCTCCAGGAGAGCTGCAGAGAGACTTTGGACAAGGGATGGAGGGACAGGACAAGGAGGAATGGCTTCCCACTGCCAGAGGGCAGGGATAGATGGGATATTGGGAAGGAATTGTTCCCTGTGAGGGTGGGGAGCCCCTGGCACAGGTTGCCCAGAGAAGCACAGAAAGAAAAAAATCACATCCAAGCCTGAAATGCCATGGGTGTCCCTGCTGCAGGAATGAATAGGAAGCTGAGCATCATAAAACTCCATGTCCAAGAGGTTCTGCCCATCCTGTGTTGCTGGGCAGAAGAAAATTGGAGGCGGCTCATCCTGGAAATCTCCAGTTGGAGATGAGGATTGTGAAGGTTTGGGAGGGGAGCAGGTCCCCAGCACAAGGACCAGCACTAGGGTGCTAAAGACTTACACATTATCTGTAGAGCACGAGAAATTCACCAACTGGTGAGCAGCCTCCCAGCTTTGCTCTGGAATTACCCCGAGGGGGATGTGAAAGCATCTCCCAGCAGCCACACGGAGCTGGAGGCGGCTCCAGGTTTTCTCCCGTGGCTGATTTCCAAGGTCGCTCCACCCCCGCTGCCTCCCTGAGCACTTCCCAACCGGCTGAGTCCTTCTGATAAATATAGCAGGAGGAAGGCAGCAGGTTTGGCTTGGGAACTTGGAATTGGCTCTGGGACAGCTTCGTGCTCATTGCAACAGAGTCACATGCGAGTGTTTAAACTGAGACTGAAGTACAAAGTTCTGCTGTCCTGGGACTTTGGAGAAGTCTTGGGTTTTTGGAGAGGAAGTTGGCATCTGCCTTTTCTTTTTTTTTACCCCCCAGCTGATGGTGTAACAAGTCAGCTACACTGGAATTTTTTTAGTTTTGAAGTGACTTTCCTCTCCAGGGGACAGGGTGGCAGATGCGCCAACACACAGCCGTGGTGCACAGTCATGGAATCACGAATCATATGAATGAATTTAATGGAATGGAATGGAATGGAATGGAATGGAATGGAATGGAATGGAATGGAATAGAATAGAATAGAATAGAATAGAATAGAATAGAATAGAATAGAATAGAATAGAATAGGAAAGTCACTATCTCCAGCTATGCCTGTGCAGTAGGAGAAGCCATGATAGTTATTTCCCTCTTACTCCCCAGTTATTCCTCAACATTCCTCTTCCAGGGTATTTTACTTGTTTGCCAAGGCATCTTTCCTCATCCCAAAGCATCACTTGACTGCAGGAGGTTCTTGGCATGGAGATGGGGAAAGAGGTGGTGGTGACTTCTGGCTGCAGCCTCCACTGTGCTGAGTCCCCTGGTCACCCACCACGGGATGAACCTCATGGTTTGAGGGCTGACAAAACACCACAGGGTCTTCCAAGAGGGGTCTTGCTGCACCTTCAAAGTATCTGCAGCCTCTCCAAGGACTTTTAGCTGGCACACACTTTGTGCTGGTGCTTGCAAGAGCCACAGGCTCCTGAGATGGGCCCACTAAGGGTGGGCATAACCCATGGCAGGCCTCACATGCAGGCAGCTGTCCCACGGGATGGGCTGTGTCACCATGTGTGCATCAAGTGCCTGTAGGTCCTATCTGTGGGGTAAGGGCACAGCGAGGTCCTAACCCTGGACTGGCACCCACCCAAGGCAACAAACACCACAAAAAGAGGGGGTCCTCTCCTGGGAATTGCTGTGTCAGGACTTGGCTCTCCCAACATTGTCTCCCCATGGCCTTGAGCATCTCTCTTGCTGCCATGGTGCTGAGCTGCACATTCTGAGGTGAGCAGAACAAACAATTGACCCCAAAAGTGACACTGGCGCCTGCTGGGGAAGCCCAGTCTGGTGTTTGTGCCAGAAGACACACAAACATCTCAGCTGAACAGCCCTGACCTCCTCCTCCTTCCCCCTTTTTCTGCTTATCTCTGCATCCCTGGGGTAACCCCTAGAGGAGATATTCTGGGAGCCCAGTGCTGCTGTTTCCTCCCGGCGCCGTTTCCTTCGGCGCGGGGTCAGCACCGCCACCCTCTCTCGACAGGACCCCACGGGATGCCCGTGGTCCCCCAGGATGCTTGGGGCTATCGCTGGGAGGACATCAGCCAGAGGAGAAGGAAGCCCTTCGACAGGAGCTGATGGTCCAGGAGTCAGAGAGGCTGGAGGGTGCTGAGCAAGGAAGAAAAACAGGAAGGTGGCGGCAGATAAGGAAAAGAACCTGGAAGAGGAATATTGAGGAATAATGGAGGGTAGGAGGGAAATGGAGATCACAGCAGACATCGAGCTGTGAGAGGAAGCTGTTGAAAGGAAAGCAGCCCAGAAATATCCTTCTCATTGTATTGGGACACAGGTCTCAGTCTCACAGCACGGTGGGAGCTGGAGATGCTCCAGCAGGTCTGTGTGTGGAGGTTGCCACATGCCCACAGGGTCGTACCTGGCTGGGAAACTCCAAGCACAGGCCTGTGGGAAACTGCTAATTAGCCTGTTGTGAAGCCTGCTAATTAATCTGTTAGTGGCTCATTTCCAATAGGGACAAACCTGGGGACACCTGGAGGTGTTCCAGGCCAGGCTGGATGGGGCTCTGAGCAACCTGGGATAGTGGAAGGTGTCCCTGCCCATGGGAGGGGTTTGGAATGAGATGATCTTTAAGGTGCCTCCCAACCCAAACCATTCTGTCACTCTATGATCCTAAGACTCTCTGGTTCTATGGTTCCATGTTTCTATGACTCAATGGGAACCAGGCCCTTGGATCCTGCTAGGGTCAAATGTACCAGAGAGAGTGGCTTGTGTCCGTATTTCAGGTCTGTCTTGCCTCAGGTTCCCTGTGGAGGTGTCCTGGTGTTTAATCTTAATGTGGCAGGACACAACAACTGCATTTCCCGGCTGGTTTCTGCAGACACCATGACTTTCCAGTCATCACTCAGGCATTGATCACTTCCAAAGTCTCACCTTGGAGCAGGTCGCACCTCTGGCACTTGGAAATCCTGTCCTTACTCCAAGACACTGCCTTTCTTCTACATTTGCATGGGTAAAACCCCAATCGAGATCCATCCTGATTATGGCCACAGTGGTGGAACCCTCCCCAAAACCCAGATGGGTGTGATGGAGGAACCCCTAACCCAGTGTTCCTTCAGAATCATTTCTCAGAGACCTCTTCACTGCAGGAGAACCTGTTTGGAATGCACTGATGGCCAAACAGTGCTGAGAGCGTGTTTAGCTCCATGCTCACGGGTCAGTGTTAAAAGCAACGAGTGAGTAATTTAAAAGTGCAGACAAATTTAATTCCCTCCTGGATAGGAAGGATTATCCCTGTCTTGCCAAGGTAACTTGCCAGCAGTGAGGGTCTGGCAGATGATAACCCCAGAAGGGAAGAGGTCAATCCTTCAGATACACCAGAGGTTGAGGAGACCTCCAGGGTGCTGGTATCCCCTGGCATGAGATGGGATGCAAAACACCCTCCTGCACTGCCAGACAAGGGGTGTGGGCAGATGAGCCCAAGCAGGATCATCCCAGTGACCTGATCCAGGAGCTGCTGACGGTGCTGGGGGCAGAAACTGAAATTCCAGCCCCAGAGTCACAGCCATGAATGCACAGGGAACTTCAGCCAGGATGTGGTTGGTGACACATCCTGTGCATGGGATGGGATATGAGAAAGTGGTGCCTGGGACAACAATGATAAAATCTGCATCTGATTAGGGGAAGAGAGGAGGGCTCAGTAGGTTGTTTGTGCATGGGCTGCATAGAGGAGCAGCCAATTTTTTCCCCTCCAACATAAAAAGAATAAAGTGAGCAATATCTAGCCCTGGGGTCCTCAGCACAGGAAAGACGTGGGCCTGTTGGACTGGGTCCAGAGGAGGCCAAGAAAGGCCAAGAAGATGTTCTGAGGTCTGGAGCCAGGCTGGGAGAGCTGGGAGCTCCTCCCTCTGAGGAGGGAGACCTCGGAGCCTCTTCCAGTGCCTAAAGGGGCTCCAGAAGAGCTGGAGACTCTGGACAAGGACTCTGGACAAGGGCCTGGAGAGACGGGACAAGGGGGAATGGCTTCCCACTGCCAGCGAGCAGGGATAGATGGGATATTGGGAAGGAATTCTTCCCTGTGAGGGTGGGGAGGTCCTGGCACAGTTTGCCCAGAGAAGCTGTGGCTGCCCCATCCCTGGAAGTTTCCAAGGTTGGACAGGGCTCGGAGCAACCTGGAACAGTGGAAGGTGTTCCTGCCCAGGGCAGGGATTGGAACTGGATGAGCTTTAAGGTCCTTTCCAACCCAAACCATTCAGCCTCAACAAAACTGATTTGAACAGAACCTGGTCTTGAACACTCCCAGGGTTGAGGCAGCCACAGCTTCTCTGGGAAACCTGTTTCAGGGTCTCACCATCCTCACTGCAGAATCTTCTTCTCATATCTAACATAAATCTACTTTCCTTTGGTTTAAAATCATCACACCTTGTCCTATCACAGCGGGCCCTGCTAAAAAGCTTCTCCCCATATTTTTTGGCACCACCTTCCTCAACAAGCCTCATTTCTTGGTCCAAGGCTGTCCATTGCCCTCATGAGAGAGGCACTGCCGCAGATCATCTGTGAGAAACCCACTCATCTGTCCCATGCCCAGGTCACAGAAGGTCTCCACACATATTCTGAGACCCACTTTTATCTCAGAATGGCCCAGCTGGTGGTCTGGGGGCTGGCAATATTTGGTGAGATGATTCCGCCCATCTCTAAAGGCATTTTTGCAGTATTTCACCACGTGACTGGTGAGTAAGAGGGCTGTTGTGGGGGCTGATAGCTGGATTAGCTCGAGCCAAAATTGCTTCTGCCTACACTCATCAGGGCCTCGGCTCATCTCCCACTGTGTCAGCTCACAAAATCCAAGAGCCCCTTTTCCAGCCTGTGCTTAACCCACCGCAGTCTGTCACCCCCCAGGGGACTCTGCTAATGAACTGTGCTTGAAGAGCATCATCTCCCAGCAGATAGCAGCTCCCAGAGCCTCATCTCCCAGCAGATAGCAGCTCCCAAGGGATCAGGCAGCCCAGGAGTGATGAAGCCGATGGTGAAACCTCCCATTAATCACAGAGGCAGAGCCGCCATCTCCCCATCCCAGCTACCACAACTAATCACAACCCCGAGTAGACAAAACATCCACGTTTTTCCCCTGCCTTGTGCTCCCATGTGTTTTCTCTCCATGTGCTCCATGTCAGGGGTTGTCTGGTGCTCAGACAGGGCTGTCCCTGGGCTGTGGATTGTGCACTGAAGGGTTGTGTTGTCATCCAGCCTCATCCTTGCAAACATCAGCCTGGAGAGTCCATAATACAAATCCTGAACTGTTCACAGTGCAGAGTCCATAATGAAATTACTAACAGGGCAACACGTAACTCTCCTCCTTGGGGAGATAAAGATGTTCCCATGCCAGCAAGGGAGACCTCAGCTTCACCTTGGCTTCCAGAGCTGGTTCCTTTGGGCAATCACCTTCCCATGATCCCAAGACAGCATTGCCAAACTCCTCACCTTGAAGCAAAACCAGGGAAGCATTTTCTTGGGCTTTCCTTTCAAACAGCAGCTTAGAAGAACAGGCTATTTAATATCTTTGTTTTTCATCCCAGAAACCATGTTTCATTTGAAGTGGCCACTTCCAAAGGCTTCTGTGGGCCAAGCTGAAACCCAGATCTTGGGAGAAAAGAGGCTAATGGCAAACTTGGGATGTGCATCAACTTTGAACACATGTAGTGATTTCCAGAGCAAATGTACAGACCTTCTGAGAATTAGGAAGAAATTCTTTACTTTAAGGGTGATGAGGTTGACCAGAGAAGTTGTGGGCTCCCCAGTCCTGGAAATGTTCAAGGCCAGACTGGACTAGCTTTGAGCAGCTTGGTCTAGTGGAAGGTGTCTCTGCCCATGGCAGTCTTGTAGTTCCCTAAAATCCCAGTTTCTCCGTTGTAGTCTGATACAGCTGAGATTTTTTCTGCATTAATCTCTTTCCTGCTGGCTGGAGCTTCCACCATCCCTGGGAAGGATCTGCCTGACACCAAGGAGGGGTCAGACCCCTCAGGGTCTTGCTAGCCCAGCCAGCATCCTTGCAGAAGGTCTTCTCATTTGTACATACACCCAGATGAATTAAGAGATGTGTTAGCAGGAAGGACATTTTCGGATCTCACCCAAGGAATTTAGGACTGGCTCTACTGGGTCAGGAGGCTTTAGGTCTGACATAACTGCTTTGACAACATATCCATCCAAAAACCCATTTTTCCCTGTCCTTCTTTCATAGATGTGGGATCATGGGGTGGGTGGAGGATGGGCTGGGTGGGTGTCCATGCCCCTGCACCTCCCCTCCCTCCCTTACCCTCCCCATCACCCTCCCCAGCCCCTTTCCCTCTTCTCAGCCACGATAAACTCGACGATGGAAAAAATGTTGTCACACATATCTCACTTCCAGTGTGTGGGAGTTGCTGATAACGACACGAAGATCTGGACAATAAAGCCTCCTGACAGCTCTCGTGTCCGTCCTGGGCATGGGGGGATAGTCCTGAAGGAAGAGCCGAGTGCTCATGGGGTTTGGGGAAGGGTTCTGGGGAGGAGGCTGGAGAGGGGAAAGGGCTCATCCACCCTCCTCATCTGGGATGCAAAGCTCTGCACATTCTGCACTGCTTTGGGGCATCTCCAAACAGAGAGCTGTGAGATTTTGGCTTCAGGTGGCTTTGTCGTCAGGCTGGGGAGCAGCCCAGCAGCTGCTTGCCACGGTGTTTGTTTTGGAGCTCCCCCCCCCAGCCAGTGCTCCCTCCCCGGGGAGAGGGGGCCGTGCTGCTCCAGTGCTGCCACTCTTCCATGTGGAGCTGCCGAAAGAGCCTGGAGCAGCTCGCCAGGAGGGTGAAGTCATTTATTTATACCTAGAAAAAACATGTGCTGTATTACACAGCCTCTGAGATGTTGGGGCTGAGCCACTGCCACGCTTTTGTGCTGATGTGGAGAGCTGTGGTCAGCACGGGGCAGTGCCAGTGGCTGCATTTCTTCTCAGTCCCCCTGCTGGGGTGTACAAGCAGGGCATCGATTTATAAATGGAAAAAAAGTGCCAAGGTTTGGCTGGCAGAGGTTCATTTGACACAGAATTACAGAATCCTTTAGGCTGGAAAAGATTTCCAAGATCATCGAGTCCAGCCTTTGACTGATCCTCACTTTTCAACCAGCCCAGAGCTCTGAGTGCCATGTCCAGGCATTCCTTGGACACCTCCAGGGTTGGGGACTTCACCAGATCCCTGTGCAGCCCCTTTCAATGCCTGACCACCCTTTCCATGAAGAAATTCCTCCTGATGTCCAACCTGAACCTCCCCTGGCACAACTTGAGGATGGTTCCTCTTGTCCTATCCTTGTGACCTGGGAGCAGAGCCCGACCCACCCCTGGCTGCCCCTCCTGTCAGGGAGTTGTGCAGAGCCAGAAGGTCCACCTGAGCCTCCTTTTCTACAGGCTGAGCCCCCCCAGCTCCCTCCGTGTAATTACAACTGAGAATGACTTTTGCAGAAAATCTTACTTAATCCAAAAAAAGAAAATAAATTTTATAAATTTTCCATTTGGAAAATCTCCCTTTTCCTCTAGAGCACTGGTCTCCAAAGGGAGCAAGATGATCCATGAGAATGGGGGGAAAATATTCTTTCTGACATTAATAAATAATACAAAATTCAATATATTTTAAGACCATTGCTGTAGGGAACTCTCTCTCTCCTTGGGCTCCTGTGTCCCACAAGTTTTTCCCTCCTGAGGGCTGTGTTTTGAGAGATAGGAAGCCCAGTTTGTCCTGGATTTAGCCAAAATATTTCATACTTTTTTGACAAATCCGCATTTCTGGGAGAGAGAAGAAAAGAGGGAGCTGTGTTAGCATTATCACTGTTTTATGGAGAAGGAAGATTTTCCATTCCACATTGGAAAAATGTTGCCAAAACCAAAGAATGGAAGAATGCTCCATCTCAGAACCATTTCCATGGTAAATTTGTACCCAGCTCTGACTGAGATCCCTCCTGACCCTGAACTCTGGGTATGGGACAGATGGATTCACCCCTTTCCCTCTGTCCTGACCTTCTTCTTTGATGGGGGATATTCTAACCTCTTTCAGATGGATTTTCCAGGTTGTCTGCCTAGGAAGGAAGAGGTTAAACCCTCCCAGGAGCAGAGCTGGGTGACAGCATCGCCCTCGACTTGGCCGGGCTTTGGCAAGAGGCACTTTCTCCCTCTCCGACAGCTGATAGCCGGCTCCATCCTGCTGGGATTGATTTCCCTGCTGCCAGTGAGCTCACACACATACACACATGTCCGTGTGCACACCCAGGCGTGTGTGTCTCACAGGGCTCACATTCAGGGGCTCCCCACCTCCTTTCCCTCACAACTCCGGCATCCCAGCCCCGGGATGTCATCCTGCCCCTGATAAGGCGCAGGGGCGGCCGCCAGAGGAAGGCTCCCAGTTGCTCCCGGCGCCAGGCTGGGTAGAGGCAGACGTGTCTAACCCTTGCTCCTCTGAAGGGCCAAAAACAGATGACATCACCCCCTCATCGTGTCCACAACCCCCCCAGAATCCCTATCAGCCCCACGGAGAGGCAGGAGAGAGGAGGAGCGAGGAGGAAGGGGGAAGGCAGGGGGAGGAGGTCGGGGGAAAGGAGGGAAGGCGAAGGCTGGAGCTGGAAGTTGGTTATTTTGGCAAAAAGACAAAGTTCTGCAAAACTTCACCGGCTAGACTTCAAAAAGGTGGAAAAACTGGAGGCTCAATTCTGGCAGGTTTTGTTATCAAGGGGAGCCTTATCTGGCGATGGGGCTGATGGCTCATGCGAGCCGGAGTGGCTGCTAACCTCTGGCTGAGCTTCCGAGGTCCCTGAGAGTCTGGAATGTCACTCAATGAAGAGGAGAAGCATCCAGGAGAGGGGACATTGCTACTGTGTTTGCAGAGCCGTAGGAGCAAGGACAGGATATCCCAAAATGGAGCCCACAGGAGCTCAGTCCCTCCTTGCTCCGATTCGTAGTGGTAGGAGGACTGGGGGAATCTTTCCCTGCTCACAGTCCAGACAGAGATGGGAGAGATCTCCACTGGGTGCCAATAGGCACAGCTGACTCACTGATTTTACTGGTTTCCCTGTTTCCCCCATGACAAGACTGGTCCCTCAGGGGTAGGTAGCAGAGTGGGTTTAGGGTGAAGCCAGGTGTGTAGCTGGGGGTTTTGGGGTGGGAATTTTGCCCACCTCATTGCTTTCATGTCCTAGACATTGGTGTTTTCCAGAGATTAATCTTCCAGCTTTTCTCTTGAGGAGACTTTTATATCCTTTTAAGCCATCTCTCTGCTCACACCTCCAAGGACATCTCTATCCCTGCTCAGCCTGCACCACCTCCTTTCTACCTCAGCACCTCCAAGGTGAGGACTTGCTTCCGGGCTCCTGCTCCAGAGCACACCAGGGAGGGAAATTCCCCTTCCTTCAGTCAGCAACAATCCACAGCCAACAGCATTTACTCCCTGGTGAGGAGCTGCTGTAAGTGTAACTTAACCTTGGCTCATTCCCACTCATAATTCCACTCAATACATCACCATATGAAGGAAAAGAGGCAGTGATACCCCTCGTGTGATGCTGGGATAGATTCTGGAACACCTTGCACTCTGGAAGTAAGATTTCCCATGGGAACTGCTCCATGCAGGAGCAGGGCAGATGCAGAACCCACCACATTCTCTGTGAGACCAGGTGAACTGTTTAGCCCATGGGTGTGGAATTTCTTGACCTCACCCACCTTTACCTCTTCACAGAGGTGGATCAGAGAATTAGAGAATGGCTTGGGTTGGAAAAGAGTTTTAAGGGTGATCTAGTCCAGCACCTCTGCAATGAGCAGGGACGTCTTCAACGAGATCAGCTTGGATAACCTGAGTCACCCACCCAGGTTCACCTTGTTCCTATGGGAGAGGAAGAGGCACTTCTGGAGGGAAAATCATACCTCTGTCTTGGATCCATCTCCTTGAAGAGGATGAATCCTGCCATAGCCTCTTCTGAATAGAGCAAGAAATTGAGGCTGATAAAGGCAGTGACTGAGACAGAGGTAGAGGAATGGGCTCAAAGAGAGGGTTCACAACTGCTTGGACAAACCCAGCAGATCCCTCTCTTGCTGCCACTCTGGAAGGGCACCCCCTGGTCCTATAGCACATCTACCACCCTTGTGCAGATCCCTTCGGATCCCCCAGTGCACCTGCAGCAGCATCAACCCCCAGGTCTCAGGCAGGGTGTTCCATCTCCAAGGGAAGCACGGCTGCACTCTGGACCCAGCAGGACATAGAAAACCGAGAGGTTTATTGGTGACGGCCAAACCGAGCTACGAGTGGTGTCCAAGGGCAGATCCTATGTACAGTCCTGGCTGCAGAGTTGCTGGGATGGCTCTCCTGGGGCTGTCACCCTGTCCTGGTGTGGCAGCTGTCACCGGCAGCAGCGCAGGCGGCCGTTGCTGCAGCTCCCTTCCCAGCGCTCCATGTGGAAGCAGAGCCTCCGGCAGTGCCCACGGCTGCTCCTGCACTGCTGGGTGTCTGAAAGGCCTCTGGCTGCTGGGGAAAGAGGACAGGAGACCTGGTTAGGAGAGCTGGAACCTACTGGGAGACCCACTGGTGTGGCTGGCTGAGCAATGAGATGCTTTCAGCCAGCAACAGGGAAATTCAGCTGGCTCCATGATGAATACCAGAATAACTGGGAGGAGCTCCTCCATCCAGCCAGCACTGGGAATCTCCTAACAACTATCCTGGATGAGACAGCCAGGTTTGGGTTGGCTGTGAGGGTTGGATGAGTTGGTTGGTTGGCTATGGGTTGGATGAGTTAGGTGAGGTGGATTCCTTGAACAACATCAAGAGACAGAGAAAAACCTTTTGCAACAGATATTTTACCTATTGTTTTGTTTGGAGATTTTTTTTGGCTTCTTGGTGTTTTGAGGTTTTTTGTTTGCTTGGGTTTTTCAAATCTTGCTGTTTTGATAAAAAGGGGATGTGCTGCTTCTCTTTACACACAGCAGAAACCAAGTTTGGGGGTTCTGGAGGGTCCACCACCCGTGGAGTGGGCAAACCCTTCATTCTCCCCTCATTATCCCCCAGGATTTCAGTTAAATAAATGAGAGCATAAACAGGCTGAACAAGTAATTCTCCTCTTCTTGTTTATCAGGTCTGCCTTCTGTGAAAGTGATACCACCAAAATCCTGGAAACATCATAGTGACCTTACATCTGAATGAAACCTGATTTTCTAATTGTTTGTATACAAGCAACCAGTGAAAATGCCAAGCCAAGGAAGATTTTTCTATCAAACCAGAATTCCAGAAGAAAATAGACCAAAAAAAGTAGATTAACTGCCTTTCCCCCTTCTTTTTTCCCTTGAAAACAAACACAGAATGATTTGGGTTGGAAGAAGCATTAAAGATCATCTACTTCTGACCTCCTGCCATGGGCAGGGACACCTTCCACTAGATCAGGTTGCTCTAAGCTACATCCAGCATGGCCTGGAATACTTTCAGGGATGGAGAGTCCAAAACCTTTTTGAGCAACCTGTGCCAGGGCCTCACCACCCTCACAGGGAAGAATTTCTTCCTGATATCCCACTTAACCCTGCCCTCTGGCACAGGGAAGCCATTCCCCCTTGTCCTGTCTCTCCATCCCTTGTCCCATCCCTCCAGACCCTTGTCCAAAGTCCCTCTCCAGCTCTCCTGGAGCCCCTTTAGGCTCTGGAAGGGGCTCTAAGTTCTCTCTGGAGCCTTCTCCAGGTGAACATTCCCAGCTCTCCCAACCCGGCTGCAGAGCAGAGGGGCTCCAACCCTTGGAGCCTCCTCCATGGCCTCCTCTGGATTTGCTCCAGGAGCTCCACATCCCTCTGCTGTTGGGGGTCCCAGAGCTGGAGGCAGCTCTGCAGGTGGAATCTCACCAGAGTGGATCAGAGAGGGAAAATCACCTCCCTTGACCTGCTGGTCATGCTATCATCTTCCTGCATTTGCCACATCTGTATTCCAGCCATGGAGAATTTAATGGGATTGTCCTTGTTTTGAGGAGGATGAGGCTTGTATCCTGGTAAAGAGCAGAGCTCAGGCTCCTGGTTTAGGCTCAGCTTTTCTGGCTGAGTTTTGAGGGTATGGAGAAGAGGGGATGCACAGACTGTGAACCTAGGACAGCTGCATCCAGAAACTTCATGGAGACCATCTCAGGAGAAATTTATTCCTTGGAAGCAAGTCAGCCTTGAGTTGAGGGCCCTGTCTTTTTCTGCCTCAGGGTAGGAACCTGACTTTTGTCTCTCCACATTCCTGCAGAAACCCCTGTGAGTATTTTGCCCTTACCTGGAACATCCTGGAGGAGGAGAATGACAACAACTGCAAAGAGCAGCTGGAGAATCCGCATGGCTCGAGGTGGGTGGAGATTCCACCAAGAGGAGGAGTGAAGGGCCGTAAAGAGAGGAAGAAGAGGGAAATCCTGGATTTATAGTGTCTGAGGGGTTGTGTAATGCTCCAGGAGTGGAGGGAACTTTGTCAACCTCGGTGCATTTCAACACGACAGCAAACAGTTGCACGGGGTCTGCCTGCTCTCAGTCACACCATGTTACACACAAAAATTATAATGGAGACATAAAGAAAAAAAAATAAGAAAAAGGACAAAAAGGGGAAAAACCCATCAGGATTTCCTTGACAAATAGCACTGAGCACTGGGGAGTCTGCTACTGCTTGCTGCTGGAGACAGGATGTTGGGACTGACCCAGTCTGGCTCTGTGTTTGTAGGCTCAAGTATGTGACGTTAAAATCCAGTCCAAGCATTTGCAGTATCCAAGTGTTGTTTTTTGTTTTTTTTTTATTTCCAGCTCAGTCTCTGTGTTTAGCACTGACACAGTCAAGGGTGAAAAAATCCAGAGTCTCCTCCTCAGCACTCCCCAACACAAAAAGTTGGCTTGAAAATGATGGGATCCTTAAAAAAATCATAGGTCTGCATCCATCTCCCAACTCCTAGCCTGCAACAAGGATGTTTGCCAAGGTTTTGTTTACAACTGTCAAGAAAAATGGCAATTTAATATTTTATTCATTTGTCTATTTATTAAATGGGAAAGCTGGGATACCTCCCTGCAATATTGAGGAGTGTTAGGAAAGCTCCTGGATTACAGCTCTCCCAGGGAACCTGGCAGGCTCTCAGGTTTGTACCAGTTCTCCAGGGCAGTTCCAGGAAATCTGTAGAGGTGAGACCTACGTTTCAACTTGGGAAAACAACACAAAGCAAACAACAAGCAGAAATGTCCCCCAGCCAACAACAAATGGAGGAAAAGGAAATAGAAACTTTATGAGGGTTTCTTTTGACAGCAATGATGCAGCTGAGGCTGTCACCAAGTCTTCCCTTTTCCCTTCAGAAGTAATTTCGATGGCTTTTGATTTGCAGGCTGCGTGCCAGGGAGTGTTGGAAAATGCAAACCCCATGTCCTTCAGGCTGCTTGAACAGAACAAGGATCACCTTCATCAAACAGTGCAGATAAGGGGCCTTCACCAGTCGGACTTTGGAGTGGGGGACACTGAGCACTTAACCAGGGTGTCGTGCAAACTGGACACCAACCTGGGGGAGGAAAATGGGTCTGGAAACCCACCTGTGGGAGGGTTGGATGCAAGAATGTGTGTTAGAGCCTCTGTGCAAGTGCTGGTGCTCTGCTTATCTGCTGGCACTGCTTGGTGCAGTGGCTGGAAGACCACAACCCACCATGAACCTCTGAGGATTGGCATCTTCAAGTGAGAGATGGTGCAGTGGGATTTCACGGAATCATGGAATCATAGAACTGTTTGGACTGGAAGGTACCTTAAAGATCATCCCATTCCATGCCCTGCCATGGGCAGGGACACCTTCCACTATCCCAGGTGGTTTCAAGCCCCATCCAACCTGGCCTTGGACACTCCCAGGAATAGGGCAGCCACAGCTTCTCTGGGAAACCTGTGCCAGGTTTCCCCACCCTCATAGCCAAGAACTTCCAAAGCGAAGGATTTGGGCAGAATTTATCCAGCAGAAAAGAGATGGCAGTTCTGGAGCTACAGCCCAAGCAGAGAGGAGCAAGTGGGTGCTCCTCTGAGTGTCCTGCTCTGTGTGACCTGACATGTCTGAACATGTGTGTGCAGATGGATTGCTGTGTTCCAGAGAGGATGTGGAACACAGAGCCAGGCAATCACATGGCCTCGGTGTTGCCAAGGATGGATGGCAAATTTCCAGGTGTTTATCTCCAGCTCAGCTGCTCTCCCGTGGTGGGAACAGCACCATCGTAGAGGGTGGGTTGTGCCTGGAGCTCCTTGGATGCTGCAGGCTCCACAGGGACCCGGATGCATCCTCCACTCCACCACAAGCCCCTGCTCTGCAGCTGTGGTACATGGGTTGAGTTGCAGAACGTGCCTTGGGAAAGAAAGCCAGAAATAGACAGTACCAACAAAAACCAGATTTCCTCCAGAAATCAGGGGCAGGAAATCTCTGTCCCTTGGGCAACTGCTTGAACAACAGCTGGTCTTGCTCCCTCTGGCGTGGTCCCGCTGCTGTGTTGGCTTCAGCCTCTGGTGAGCCTTCTGGGGCTGGCCCAGCAGCTTCCCACCCTTCCCTGCCTCCCAACCTGCCACCAGATGTCTTTTATCAGAGCCCACCATGCACAAAGGCTGATCTGTGCTCAGACATATGGCACAAGGATCTCCTGGGTGCTTGAGAGGTTTTGAGGCTGGGAGGAGTCAAAACAATCCACATTCGCTCTGCAGCCCCAAACAGGAGGGATGTTTCCACTGACTTCATCTGCCTTCAGGTCAGGACCTCAGCAGGCTGATTTTTAAGTGCATCCTGGGATAATTTTTTGCCAGCAGGAGCAAATCCTTTGGTGAATGAACCCTTTTGCCAGATGGTGATGCCACCTCCTACTTCCAGTCCCACCGATGGCTTTTCACCAAACCAGTCAAGCAGTGATAGTTTCCTGCAACTCAGCCTGTGAGGAAGTGACCGTGGGCTCAGCTCTGGGCTCAGCCCTGGCCCAGAAACTCCACAAGGCTCTCATTACAGACCACTCCTTGTGGCGTCCTCAGAACTTGCTGTAACAGGTACATGTCTATCTTACGTCGAGGCCCCTGGAGCTGGGCACAGCAGGAAATGCTGTTTTTTTGCCCCACAGCAAACAGACAGACCACACCTGGTGTTCTCACAGCTATGTTCTCCCCCACATCTGCATGGCCAGATCCAGATGTCTATTACAGAAATTCCTGGCACGTGCGCACCTCCAAACTGTGCCAAGGAACAGCACAGCAAAGGGTTCGTTTGCTGACAGCACGTGTGAGTATCCACCGATTCCTGGGTCTCAGCCTCACATGATTTGATTTACTCACGTAGCTACAGCCTTTGAATCCTGACCTCTTTTATCTCCCTAGCCACCCTGGAGCTGGGCTGTGGATGTCTTTGACCCCAGAGGAGGTGGAGTATCTCCACGTGAGAGAGTGGAATGTGACCCCTTTCTCCTGTGTGGGCGTGAAGGAAGAGCCAGGCATGCAGGTGATTGCACTGGTTTGTGTGGGATTGCCAGAGATGTCAGAGACAACCTGGATATAAGGGGTTGCCCACGGCTATGGCACCTCAGCTTCCCCAAGCAGGAGCCTATCCAAGCACCATCCTGCTGCTGATTGCACAGCTCCACTCATACTGATGTTTATAGGGCAGAAGCAGAGGATTTGGCTCTCTCTGCCAAACAAACACTGGCCTGTTGCCTGGGAACAGCAAACCAATCCTGGCTAGGGAATTCATGCCATGCTTTCATGAACTAAAGTCACCAGTTATCCATGAGGCTTGTGCTGGTCAACAGACAGGGCATGAGGCTAGAGCTCTATCCTGGCTGTCCATAGGGCTGCAGAGATCCCAAATATACATCCCAAGATGTCTGGGTTATTTTTACATCTCCCTTAGGAGCTGGTACTAAAGAACCCCTGTTTTAGAACCTTCTGAGCTCAATCAGGTACAGACAGCTGGAGTTCAAAGCTCAATCAATAGCACAAAAATCCTCTTCCTCGTTTGGCTTTCACTCATGAGGACAAATCCTTAATGTCTTTTCAGAGCAGACCTCTAGCATGGTTTAAATTCTCACCAGCCTTCCTCTCTCAAGGAATGGGACACTTTACTTTTTCATTGCTTCTGACTCCCTTTAGTCTCACTCTCCCCTCTACTCCTACAAGCAATGCTGCAGCTAAAGGGTTGGATTCAGCTGAACTCCATGGACTGCATGTGGAAATGGTCCCAGTTGGGCAGGACTGGGGGTCATGGATGGAAATCCTCTGCCAAAGAGTCACACTGGGAATGGCTTTTACTGAGTGCCTATAACAGTTAATATTGTTTGGCTTTTGGGTTTAAAGGGCTGGAAAATGGTGTTTGAATAGGAATGTGGTCTCATGAGCAGCTCTGTGCTGAATGGATGGAAAAGGTTGGTCACTCACAGGAGTTTAGCACTTCCCTGCCCATGTCATGGGCTTGGAACTGGATGAGCATTAAGGTCCCTTCCAACACAAACCATTCTGTGATTCTGTGATGATTTTATAATTCCTCCTCCTTCCCAGGGTTACAGGATACACCAACTAGGGATTAATTAATCTGAGCAGCATTCCCTATCACACACTTACACCAAAGCAGCTCAGGCTGCTGTTCAAACAGCTCCCCATGAGCTGAGCTGGATGTTCTGCCCCAGGTGAGTTCATGGGTCAAGAAACCACATCAAGAAACAGTTGTGTGAGGTCTGTAAGTGCCATTTTCCACCATCTACCATATGCTTGGTGCTTTCTCTCTCCTCCTTCTGTGTGAGACCAAGTATTTGGAAGGGAATTCAGTTCACCCTATTCATCAGGCAGAAACGATGATGGAATTTTGCTTATTTTTGTTGTTGTTAGGTTGTGGTTTGGGGGTTTTTTAGGGTTATTTCCAGCAGAAAAGGGAACACACAGCATTGGGACAGTGGGACCATCCCTGTTGGCAGCAGTCTGCATGTACATTACTGCCGGAGGGACAATATTCCCCATAAACTGAGCATTTCCACCTCCCCTGATTGAAATCTGATTGGCCAGTGGGTCCAGAATACATCAGGGGCAGAAGGCCCAGTGACTGTGGGGGAGATGTGCAAGATCCATGAACCCACATTTCACTTTCCTAGGAAACCTGGCTGTAACCATGATGGCTGAGCATTCCCAGGTGAGGGGCACGAATAATGAACTCTGTGGATGGATGTGAGAAATAAACTGTTTGATTTGGAAAGGTGCCTTGATTTAAAGCCCTCCCCATGCTGTCCTCATACACCAGTGTGCGTCAGAGGGATGGGCTGGAAATGGGCTGGAATTTGGCTCTAGGCTCAGCCCCATCCCTGTTTTCAGTGTCAGTTCCCAAGCCAACAGCCATCTCTGGGTAATCTGGCTCTCCTGAGGCTTCATCCAACTGCGAGGGATCTCCAGGGCCGTGCTGGCATCTCCCTGTGTGTGTTGGAGTCCCAGGGATGACCTGAGGGGAGCAACTGGGCTGCTCATCAGTGAATGGAGATGCTTGGATGAATGAATTGTTGGACCTCTGGCAGTGGGTCTTGACCCTGGTGAGGTCAGTGGGAATTTTCCTGTTTCATTCATCAGAGCAAGAATTTCATCTCCCAGGGAGGACTTTTCCCTGGCTCTGTCTGACCAGTGCCTCAGCTGCTTGGCATAGCTCTCTCATTACATCATTGTTTCCTTGCTTTCACAGAAATGATTGACCCAGAGAGAAATATTTTACCTGGAAAGGGAGACCAGAAGCTGCCAAAGGGAGGGGAGTGTCAAAATTTCAGGCTGAAAAGACACAGAAGGCCTGAGAGTGGATTTGGACAGCTAAAGGATTTAGGCTGAGGGAGCTCACAGGAAGAAAGCTGCTGGGGACAAAGAGATTGATTTCCTTGGGACTGGGTGACCAAAAGGGAAAGGAGGTGCACCAGAAATGCAGTCCATGGGTGGACAGGGCAGCCTGTCAGGGCCAGTGGGACACAGCTTTCAGATCCCCTCCCCACCATGTTTAAAATGAGTAAATCTGGGATCTTAGGAAAAGAAATCTTCCCTGTGAGGGTGGAGAGGGCCTGGCACAGGTTTCCCAGAGAAGCTGTGGCTGCCCCATCCCTGGAAAGTGTCCAAGGCCAGGTTGGGTGGGGTTTGGAGCAACCTGGTCTAGTGGAAGCTGTGCCTGCTTATTGGCAGGGGTTGGGACCAGATAATCTTTAAGGTCCTTCCAACCCAAACCATTCTGGGATTCTAGGATTGCCTAAAGAACCTGGCACAGCCAGGAAAGGAAGAGTGGATGGGGGGGCTCTTGCCTGAGAAGCCTTTATGTCGAACCAGGAGGCTTTTGCCCTAAAAGTGATGCCAAAAAGGCTGCCCCCATTGCAACTGTTTTCTCTGGGAAGGAAAATAAAAACACACAGTCACCCTGGTGTTCTGAGGAGGTGAGGGCTGCTGTGTCCACTCCTGGTTCAGTGACATCCCACCTCTGGCAGCGTTGCTGACTCACAGGTGGGCACTTGCTGCTGTGTTAAACTTCAACTTTATTGCTTTCAGATAAGGAGAAGGGCAATTTCTCACCTGAGAATGACAGATAACAATCAGAGTGCCAAAAGAGTGACTTGGTGGCCCCAGTTTCTTCTTGTCACAGTGTTTCCTAAAAAGTCACAGCAAAAGCAAAGTTTTCAGGAGTTCATAAATGAATCAACAGCCATGTTCTCCTGGGGGAGCAACAGTCACAGAAACCACAGAATCTCCTTCCCAACAGCTGCTCATGCCATGCCAGTGGATCCTGCAGCTCTCCACGTGCTGCAGTTGGCTCCTTTGGAAACCTTCAGCTCCCTGTGGTGATGGGTGACAAACTTTTGCAGCAGAGAATGATGGGTTCAAAGCAGTACTGAGCCAGGTATTCACCAGGAACACAGTTTCCCACTCGGCACAAACCCCCTCCGTGGTTACAGCTGTCTGGTCCATGAGCATCTCCTGGACAAAAAAGCAGCACATTGGTGGATAAAATTCATGGGGCTTCCCTCTGGCACCATGTTCCCAGCACTGGGAGCACATGTGGGCTCCTTGAGCACACCTGGGATCCCCATCCCACAGGACAGGTTCAGAGAGTGAGATTAAAAATCCCAACCTCCCTCAAGGAATGTTTTATCATGGAGTTGTTTTTTCAGGACACTGGCAAAGACTGTGCATGTGAGGCCAGAGAGGTTGCCTCCCCACCCTGACAAGGAGACAACTTCAGTCTGAGAAAAGGCAGGAACGTTTTCCCAGAGCACACGACATCTCTTCCAGGGCTTCTCTTAACGCAGTGATGTGCCCCATTTTCACAGCTTCTTGCCTGCTCATTTTTATATTCTCCCAAGGGATTAAATCATGCATTTTCCCAAAGCACCTCACCCACCATCTCTCCAGAAAACACCTTTGCCCAGTACCTGCAATATCACACAGCAAAGAAAGATTGTCCCTGTTCCCAGATATCCTGTTCACCACCCTTGGCCTTCCTGGTCTTACCGTGCTGGGTCAGGGAGATGAATATGAAAATGAACACGAGGATCCCCATTCCTTTGGCTCTGCTGGAAAATCTCAGGGCTGGGTGTGAGGTTTTGCAGAAGCCTCTGTGTGCTGCTGGCATGCTGGATGGCGTCCAGGAAGAGGGAAGGAGCAGGAGTTAATTATGTTCCAGTCCCCAGAGTCACATTTGCTGCTGAGAAACCCTTTCGTGTCGTTCTGACCCAGCGCTGCCACTCCAAACAATGCTGACTTTTTTTTGTTCCCTGGTTATTGGCTTCCCTGATTCCTCTCCTTGGCAGCTGGCATTTTGGGCTGGTGGATTTCCAGCTGGAAAAAAAGAGGATCAGAGGGATCCTCTGCCCTTTGCCTGCAGACAGCAAAGTCCCTGGGAAGTGGCAGGTAGGAGGGAAGCAACCTGCAAGAGAAGACTCCTGAGGAGCTGCAAGGAGGAGAAGGGTGCAGGCTGGGAGTGATTAATTTTTAATCTGAGCTTGTGTGAATATTTTCTCCAGCTGAAACCTGGATGTGATTTTTTCTCCCCAGCTTTGGCTCCTGAGGAATTTGGGAGGGTGCATTCCTGAGCATGATGAGCACACAGCACTGATGGAGGAGGTAGCTGTTAGTTCAGCAATGCACCCCGTGGTGGTAAATCTGTGGTAGATATGCAGCTTTGGCTGTAAAATGTGATATTCCAGCTGCTCTTGCCTCGCTGCTGCCCTGTCTGGCCCTGCTGTTTGCTGTCCCTTCACCTGTGGTAATAAAACTGATGTGTGAACACATCCTAAACTGACAGATGAAAGAGGAAGGCTAAAAGTTTCCTTCTCCCTAAAAAAAAACAAAACAAACAAAAACCAACAGAACAGCATAACCAGAATCATAGCATCATTTAGTTAGAAAAGCCCTATAAGGTCATTGAGTCCAACCATTGCCCCAGCACTGCCAAGGCCACCACTGACCCATGGTCACCAAGTGCCACATCCACACAGCTTTTAAATCCTTCCAGGTTGGGAATTCTACCACTGCCCTGGGCAGCCTGTTGTAGTGTTTAACCATGCTTTCTATGAAGAAATGCCTCCTGATATCCAACCTGAGCCTCCCCTGGCACAGCTTGAAGCCATTTTCTCTTATCCTGTCCCTTGTTCCCTGGGAGCAGAGCCTGACCCCCATCTGCCTGCCCCCTCCTGTCAGGGAGTTGTGCAGAGCCAGAAGGTCCCCCCGAGCATCATTTCTCCAGGCTGAGGCCACCCAGCTCCCTCAGTCACTCCCTGGAAGTCTTCAAGGAATGACTAGACATGGCCGTCAGTGCTCTGGTCTGGTTGAAAAGTGGGGATCAGTCACAGGTTGGACTCGATGACCTTGGAGATCTTTTCCAATCTAAATGATCCCGTGGTTAATTGTCCTCAATCCTGTAAAGCATCCAAGCACAACATCAACATGGTAAATGAGATTAGGCTGGTAAATAGGATTAGGGGGTGTGGCTTCTGAGGATGCAACAGCAAAGTTTTGTGTATTTCTGCCTGTGGGTGAAACAGAGAGACATTCTGCCTCTTTCTATACATATGAGACTGTTAAACCTGTTTATTTAGCATTTATTGCCTTTTTTATATAAAGAAACATCACCTCTAGTTAATTACACACTTTGCATGTTGAGAACACCAGACACCTGTAAAACACTTGGAATAAAACTTGTTTGTTTTCTTGGCCGTGCATTTCTCTGGTTTTCTGCAATCCTGTGAGGTCTTTGTCACACTTCTGTGCAGCACTTCCATCCTCTGCGAGGGCAGAGCCCCTCTTGTTCTTCCAGACATCTGATTTCTGGGGGTACACAATGGCCTCCCTCGTCCTGGCAGATGTGGAAGTTGGATGTCGTGTCTGCAATTCAGAGGATTTAAGTCAAACCAGAAAACCTGACAGCATCATCTGAACCAACTCAAACATTGTTGGGAAGTTGGGGTTATTGTGCCTCTAAAAGCAAAGACACAAATATGGGCTTTGGGACTTATCAGAGCTTCTATAAAAGAAGGAATTTGTGACCCACCAGCTTGGAAAAGAATTAACTGAAGGAGGGTTATTGTACAGGTGTGAAGGAGATTAATGCAGAATGACTAAATTTCAAGTAGGTGGCACTGAATAAAATTGTGAGGGATGAGGTTTTAAAACAAATGGAAGGAATTCCTAATCTGTGGGAGAAATAATCCAATAAGGACTTTGAAATGCAAGGATAATTAAATCTAAAAATCCTGAGCTGAAAATTCATGAAAGCCAGGAGAATAAATCAGTAAATGCAATTATATGGTTGTGGTCACTTTACACAAGCAGAATAACTGTGTGGAAATATGCACCTCTGGGCACAGACAGATCCAGGATGCTGGATCAGAGGAACCTTAGGAATAGCACTGTTGGCTCTAAAGGAAATATTCATTGATTCATTCATAAGTTAACTATTGAGGACCACCAAAAATAAGCAAGTCTGGGAAGGATTAGATAAATTAACAGGGAAGAGATCATCTGGTACCTCTTAAATGCAGCAGGATGGGGGCAGCCAGCAGTCCCCCAACAGATGATCACAGGAAGATTTATCAAGGAAGGTGGATGCTCTGAGGGCCAAAATTTTTATTTTATTTCCTGAGGCATCTGCTGGAGAGAGAGCTTTGGGCTAGCTCCCCACTGGTGTTAGAGGACGGACAGACAGGTCCATGTTTGTGCATGGGAGGAGATGGCTCAGACCCCATTCCTGGAGGTGTCCAAGGCCAGGGTGGATGGAGCCCTGAGCAACCTGGTCTATGCAAGGTGTCTCTGCCCATGGCAGGGGGTGGGAATGAGATGAGCTTTAAGATCCCTTCCAACCCAAACCATTCCATGGTGCTATGACTTGGAGACAAAGAGAACCAGTGTGTTTTGCTGACTTTAGTAATTTCCTCCCATATTTTGCCCACCTGGGCAGGGTTCCCACACGTACCAATGCAGCAGGTTCTCCGGCGCCAATAGCAGGTCCCAAAAGCAGCAAAAGACTCCGGGCAGGATTTCAGATGGAAGCAGTAGCCATGGTATTCCAAACAACGCAAGGTGTCTCTGGGCAAGCCAAGACCTGCAGGGAGAATGGGATTCCCAGCTGTGCTGCAGGACCAGTCCATTCTCATGGTCTCCCTCCTGCTGAAACCCCAGTCAGGGCTCTGACACAAATACCCCCAGAACCCATGGCAGCTTTTCAAGAAGTTTGAGGAACTCATGGGACCTCAGGGCATTCCAAGGAAAGGCTTTTGTACAACTAGAGCGTAACATCGATGTTGCTGGCAAGTTTCTGAACATATCCTGGGCATTCATGCTGGGACAGCCCAGTCTTGGATGCTTCTAAGTTTTGGGACTGCAGTGCTGCAGGCTGGTCATGCAAGGGACAATGTGGTGATCACATGCCCTAAGATGTAATTATGACTTTAAAAAAAGCCCCCAAAAGTGGGATCTAGCCCAATTAACAAGAAAAATCATTTTGCCCACTTCTTTCCTTCTCTGGAAGCCTTTCTCCAAGGTAAGGAGTTTCATTAAGCATGAAGGACATGTAGGATAAAAACACAATCAGAAAATGAGTCAGTGCAGCAGAAAGGCTGGGAAAGGGGAACCAGAATATTCAGAGAGCTGAAGTCAGTGGTGCAGTTCAACTTGAGTAACACCAGGGAACACCTCTGCTCTCTTACACTGTGCACAGAGGAGACAATTTTTAACCCTGGGGTTTAGACCAGGCAGAGGATTTCCATGGTGCCACCTTCCAATAGTGCCACCTTCCAATAGTGCCACAAAGTGACACAAAGAGACTTCAAAGAGTTATAAGGGGCCATAAGAATTATAAGGAGCCATAAGAGTTATAAGGAGCCATAAGAGTTATAAGGTGGTGGCTTCTATGGGGAGGTTCTGGTGTGACACCTGCTCACCATGGGTTAATTTTCCGCTTCTGCTTCTAGACTGAGAAATAGGGAACTGCTCTAATGAAAGGAGCTGCAGAACATGTTCTGCACCACCACACGAGCGAGTTGCACCTCCGACACAGCCAGACCCCAGCGTGGGTCTTGCCCCTTACCTGGAACAGCCTGGAGGAGGAAAAGCAGAAGAGCCATGAGGCAGGAGAAGAGCTTCATGGTGGACGGTCTCAGCTGCAGGGTGGAGCCAGACCCACAAGGAGGAGGGAGCAGTCTGGCATTTATAGGGCTGTAGGAACAGCTGTGGCTGTCCAGAGGACCTTGGCAGAGGTGACAAGGGAAGGCTGCAGGTACAGCCTGACCGCTGCACACAGCTAAACCTGAACAATGGCTCGGGGTCACAAAAGTGAGGGGAGAAATAGCTGTGCCTCCCTGCCTGACCACTGGGAAGGCTGCTGGGAAGGCTCCTTCTCAATATTAATCCACCTGGAGAGCATCATTAACTTGAATGATCAATGTGGTTGGTAATGTATTACCTGTAGGAAGTTGGCCATCATTTGGTGGGAGAGAAGGCAGCTGGAATATTGTAGGATCATCATAGGATTGTCATAGGATCATCATAGGATTGTCATAGGATCATCATAGGATCATGAAAGGGTTTGGGTTGGAAGGGACATTAAAGATCACCTTGTCCCATCCCTGCCATGGGCAGGAACACCTCCCACACTCCCAGGTTGTTCCAAGCCCCATCCAACCTGGCCTTGGACACTTCCAGGGATGGGGCAACCACAGCTGCTCTGGACATCAGAGACTGTATAATCCTACTGCATGTCCTGTGATGCAATAGTTGTTCCCAAGAGAAAGAAATAAAGGATAATGACAATTCCATCCACAAACATATCAAATAGTTGTATTTTGTTCTGTGAAAGGTGCTGTGAAGAAAAAAAATCTGACCTAGTGGAAGGTGTCCCTGTCCATGGCAAGGGGGTGGAATGAGTTGATTTTTCAGGTCCCTTCCATTCCAAACCATTCTGTCAATTCATGATTCTATGATACTTGAGGTGCAGTTTATCAGTTTTCTGGTGTCATGAACAACACCTTTAGCTTTCCAGGTGTACAAGGACCACATGAGAAGGGAGATTCCTGAGTTTTCCTACAGATTTGTCTGTGCAGAGTTTGAATGATGTCAACAGACATATGGAAGTGGCAGCTGACAGCACACATTTCCCTCAGTCATTTACTTCAGTCTCTTTCTATGGAAGATATTTATTGATGTTGTTCTGACCCAGTGTCCTTGATATCAACAGTATAAACCTCCCCCTCAGCTGCTGGGCATTGTTCTCTCTCTGCCTCCCTGGTTTCTTTGTTAGCTTTCCACTGCAAATTTGCAGGAGCCATCCAGTCGTGAAGGAGAGGTGTTTGTGTCCATTTCCATGTACTCCAGGGGAAGGGATGAAACAAAGACTGCAACAAGAACCCTTCAGTTGGCTCGAGTTCATACTGAATCCAAGGGGATCCTGGATGAGATTCATCTTGGCTCTCAGACAGGATCTGGCATTGTACTTTGTCAGACTGGAACAGAAAGTCAGCTTTCTCAATAATTATTTTTAAAATTGAAAAAAAAATGGTCCTGCCCTGTTGCTCTGATTTTTGCAGTTCTGGATGTTATCATTCTTTTGTAGCTAGTTTCTCACAGTTTTCTCTGTAAACATGTCCATGTTATTGTAACTGTATCTTATCACTGCATTCCTTTCTCCTGGACACAGAACTTTGATGGACAATTCCTTTGACCACTGTAATTGAGGGAGGAAGAACTGATTTCCTCCAATGAATAGTGATTTCCAAATGTATATAAAAAATAAAGAAGGCGGGTCTTGCCCCCTTCCTTCCTTCTCTCTGATCCTGGTAACAGGTGTCTCTGGCTCTTCCTTTTGTGGCGTTACTGCAACACTGCCCTCTTTAATGATGGGCTGGAAATGTTTGTCTTTTAAAATTTTATTTCCATGGGAAGTGAAGTATGAATTCAAAACCTCAGGTGTGTTAATAACCTGGTGGAAGAGGAGTGATTGCCCAGTAATCTTATATTCAAAATCCTTCACCATAATTTCCAGAATGTCCTCACTATAGGACCACAAATGCTTATACAATCACAATTCCTTTCAACTTATGATCAGAAAATATCCCAGGAATAAAAAACAACTTTGAAATTCAAGCACCATCTCAGTCTGCTTTGATGCCTCTGCATTTTGTTTGCTCTTGTTTGTTCTCCTCCTTTCCCAGGTTATTCCAGGTAAGAGACGTGTTTTAAATGAAACAAAAAAGAAATGCCTACACACAGGGGAAGTTCTGCCCCTTGGCTAAGGAACTCTTATGAGGAGCTGCCGAGGGAGCTGGGGGGGCTGAGCCTGGGGAAAAGGAGGCTCAGCGGGGACCTACTGGCTCTGCACAACTCCCTGACAGGAGGGGGCAGCCAGCTGGGGGTTGGGATGTTGTCCCAAATAACAAGCAACAGGACAAGAGGAAGAATCTCAAATTGCACCAGGAGAGGTTTAGCTTGGACATTAGGAACAATTCCTTCACAGAAAGCTCTGTCCAGCTCTGGCAGAGGCTGCCCAGGGCAGTGGTGGTGTCCCCATCCCCGGAGAATTTTGCTAATCTGCTCAGGGGTTCACATCACTTTGAGGAAGGGAGTTCATAGAAGAAGAGAAGACTTCTCTTCTGCTTTGAAGTTTTCAGTCATGGGATAGCTCTGAAAGTAATATCTGGGACACCAAAATTATGGGAAACATCTGCTTTCCCCAAGCAGATACCCAGATTTGCATTATGGCAATACAAAACAGAATTTGATTACAGCTGGGGTGAAGTGCTCCTGGAAGTACCTGAAAACCTGACCTTATTTATAACACTGTTAGGAGGAAGCAACAGAGTGGGATGGATGAGGAGAGGTGACACTGGGAGTGCTCACCAGGGAAAAAGGTGGAGGAAAGTCTTAAAATGACCACTGGGACTGAATAGCCAAAAAATATGGGCTGTAGAGAAAAAAAAAAATCTGTATTTCCAGGAAGGAAACAAGCTGAATTTCCAGTCTGGCCGAGGGATGGAAGGTTCTTCACTGAGAAAAATGCATCTCCAGCCTGACTTACAGCTCGTGGAGCCTGTGAGCTGGTTCCTGGCTCCCTCTTGTGGGAAAAGCTACTGGAGGAGGAAGGGACAAAGGGACCTTGTGGCACAGGATTTGCTCGGGTGGAAAGGTAAAAGCCAGAGGAAATGACTCTTTGCTGCATCCTCAGCTCTGGTAATTCACAGAGTAAATGTATGGCCATTGTTATGTCTGGAGAGCAGGGATGGGGTTTATTTTCAGGCATCAGGTTTTACAGAGAAATTGAATTTTTGGAGGGAGTTGCTCACATTCAAGGTAAGTATACAACTATAAAGTCAACTTCTCCTAACTTCATATAAATTTATAAAAGTTCTGTAACTTTAAAAAACCTCTGTAACTACGATAATACTGAGAGCTCTGCTCTGGCCAGGTTGTGGTCAGGATTAGGCTGAGCCAGGGAGGAGTTTCCTGGTGCTTTGCCAGTTGCACTGCTGGCCCCAGCTCCTGCCTCTATTGTACCCCCACCATGTCCCTCTCCAGAGAGGAGTCCCTGGTACCCAGCAAACTGTCTCCAGCATCCTGAGGTGGGAATGGAGTTGGGAATGGAGTTGGAAAGGGGTAAGGAAGGCTTCACCTCCTTACTGATACTGTTGTCCATGACAGCCTTGCTCTACGCACCCATGAGGAAAGGATTGGTCAGTTGGAGCTGATGGTGGACACTGCCTGCACTGGTGGGACATCTCGCCTTCCTTATGGAAGGACCAGCTGCCATTCCCAGCCAGCACAGGGTTCTGGCTGGGGCAGGACATCAGGAGCTGTGACTGGGCTGAGCCTGTGGGAGTGCTGCTCTATCAAAACCATTTCTGGGTCCATACCCAAAGCCCAACTTGGGCTCTCCTGCATTCCCTCCCTGGGCCACCATCCTCCCTTGGAGTATCCCTGAGCCTGGCTCCTGCCCACACTGAGATCCCCTCATCCCACCCTGTCCATTCATCCTGCAGCCTGGACTGGCCTCTGCAGCCAGGCCTTGGCCACCCTCCCCTTTCTATAGCCACAGCTCTGCTCCTGGGGTGCACGGACAGCCCAGGGTGGTCCCCATGGGAAGGACATTCCCAGTACCCAATCCCAAGTCCCTGAGCCACCCCACCCCGACCTCGTGGCGCAAGGGCAGCGCGTCTGACTCCAGATCAGAAGGCTGTGTGTTCGAATCACACCGGGGTCAGTCTGGGGCACCGCAGGCATCCCTCTGCTTTTCTGAGGAGCTGTTCTGCAGCAGGGGCAGGGCTCAGGGAGGCACTGGCCACATATAGGGGCATGGAATATATGAGGAACATAAGGCCCAGAGCTCTCCTTTGAGCCAGATGGAATTAACGGGTCAGCTCAAAGTAGAGAACAAAGCAGGGAGGTGTTCAAGTGGGTGTCTGCCACAATTACCTCATGAAGGAGGTGAAGTCTTCCTCAAGAAAACGCAGGAAACTTTTTAACTGCAGGCTCAGTCACTCCTGGAGGATCTGGACACCCTTGCCTGGCAGGGTAACGTGAGGTGGTACGCTCAGTCCAGGGGATTTCTGGAGGGGGATCAAGAGCAATTACTCAGTGTAGGATGACGGAAAAGGGACAAGTTTCTGACTAAAAACAAGAGAAGTTTTTTGTTCAAAAAGGTTAAGAAATACCATCTGGAGAGCTCTAGTTTGGCCAACCTCAGCTCAGAGTCCGCATGCAGACTATGGAAGCAATCCTCCTAAAATCCATGCCCAAATGGAGGAAGGATGTGAAAATGACTGGAAACAGGGACCATGGATTTACCAAGGGCAGACCACCCTTGACCAACATAATCGATTTCTTTGAAGAGAGGATTTCCTTGGTGGTCAAGAGGACAATGAGGAACATCCCCTGTCTTGACTTTGGTTTCACCTCTGACAGGTCCCCCAGACGTGTCCCTGTAGCAGGACACACAGACAGAGCAGCTGAGCTCAATCCAAAGGCAAAGCAAAGGGTCAGGAGCAGGCACCGAGGGGCTGGGGTCAGTGCTGGCAGCCCAGGTGACCCCTCCCTGCTTGATGCTGAACTGGGTGCGGTTTGGTGTCTGTGGTGGGCGCAGGGGATGTGCCACAGCAGGAAGGACACAGACAGCCCTGCAGGGACACAGGAATAACAATGGGACAGGGCCAGTGGCGCAATGGACAACGCGCCTGACTACGGATCAGGAGATTGCAGGTTCGACTCCTGCCTGGCTCAACACTTTTAGCCAGGGGAAGTTCCTCCTGCTCCCTTGGTGAAGACTTTCCTTCTCCTGCCCATGATCCATCCTCCCTCAAGCTCCTGATGTCCTGACCCAGCACTCCAAAAGGGGCAGAGCTGAGGCCCCCACCAGAGCCGGGGGCACCACAGCAAATCCCACAGCACAACGCAGGCACCTCCTGAACTGCTGTCCTGCAGCCAGCACAGTGCCAGCACTCCCAGGATGTCCTGGCACCTCATGTGCTCTGGTCCCCAGCCCCCTCCAAGGCTCCCATTGGACTTGCTGGTCTTTGTCAGTGCCTTGCAAAGTTCTGCATGTGATGAGCTCCGTGGTCTCAGATTAGGACACGGTCCCAGAGAAGTTTTGGAGTTTCCTTCCTTGGAGTTATTTAAAGTTTGACTAACAAAACAACCTGATGTCCAAGACTTTTTGTGCTCTGCAGGGATTACATCGCCTGCTTTCCAAGGATCTCCCAACATCTGTTTTTATTCTACAAACTAATCCAGCCATGGGATGCCCCCAGAGCTTCAGGAGGGTTGGGGCCAGTGGCGCAATGGACAACGCGCCTGACTACGGATCAGGAGATTGCAGGTTCGACTCCTGCCTGGCTCGACATTTTCCTGCCCACAGCCTGTCCTTTGCCTGGTGTTTGTCCCTTCTTGGTGGGCTTCCTGCACAGCAAAATTTCCCCCACATCAGAGGAGGGTCTGACTGGATACACTGGCAAAAATAATTCCCCATGAGGTGGTAAATCACTGAGACAGGAGCACATCCTTGGATATATTCAGACTTTGAGCATGCAGTCCTGATCTGAATGTCGTAAGTTCAGCAGAAATCTGGATTAGAGAGCTCCACGTGCCATTTCCAACCTGAATCACTCTGTTATTTGATGTGAAATTCCCATTTCTGTGTCATTTTGTTGCTCCATCCCACATTTGCACACTCATGGAGTTGTCACCACTGTCTGGTACCTTTAGTGTGTCTGTGGCTTGGGCAGGGAAGGTCGAAGGTGCCCATGTGCAGGGTAGCCCAGGCCAATTGGCCAGCAAGCAAGATCTTGCTACAACTCACCTGTCCCTCTGTCACCAGGCAGGAGCAAGTGGAGGACAAAACAGGTGGCCTTGGGCTGAGTTTTACCCTCCTCTGGGCACCACAGCACCAGGGAATCCTGGGCTGCTCCAAGCCCTGTGTTGTCTGGAAAATGTAACAACAGATTCCATGAGGAAAGCAAGAGGTGCCCTCCAACCCCCCAGAGCAGCTGAGGGGCTGGAGGCCACCATCTGCCCTTGCTGCCTGGAGCTCAGGACAGGCGTCTCCTCTCCTGCGTGCTGGGACCAGTGGGGCCACTACTGGCCTCTCCCCACGGGTGAGGAGGGTAAGGCTGGCACTGATGGGACAGGTGGGAACAAAGTGAGATTTTGTCACTCTCCTTTAACCATCACAAAATCCAAGTGGTACAGAGGCAGTGGGGGCAGGAGGTGGGACCAGAGGCTGGGGCCAGTCACACAATGGACTATGAACACACCTGACTGTGGATCAGGACACTGCAGGTTCAACTCCTGCCTGGCTCACCCTGAAACTGCCTGGCTGTGATGGAGGTGACAAGGGACAGTTGGCTTCCTGAGGTCCTTACCCTTCCAGGCTTTTTGGCTGCCTGTCTGTCTGTCATCAGCATCACAGGAACATCATTTTGTGACATCAAAGCTGCGAGCAGGCCACTGCTTCCAGAGCAGAACTTTGCAAGGCAGTGACAAAGACCAGCAAGAACAATGAGAGGCTTGGAGGGGGCTGGGGACCAGAGCACATGAGGTGCCAGGACATCCTGGGAGTGCTGGCACTGTGCTGGCTGCAGGACAGCAGTTCAGGAGGTGCCTGCGTTGTGCTGTGGGATTTGCTGTGGTGCCCCCGGCTCTGGTGGGGGCCTCAGCTCTGCCCCTTTTGGAGTGCTGGGTCAGGACATCAGGAGCTTGAGGGAGGATGGATCATGGGCAGGAGAAGGAAAGTCTTCACCAAGGGAGCAGGAGAAGCTTCTCCTGGCTAAAAGTGTTGAGCCAGGCAGGAGTCGAACCTGCAATCTCCTGATCCGTAGTCAGGCGCGTTGTCCATTGCGCCACTGGCCCTGTCCCATTGTTATTCCTGTGTCCCTGCAGGGCTGTCTGTGTCCTTCCTGCTGTGGCACATCCCCTGCGCCCACCACAGACACCAATCTGCACCCAGTTCAGCATCAAGCAGGGAGGGGTCAGCTGGGCTGCCAGCACTGACCCCAGCCCCTCGGTGCCTGCTCCTGACCCTTTGCTTTGCCTTTGGATTGAGCTCAGCTGCTCTGTCTGTGTGTCCTGCTGCAGGGACATGTCTGGGGGACCCTGTCAGAGGTGAAATCAGTCAAGATACATTATTTCCTTGCTGTCCACTTAACTATCAAGGAAGATATTGTGTTGTCTGAGGGTATTCTGCCCTTGGTAAATCCATGGTCCCTGTTTCCAGTCATTTTCACATCCTTCCTTCATTTGGGCATGGCTTTCAGGAACATTCCTTTCGTAATCTTCATGTGGGCGCTGAGGTGGGGATGACCATATTCTTCCTGTTTACTCTTTTCTTGAAAAAACTCCTCATGTTGTTCATCAGAAGTTTCTTTTCATCATCTTCTGCTGAACCATTGTCCTTAAACACTCCAGAAATCCCCTGGACTGACTGTACCATCCCACGCTGGCCTTCCAGGGAAATATCACATGGAGGTAAATCCAGGTCTCCCAGGAGTGACTGAGCCTGAAGTTATGAAACTTCTTCCACTTTTCAGAGGATATCTTCACTTCCTTCAGCTTCTTCATGAGGCAAAGTGCAGCAGACACCCACTACACCTGCCCTTTGTCCTGCACTTTGGCCATGACCAAAGTGGCTTGATATCCAGGCTTTTGGGCTTGATATCCAGGCTTCTTCCAGCTGAATGAAGGCTTCCCTGAGCCTCTGTCCCCAGGGAGGTGCTGGGCCACCACCCCTCCTGCCCCTCTGGAGACACCACACTCCGGAACCTGTTTCTCCTGGGAGAGGCTCTGCAGGGCTGCTCTGGCCAGCAGTCATTTTTCCTCTGAAGCCTTTTTCCTCTGAAGCATCTCATTTATATTTTTAGCAGGGCAACATGCAGACATGCAAAGACAGTTCCACTCCTCTGTCAGGTGAACCAAAATTCCCATTCCCTCAAAAAATGGCCCAAATTCCGGGATGACACCCGGGCAAAAGGAGTCCCACCCTGACCTCGTGGCGCAATGGCAGCGCGTCTGACTCCAGATCAGAAGGCTGTGTGTTCAAATCACACCGGGGTCAGGATGCCCTGTCCGTGGGGATGGGAGATGAGCATCTCACAGACACCTCCTTTTGCCCTCCCACTCTCTAACTGTGTACCCCAAACCCTGCTGGAGGGCAGTGGGTGAGCCATGGCAGAGTGGTTTTGCCTGGCTGGACCAGTGTTGAAAATATCTGGATAACTTCAGCCTTCCCTTATTCTATGTTTGCAAAGCTGACAGGATTAATGGACACCCCAAATGTGGCTTCATGACTGGGTATCAATTCTTCTGGTCCCAAACTGCCTTTGGAAGGACCTGATGGGGGCTATAATATCGCTTTGCATGTTCTTCTTCAGACTGAATAATCCCAATTTCTCTCTACCTCTCCTTGCATCCCCTGTATCCACATCCCCCAACACCTTGATTCTCACAGAATTTGCTTCACTATGAGTTTTTGTGTTGATTCTGTTGAGACTAAACTGAACCATCAGGATCTTTAACTCTCTGCTTAGTCTCTTCCTGATTCCCCATGGTGAAATGGACAGAGGGGATGGAGGGCTGGAAAAAAAGGCTTGAATCTATGGGAAGGGCCTTATATGAGTTATAGTTTACTAAAAGCAGTCGAAGTCTTTAAAAGACCCTTTAAAGGTGAATTTTAAAATATATAATCTGGTGGCAAACAGATAAAAGAATGGACCGATAAGAAAGGCAAGGAAAGAGAAGGGGAGGAAAAATAGTAATTTTTCCATTTAACCAGAGATTCAGCATCCTGCAGCACGGCTGGGTTGCTACTCCTGTGCCAGGATCAGGCATTTAGCAGGAAGCAAAGTCCCATGGTTCTGCCTTCTGGGCATTGCCCCAAAAGTCCTTGAAAACACAAATGTGTGACTCTCTGAACAAGGTAGCCTTGAGGCCACACTTCCCATGAAATCAGGCATTCCTGATGCTTTGGACAACAGCTGAATGGTGACATCTGAGCACAGCACTGGACTAAGACCTTCAGGAGCTCAGGGTTGTTCAGCCTGGAGAAAAGGAGGCTCAGGGGCGCCCTTCTGGCTCTCCACAACTCCGGGGGGGGATCAGGCTCTGCTCCCAGGGAACAAGGAACAGGACAAGAGCCTCAAGCTGTGCCAGGGGAGGTTTAAAATGGACATTAGGAACAATTTGTTCACTGAAGAGTGGTCAAGCATTGGAACAGGCTGTCTAGGGAAGTGGTCCAGGGAAGTGGAGTCACCATCCCTGGAAGTGTTCAAAAAGCACATGGATGTGGCACCTGGGGACATGGGTTAGTGTTCTCCTTGGCAGTGCTGGGGGAATGGTTGGACTTGATCTCAGAGGGCTTTCCCAACCTAAATTTTTCTGTGATTCTATAGTTATTTAACCAGTGAAGAAGACCAGCCAAAGGTATCTGGTAGATTGAGCACCTCAAAAAGGCATTTTCAATGAATTTGTGGGATTTCATGTGGACTTTGGTGATGCTGCTGGCTTGAAAGTCAATGGAGCTTGATCTACCAGATCACCCAGCACTGGAAACTCCTCTTTCTGCCCAAACCTTGCGTGGCACCATCCACAAATGTCTCAGGGGATTGGGTGAGAAGGGAAAATAGGCAACCCCAGACCATCCCACAGCTGGGCATCACAGCTCCAGAGAGCCCTGGGATTGCCTGGGAATCACAGCCACATAGAAAAAGCAGGAGAATCTGATGGGCCAAGGAGGGCATGGTCCTCAGGGTACTTCCACTGCCAAAAAAACCCCCTAAGGGTAGATTCTTCCATGGCTCCCATTTCCACTTAACTGATGAATGCAGACCTATATCCCATATTCCAAAACCCTGGAGTGCCACCAAGGGGTTTGGTGAGCAGAGATTTCCTCAAGATGTCGCTGCCTCACTGCTTTCAATGTCACAGAATCATCAAGGTTGGAAAAGTCCCTGAGGATCATTGAGTCCAATGCCCTTGGCTCTCTCTCCATAATGTGATTTTCTGTCCCTTTGACTTCTCAGAATGGAAAGAAACTCAGGTATTTCCCTTTGCAAATCTTCCACAGCTGAAAAAACCCCATTACAGTACAGTTTTCTAGATGCTGTTGCTGCAACACTCTTGAAAGAATAGCTGGTAAGAAGCATTATTCTGGTAGATTTCTCATGAGAAATATTTTCACTGCAGGCCATGGGAACAGTTTTAAATTTCATTAAAAGTGCTGATTTTACAATTATCTTCACTTTTCTATGGGCTGAACCCTTAAGACTTTTGAAAGCCTTTTTTTTTAAGCATGAGTGACTTGAGTCACAATCTAGGGAAGAAGTTGTCCCTACCCACAACTGGGGGTTTGGAACTAGATGATTTTCAAGGTCCTCTTCCAACCCAAACCATTCTATGATTCTATGATTCTAAGAGCTGCCTGGTGATGAGGTTTAATAAAGGGACAGTTTAACAGAGAGTAGAACTTGATGTCTCCCATTCAAGGGGAGTTGTCACAGGTTACTTAATAACCAAGTTATTTTATAATCTTGAGACTCTTTGAATGTTTCTAGTTAAAACTTTGTCTTGCATAAACAAGGAAATCTTTGAGGCCATATCAAATGGGGAAATGGGAAGGAGAAAGGCTTAAAATAATCCATATTGCTGTAAATCTCTGTAAAAAATGCTCTTTCATATGTAACTTTATTTTCCAGTGAAAATCCAGTTCTCAGAGAATTGTGATCAGTCCTATCAAGGTCTGTTACACAAAGTAGTTTACTCTGAATATGGACATACAAGTAGCTTGACCAGAGGAGGATGTGAAACCTGGGGCTCCTTCACATGGTGGCAGATTGGGTCCAACTCTGGACCTTTTGTGTCTGGAGAAAATGGTTACAGAAACTTAAACTACATTTTGTCAGGCAGAAAGGATTTTTTTTGCTGGCTCTGTAAGCAACTGTGTCACTTTTGTGTCACCAGGCTCCCTTCTAGCACAATCCCATGACTGTTTTAGAAGCTGAAATTTCATTTCTCTCCACCCTGTTGACTCAAGTCTCAGTGTCCGACTTGAGGACAAGGTCACATCTCCTTGTTAGTGATGGATGAGTCTGTTTGGACATCAGGAAGAATTTCTTAATGGAAAGGGTTGCTAATCACTGGCAGGGGCTGCCCAGGCTGCTGGTGGTGTCCCCATCCCTGGAGGTGTCCATGGAACTACTGGATGTGGCACTCAGTGCTCTGGCCTGGGTGACAAGGTGAGGATCAGTCACAGGCTGGACTTTATCTTGGAGGTCTTTCCCAACCTAAATGATCCTGTGATTCTTTGATTCTAACAAACTTTCTCATTTTCTCTGGTCAAGCCTGTCCCTGATGCTCTCATCCCTTTCCCTGTTTACACCTGTGTCTCACTCCTGCCTCAGTATGGAGCAGGATGGAGGTGCCAGGGCTGTGATTGCCCATGGAGTGCCCCAGGCTTCAATGTGGGCCAGAACTTTTATATCTTCAGCAAAGGAATGGGGAAAAAAGCAAAGAGTGAAAATCCAGTTTTGCAATTTTATTTCTGGTATTTAAAATCTACATCAACTGCAGGGGACTTCATAAAATGGAGCAAGCGGGAAAATAGGTGACAAAAGTACACAGGGGTAATGGATTCAGGGAAAAATAACCAGGCTGTGACACTGGATTATTTCTTTCCCATTTTGTTGACAGCATGTACCTGATATTTATCTCTCTGCAATCAGGAGGCAGAAGGGCTTTCAGCTTGTACACAGATTATCTTTAAAATCAGGCCATAAAGCAGTATGAGATGGATTATCAGCCAAGAATCTTTAAGAGAGAAATATTTCCTTGGATTTATTTCAGGGCAAAACATTAAAAAGGGCTCAAAACAATTTCTTATCTCTATCTCTGCTGCAATCCCCAAACCTGAAAATCATCAAACTTCTTAGTGTCATCAGGTTACAAACCTTGATTCATAATGATTTTCTTGTAAATTTTCTTCTCTATTTTTCACTTGTTATGCCAAGTGCAGACCCAGAATAATACTCCTGAGTGATTTTCAGGTTGCTGCCTTAGGGACTGGGTGAATATCAGAATAAACTCCAAGAAGACCTGGACAAAGCACAGGGACCAGCCTTGTGAGCAGACACCAACGCTGACAGGGAAGATGCAATCAAGAGTAGGTTTTTTAAATTAAAAAAACTCTAATGAATACAAGTCAGAGCTCATCAGTTTGTAGGTTCCTGTGCTCCTAATTGCATTCCCTGCTCTATCACAGTCCATTAGCTTTTCAAAGTGTGCTAGAGACTTCTTAGGCCTCATGTTTGCAGTGAAAAAGTCATGATGGGTATTTTTCCTGAAAAGGGAAATGGCAGAATGAAGCTGGAGCACATGGCCCTGCTCAGCACATCATTACCCTTCTCCCAAGGTTGATAGAGTAATAATACTGTTTTCAGTCTTTTGGGCATGGAAAATCAACCAAATTTTCTTTCCTTTGCCTGAACTTTTTGCTGGGATTTTGTCCCTTATGTAAAAGCAGGAGCTGTCTGCAAATGGGATTTGATCCCACAGCTTGCCTGTTTCCTTCCTTCCTTTATGCTTCTGAGATTTTAAATCTTATTCCTGTACTCAAAACTGTTCTAGCAACTAAATCACTGCATAAGACTTATATCCTTTATACAGGGAAAATGGCTGATTAAATACAGAACTGTTGTAATCTAAAAGGCCAATCAGTTTGCAGTGGAAAAGCCAGAGACTTCATTTACTTTTGGTGTGATTTCAACAGTTTTGGTCCAAATAATATATCAGCACAACTGCTGAGTGTCCTGGGGCAGGAGGAGTGAGTGGAGGGGTAGGAGAGAAAGAAAAACGCTATCTACCCTCTCCTGTGAGAACATCCGCAGCAAAACTTCCTGGGGCAGCATCGTGTCCATGTTGGCAGTAAAACAGTGTAGGAGCAGAGGTAGAGGGCCTAACTCTGTAATATCAGCTACACTGGGCACACGATCATTGACAGAGACTGAAACCCTAAAAGAAGACTTTTGCACTAAAAAATTCTGGCCTGGTTAAGGTGGGATGTTTGTCACGTGTTGCCTGCAAGGTGCGCCTGCTGGAACAGGTTCTGCCTNGTTTGGGCCCAGACCAACTGGCATGAACCCAAACTTTCCCTGGGCACAGCTGGGCATTGACATGGGTGTAAGAGACGGCCTGAAAATTCCTTGTCTGCCTCACGATCATTGACAGAGACTGAAACCCTAAAAGAAGACTTTTGCACTAAAAAATTCTGGCCTGGTTAAGGTGGGATGTTTGTCACGTGTTGCCTGCAAGGTGCGCCTGCTGGAACAGGTTCTGCCTAGGAGGAGAGGACTGCACTGAAGCGAGAAAGAATGATCAGTCCTGAACACTCCCTCCTGAACACAGCCAACGGGCCTCACCAACAACAGGGGCAGATTTCCTCACCTCTTGGCCAGTTGTCCCCCGCTTTCCAAAAGACTATAAAGAGACCTTTCTGAATTAACCCCAATGAGATCTCCCCACGGATGGTGNTGGGCTAGGGACCACTTCCAGTAGTCTTAATCCAGCCACCCTGTTCTGGAGGGTGAAGGAATTTAACAGAAGGATGTGGCCAGCTGTCCTTGTTGCCTCAGAATCACAGACTGGTTTGGGCTGGAAAGGACCTTTGCACCCATACCCACACAACCAATCTCACTGCCCCTCTGGAGGGCTGGAAATGGGGATAAAGGGTGGGTTAAGCTAAATTTTATGCCCCCAGGACAGGCGTGGGAGTTGGAAGTGTACAGATGACTCTTGAGAAATGCAGACCTTAATGCTGCTAGGAAGTCTTGGCCTTTCCAAAGGTCAGTTTCCTAGAAGTGTCTGGCTCATTACCCAGGAGGAATCCCATCTGCAGAGGAGGGAGTGAGGTGCTGCTGTTAAAGACATGGTTTCCCAGGAAAGTCATGCACAGGGGAGCAGGAGATATTGGCCCTGTGTGGTTCTGCGGAGACCTTAATGCAGAGGGGGGCTGGGGTCACTGAAAGTCATCTTGAACATCTTGTAAACTTCATCAGATGAAAATCAGTTTGGCTTATGCCTTTTTGGTATGTCTGTGAAGAAGGGATACCAGAAATTAACAGCTCAGTGACTTCCCAGTCCTTTTGAGGGATTCTTCCATGCTGGACCCTGCAGGTGCTGCAATGTCAGCCCTGCTCTCAGCTAAGGTTGGAGCAAACCTCATCCCCCAGCATGGGGACCAGTGTGGTGGGGAAACAACAGCCATGGATGGAAACATGAAGTAAAAGAGGTGCAATGAAAGGGGAGAGGCAGAGAGCAGATTTACATGGTGCTCTCAGAGGTTCAACTCATAGATCACAGAACCCCAGAATGGTTTGGGTTGGAAAAGGCCTTAAAGATCATCCAGTTCCAACCCCCTGCCATGGGCAGGGACATCTTCCGCTATCCCATGTTGCTCCAAACCCTGTTCAACCTGGCCTTGCCCATTTCCAGGGATGGGGCAGCCACAGCTCCTCTGGGCAACCTGTGCCAGGGCCTCACCACGCTTATGCTTATCTCAAGATATTTAAGGGACACCAGATATCAAGGAGATGCTCAGAGTTCTGTCTCTATGACCACTAAAAATAATATAGTCATCTAATAAACTGTTTTCAACAAAGGGTGTAATTTCACCAAAAAAATTAATTGAAATTTGTCTTAAGCTAGAACCTGCATCTTCCCATCCCCAGTAGGTGTTGCCCAGTGAGTGGGAGAAAGCAAATCCCACCCCCAGCTCTGTCCCCTGCATTACACAATGTACAGATCGGCTCATTGGAAATTGGTGATGTGTTTGATGACATCATGAATTGCACAACTGGGTCTTATCCCTGATACTGACCTCAGAAAGTGTGGGCTGCTTTCCAGAGGGCTAGAAATGAAGTAACTAAGTAAATTGAAGTAACCAGTTCATTATTTTAAGTGAGTCTTCCAGGTGGCTGGTTTTCTCTGTTCTTTAAAGGTTTATAAAGCCAGGTTGGATGGGTCTTGGAGCACCCTGGTCTAGTGGAAGATGTCCTTGCCCATAGCAGGGCTTTGGAATGAGATGTTCTTTAGGGTTCTTTTCAACCCAAACCATCCTATGATATGATATTTCCAGTCGTCTTTTCTAACTGAATGGACACACTTTTTTTTGGTTAGATTAGCGATGTATTTTCTTTTAGTGCTATCCCTCACTCTGTGTCATCTGTGCAAGTACAGATCTGCAATGGTTGACTCTCAGTGTGGGATTTAGATGTCCATAGTCACTGTGATTTCCTCTGGTGACAGTGGCACCCAAGCAGAGACAGGTACAGTGAGGAAACTGTGCAACTCCAAGTTTTAATCAGGACACTGACCTGTGTAGAAGACAGATGTTTAAATCTCAGATAGTTTATTATTATTATTTGTCATTTAGAGCAGAGGAAGGATTTCTGGCAGCAGGACAAGAGACATCCAGCATGCCTGAACCATGGGAAGGGAGGAGAGGGACAGACGATGAAGCATCTTCTTAAAGGCTCCTTTGCAATTGGTGCCAAACCAGACAAATATGATAACTGTAATATGATTAGTTGCAAATGCAGTCTAGAAAGCTTCTGAACTTGTAACAGTGCCTTTCTCTGAGTCCTGAGATCCTCTGGCATCATTTGACCATACCCATATTGTGCAACTGTCTTGGCTTCCAACCCAAGGTGAACCACATCAGGCTGCCTGCTGGAATAGTTCCTAGCCAGGACTAATCATTGAAACAGCCCAGGAATTTTTGGCAGTGGGCTAGCAGAGGCTAAAACTGCCAGGGCTGTTCTAATAATTCGGATTCTAATAGCGTGGATGATCAGTTTTCAGTGATCACATCCTGACAGAGAGGTCAGCTGAATCACTGCTCACACTCTGCTACCTGAATTAGCTGCAGCTCATTAAGTTGTAATGTGATCTTGGATGTAGCAGGCACTACAGGGTTGTCTATTACAGATGAAAGCAAGGGGAAGGTCAATGCCATGCTGACCTGACTGATTATATATATATATATATATATATATGAATGAATCCAATTCTTGTGGCTGTAGCATTATCAGCTTCCTACCTAACAAGTACCAATGGAGCTCCAGTGATTCTATTTTTGATGATAGTGGTGCCAAAGTCAATAAAAACCTACCCAAAACACCATAGAATTAGGCATTTAGGTGATGCAGAGATCAAAGCATTTAGACATTGTTTACTGGCTAATGAAGACACTTCTAGTGTTTTAGTTTGTCATCACCTCCACAATAATTCTTAAAATTAAGACCATTCTCACAGAAGTCTCAGCCTAGGAAAAGCAGCAGCATTAGGGCTGTGTGACAGATCAGGAACTCATCATCAGGACCAGAGAAGTACCAGTGTTTTCTCCATAACACACAGGACATTCTGCCTTCCTCTTTCCTTTCCAACACTGATTATTATTCCTCCTCACCCTTCCCTCCACAGAGGAATTCCCCCTTAGCTGAGAGGTGCAGAGGACAGTACATTCTCCATGCTGATGTTAAGTGCTGTCATTTAAATGTCTGTTTAATGTTGACTTGCTGTCTGGGTTGCAACATGAGGGCACAAGCAATTGTCATCAAAGCAGCCAAGGGCAGGTAATGATTGACCAGGTTCCCAGACCTCAGCACAGCACCATCCCTGAACCTTTCTTGTACAGAGGCCTCCTCTTGTGCCCCTTCAGTGACACCAGGAAATGCCTCACACACCAGGATCCATTAACTGCTCTGCTGAACTTTTCTTCCTCTAAAAAGTTTAGGGTTTTTCTTTAATAGAGGAGCATTGTAGCTGTCACCCAGCACAGTCAGGACTGATGATGGAAAAACAGAGGTAAATCCTGCCCTGTGCACCCATTTAGCCCATGTGAGGTGGCACAAACCACTCTAATGACAAGTGACATGTGGGACTACTGTGTGCAAGAACAAAGTGTATCCATTAGAGGATGTCCACTGATAAAGCTCCATGGATGAAGCAACCTTGGCCCTCATTTTCCCATTCTCATCGTGCCCGTAGCAAGATAATGGCAGAGGATAGAAACATGGAATCATGAGTTGGTTTGGGTTGGAAGGGACCTTAAAGACCATCCTGTCCCAGCCCCCTGCCATGCACAGGGACACCTTCCACTATCACAGGTTGCTCCAAGCCTCATCCAAACTGGTTTTGAACAATTCCAGGGATTTTCCACCTTCCATTAGACCAGGTTATTCCAGATGGAGCAACCTGGGATAGTAGAAGGTGTCTCTGCCCATGGCAGAGGGTGGAATCAGATGATCTTTAAGGTCGCTTCCAGCCCAAACCATCTTGTGATTCTATGATTCTGTAATAATGATTTGTGCCATAATTAGGAAAGGCAGGAGAATACTGAATTATGTGTTAACATGCACTTGGTTTTAATGGAATATAAGCATATGTTTTTTTAAATAACCATGTGCCTAAGCAACTTTAAAGGAACACTTATAGTTAAAATGGTAAAATGAAGTTTTGTCAGTGTCCAAATACACATACCCCACTATAAATAATCTTTTTCGAAAGTATAATACCTCTTAGACTTTTATTAGTCATTAGCTATTAAGTTGTGCTTAAGATAATGTCTTTGAGAAAATATTGAGGCAAACCCCTCATATAACATCATATATGGTGCTCATTATGAACTGTTATGGGGGCAGTTTGTTAGCCAAGAAGGGAGGAAGAGAAGAACAACACCTGCCTTGTAGAAGACTGAGAAATCAGCTTGAAATGCTATTTGCAAAGGTTTGTCCCACTCAACATTTCAGGTTTTCCCTGCAGTATCACACTTGGAAAGCTGCTGCTGGGGAAAAAATCAGCAAAATTGAATTGCAAAGTCCTCCCACCTCCTCTTTTTTTGGAGAGCTTGATTTCTCTGGGGTAGGTACCTGCAGCTCCTTGAATTCCCAGCTCGTATGTGGAAGTTAATGTTCAACAGAGATCTCCAGGAGTCCATCCTAGCCCTGGCTGCTGTGGGACACAGCTCCATGCACACAGTGCCTGTTCCAGCCCCAGGTCACTGCTGTGCTGCATGAATTGTTCCTCTCCTCAGCTGTTTCATACGAGTTTTGCCTGGTTTTAAGCAGCCAGTTTGCACCTGTCTTTGTTTTCATTGGAAGTCAAAGTAATGGAATTTTCCTACTGCTCTGAATGACATTTTTAGGCTGCCTGGTTCTAGCATAGCTTAAAGTGTTGTTCATAAAATCATGGAATCATAGAATCCTTGGAGGGTTTGGGTTGGAAGGGACCTTAAATTTCATCTCATTCCAACCCCCTGTCATGGGCAGGGACATCTTGCGTTAGACCAGGTTGTTCCAAGCCCCATCTTTGATTGTTTCCAGGGGCATCCAACACCTCTCTGGGCAACCTGTGCCAGTGTTTTACCACTGTCATTGTAAAAAACTTCTTCCTTATTTCCTAGAGGGCTGATTTCCTTCTGCAAGGAAGGAGGTTGTTCAGCAAAATCTGAGTTCTGGGGCAATTCACATCACTGATATTTAAATGAATTGACTCTAATAATATACTCTGTTCCAAAGGTGGGAAACAGTACAGTGAGTGGACCCTATTTCAAATACCAAATGCCATAACAAAAAGTAATCATGACCTTCCCCAGTGCCACACTCTGATTTTATGTGGGAAAAACATCACTCCTCTCTAACATGGATGTCTTATGGGATGTCTTATGGAACAAGGAGTGTTCAAAAACTATGCTTCCACTTGCACAACATCCCCACACTGTTCTGTCTGAGTGAAAGACAGGTGAGGAAAATTCACATTTCTATGGGTTTTGATAAAACCAAAAGGCTTTATTTCCTGTTTTATTCACACTGGTGTTGCAGGTCCGGCATCTGTCTCTCCATCAGGGTGTCCCACCAACCACTCACTGAAAGGGAAAAGAGAGGGGTGACAAATCAGCTTTCTTGTCCATTAGAAATGGGCAAACCTGGAGAGTTGCTGGCAAAGGAAAAGATCATTTCCAAGGCAGAGGTACACACACACACACAAAAAAAAAAAAAAAAAGGTACAAAAAGGAGCACTTGGCATTTCTTGGTTAATTAGATTTAATGTGTAGAAGAGGGAAATCAGTGTTTATCTCGCTGTTATTTGTTGCATAAACTCACCTTGTTGCCACTCTCTCAGCTGCTGGACCTGGCCCATTGCCAAGCAAATTAAACATAAACCTCAGTAATGTTTTCATCCTTCGAATAATTCTTAGAACAAAAATCCCATTAACTCCAAGTTAAATGTCATAAACCAGGTAATAAGGAAGGAAACCACTGAACCAGAATGTCAGAGGTAGGAACTGCACAGACACCTGGGCTGTGACAGAGTTTAACCTGTTTGTTAGGCCAGGATTTAATGAAGAATGAACTTCCCTGCATTGATTCCCTTCTCAGAAAATTTGCAGCCATGGGGATCTTGCTCCAAAGTGAAGGCCCAGAAGATGTTGCCTTTCCAAGAATTATGTCAGATAAGATTCTTGTGGAGTCAGCCCATTGTCCAAACTTTTTGGGGCAATAAGAGGGGAAACATTTGGCATTGCATCACAAACCTGTGCACATATAAGAAATAGTTTATTTTCTTTAAAAGGAAAGAGACATATTAGTAACAGCACCAGGACTCTAATTTTTAAATATGTTTTTAATATGGACAAACAGGAACTAAGAGCAAGTAAATCAGTATTTTTGACATAAGGTTGAAGGCAAGGCAGTGGGGAACAATGTGGGGTGAAATGCCAGGCTGGATGGGGCTTTGGGCTACCTGGTCTAGGAAGGTTTCCCTGCCCATGATAGGTGGATTGGATCACTCAGGTCCCTTCCAACCCAGCCGTTCTGGGATTCCATTATGTAAGTGAGGATTGAAGGAGGGAGAGAGCTTTGTGTCAGCTCTCTGCAGTGGGTAAGACTGTCCTGAAATTTGTTTAAAAAGTGACAAAGAACAGTTGCATCATCTCAAGTCTTTCCCAATGCTTTCCTCTGCCTTTGACATCATCCACCTGGTGACAGGGATGGGGGGATGGAGACAAAATGTTACGTGAACTGTCAGTGAGTGACAAATCCAGGGCCAAAGCTGAGTGTCCACTCCAGTGGTCACTGACTTCCCAGCACCCCCTGACCCATCCTGGTGCCTGTGTTGGGAAGAGGTCTCCAAAAGCCATGAAAACTGGTGCAGTTTGGTCAGGCTTGGCTGATGGTCACATTACATAACTGACACATGAAGTGGAAATTCACCCTTGGGGATTGCAACATGCCCCCCCTCCTGTGATAAGGGGGATAACCAGTCCCTTTCCAGGAGGTTCAAGGCAGTTACTCATTGACAAAGCACTCAGCTGTCACACTTGCACAATCCCACTTGCCCTATAAATACCAGGTGTCTTTCCCAGCCCTTCCTCAAGCCGGCTCCATCCACCATTGGTCTTTCAGGAGCTTTGCAGGACCTCACAGTCCACAACAAACTGACAGCCATGAAGATCCTCTACCTGCTCTTCGCTGTCTTCCTCTTCCTCTTTCAGGCTACTTCAGGTGAGAAGCAAAAACCCTACAAAGAACAAAAGGGTTTGTAAGCAAGAGTGTGTTCATAGGGGGGAATAAAGCAACCATCAATCCGCAGGCAAAATCTGGTTCCATCGGGATGGTGCAGTGGACAGGACCAGGAGCATCTGTGCTCACGATGCCACTCTTGCTAAAAAAGCCACACAGTGAGCATTTGCTTTTCATTGTTTTAGGCTGAAAGCTGAGATTTTAATGCCTCCCACTCCCCACAGGTTCTGCAGACCCTATTTTTGCTGACACTGCCGAGTGCAGGGGCCAGGGAAAGTTCTGCCGTGCTGGGGTGTGCCCACCCACCTTCGCTGTCACGGGGACGTGCCAGGGGGGCACGCTGAACTGCTGCTCCAAGTAAGTGACAGAGGATCTGAGGAGCCTCAAAAGGAATTGTTTTGTCCTGCTGTTCTATCCACTGTCCCTTTGAATAACCAGCACAATTCCAGGGGATCTTGCAGGGCAACCCTTGGTGGGAAAGTCCAGAGGGAGGAGGAACATGTATATAATGTTGATGTGTGTTTAGGGAGAAAATTAATTTGAATGAAAATTATAAGGTTCCAAAGGTGTAAAAATTTCCAAGAATTCCAAGTATTTTTCTCTTTATTTTAAATTTTGATGAGAAAAAATTATTTTTTTCAAGAAGTTATTAGGAAAATACTTCATAATATTTATACCCATCAGGGGAATCAATTTATCCTCCCTCTGTTATTTTTATTTTCAAATTTACCTAGATAATTTAAATTTAAAGGGGAAAAAGTGTTCACAGAACTCTGCTTCTCATCCTCTCCTTCCTACCACTACTGCACAGCTCTTAGAAAGGTGAAGAGCAGTGAATTTGTGAGTCAGAGGAGACTGGGGTGTAGATTTCACTTTTGACTTTGCAATCACTTTCTAATAATGTCTGGAGTTTCCCTGATAGCCAGGTTTGGTGTTTTTTTTTTTTTTTTTGCTGGGATTTTGAACATGTTTTTGGGGAATGGTCCTTAGCTTAGAATAAAACACATTCCCCAGGCATGTCATTGTTACAATAGTTTTTCTCCATTAATGGCCACGAGATTATCACTGTCAGCTGCAGTGGCATTTACACCCCTCAAATTCAGTCCGAAATTAGGAGAGATTCCTGGATCTTTTGATGAAGAGGACTGGTGTGATGACATAATTCATCCTAGCAATGATGTTTGGGCAGATCCTCAGGCATTGATGTGACTGGACAGACCTTGGTTCAAAATAAAGGGAGAGCTCAGATCCCGGATGTCTGAATTTTCCAGAGCTCCTTATTCTTTCATTCTGTTATTTATAGCATTGCCAGGGTTTAAAGATTCCCAGAAACTGAAGAAAGTGTGATGAGACGGCTCTAGGAAAGAGGTTTTATGCATTTCTTCAGCACATGGGGATCCTGAGGGGTTTCAGGAAACCCAAGTCATTCCAATAACAGGACATGCTTATTATCAGGAGATCAAGATGCCAAGGAAGCATCCACTTAGGAATTCAGGAAAATAAATGGAACAGAAACAACCCACTATCAGATGATTTTACAAAGGAGTGATGTGATCCCTCAGTCTCTGTGACTGCTCATCCTCCTTGGGAATTTCTACTGATAGCAAACAGACTGGTAGGAGCACGTGGCAGATCTCCAACACCCCATTTCTGTCAGAACATCTGCTGGACCTTACCAAAAGAAAATTAATTCTGGGAAAGGAACAAGACCTCCCAAGTCTGGCATCAGGTGTAATTTTCCTACATAAATATTCTTTCTTGGAAGAATGTACCCATTTGTGATACTGATGGATGTTAAGGTTCAGGATTAAAGCTCTTCATATACAGGCTGTTGAATTTTCAGCTGAGTTGATCAATACAGGAGTAGAAGTTGAATCAGGGCATTTTGAAGTACAATATATTTTTTTTCCCAACTCAGGTTGCCTGAAAACAAATCTTTTAATTTAGACATGAACAGCTTGATTCAGGAGGGTACATTGAGATGTTTAGTGGCATTTGAGGTGCCACAGAGTATTTAAATCATATCAACATGTCTGGCTGACTTAGCTCTAAGGGAAAACATTGATTTTCAGAAAAGATAGATGTCTGGAGGCCAAGCAGATACCCCAGAGCTCTTCAGATGGCACTGAACTTGTGTGTTCTGTAACTACATCAAACCACCAATCTGTATTTTGGGGGAAGCTGAATAAAAATTTTATTTCTAGTGCTTGTATAACTCGTTTGCCAGTGGCCATGGTTCTTGTGGACTGGATGTTTGCAGACCTGAACACCTTGCACACATGAGGATGTAGCTTTTTTAACCTGGCTGAACCCACCCTGTGGTTTATTTTAAAAGGTGATTAAGAGGTATTGAGGCTTTTAGGGAATGAGCCAAGATAAAGCAAAATAACAAAACAACTGCAGCAAAATAACAAAACCCTTTGTATCCTTGCAGGATTTTGGCAGAGTAAGAAGAAAAGGCTTTCCTGGGTGAGAGCCCTTGCACCAGCAACATTTCCACTGCCTTGAGGGGCTGATTTTGACGGGTTCTTCCTCTATCTAAAGCCTCCTGCAAATGAGCATTAAAAGAAGCTTCCAGAGGGCATGTCCTGTTAGCACACTGCTTCTGGAGATGCGGGTTTTTCCTGGCTGAAGTCACTCCCTTTTTTTTTGCTTTTAATACACAAGCCACTTTGGCTCCTTGGCTGCCTATTCCAGCCTACCTCACAGGGGTGTTTGGATGTTCAATTGCTTCAGGGTCATGCAGCTCTTGGGAGATGTGAAGCAATATATATATTATTATTTTATTCGCACTCAAAAATAAACGTCTTCTTAAACCAACACCTGTGGCCTTTGTTGTTACTCACAGTAATTTCCTCTGTGGTTTTGACTCATGATCCAGTGTTTTTAAACAAGTGAGTCTGTGCAGTCTCACGTATTCCCAAGGGACTTGGAAAAGGGGATGTCTAAAATACCAACCAGTTTTGATGATGGTAATAAAAGATTTAGGATGATAAGAGTGAAAACTGAGTGTGAAGAACTGTACAGGCAACTCTTGATGGGGAGTAATTGGATGACAATAGGGCAACCAATAAACACTTGCAGTATTGCAAATTTTATATATATATAAAATATAGATATTAAAAAATTTACACACACACCTGAATTCATGAACACAGTGATGCAGTGTGAACTAACCCTCTGCAGAAACAAGATTTGGGGTAACCTATAGGCTGATTTTTAAAACATCAGACCTGTTGTCAACAGCAGTCACAAAATTCAACATTAAAGAACACACTGCCCATAACCTGGTCATGTCCAGCTTACAGAACAGGCACTGATGATCTGTCCTACATCCCTCAAGTCTCTTCTGGATGCTGGTTTTGGCTGGGATGGATTTAATTTACTTCACAGTATGAAACTATGGATTTGTGCTGGAAACAGTGCTGATAATTCAGGGCTGTATTTGTTATTGCTGAGTAGGGCTCAGTCCAGGCCTTTTCTGCTCCTCATCCCACCTGCAAGTGGACTGGGGGTGCACAAGGAGCTGGGAGGGGACACAACCAGGACAGCTGACCCCAAGTGACCCAAGGCATATTCCAGGCCATATGACATCATGCTCAGCAATAAAACCAATAAAAAATAAGAAGAAGGAAGGGAGGGACATTCGAGTGATGGGCTTTGTCTTTCCAAGACACCATTACATGTAATGGATTCCTGCTCTCCTGGGGATGGCTGAACACCTGCCTGCCCATGGGAAGTGGTGAATAAATTCCTTGCTCTGCTTTGCTTGCACAGCTTTTGTTCTAGCTATTAATCTCTCTCTATCTCAACCCACAGGCTGTCTCACTTTTACTCTTCTGATTCTCTCCCCAGGGCAGAAGTGAGCGAGCAGCTGCCTGAGGCTGTTTCCAGCTGGGGTTAAAACACAAGATCTTGAAAAAAACCTCTGGTGTTAAATCTGGGTAAATTCAGAACAGATCAAGCCTCAGATTTCCCTCCTTCCCCAAAGAAACACATCTCTGGTGTATAAATCACAGAGGTGATCTCTGGTGTATAAATCCTAACAGGATTGTCTCCATTTCTGTCTCTGGATGCTGGACCTTATGTCCATCAAGGCCTTTAATTTCACCCCAGCAGCCACCCTCACTCCAGGCTCATTCTTCCCTTTGTGCCCAATTTCTATGGAGCCTCCTGAGTGTCTATCTCTCCCCTCTGCACTCCCCATGACCCCGAGTGGAGCCTGGGGTTGGCCTCATGCAGGGTGGCTCACGCAGCTCTCCTGTGCTGATGGCCCTACAGGGATCTGCTTTTCCCATACCAGTTTCCTGCCCTGCCTTGCAAGTGACCACTGAGAATTCTTCCCAAGAAGTTCCTCATTCCATGTCTATTAAAAACTTCCCTCCTAAGACGTATTTTTAACCTTGGAGGGCTGTCAGGGCAGCAGCTGGCACCAAACTTTTGATAGGGTTCAAACTACGGGAGAAAAGACATATTTTGGTTGATGTTCACCTTCCACACAAAAACTCATCCTTGATGACCTGAAGAACGGATCAGTTTTCAAAATGGTGATTGGAATACGGGCTTTCCAAAAATTCACTGTCAGGGACTTATCCCCCTTGCAGCTCTGTTCCGTGGCAAGGACACAGACTGGAGATGGTCCCATGACTGGCCTTGGACAGGCACTTCACTCTCTAAGAGCAGAGTTTCCCCATTAAAAATCAGTTTTATGCATGAGCAGCCTTTACTGAGTGCTCTGTCAAGGAGAACGAACTTTGTGTACCCTCTGCCCACTGTCACCTTCACCGTGTCTGCAAACACTCGTGCCTCTCTCTCACTGTCATTTTTCCATGCATCTGACTTTGAGACAGAGAAGTTCAACACCACTTCTTGCTTCCACCTGTCTATTTACTCCTAGACCAGAGGAGGTTGTCACTAAATTAATTGCCCTCTTCTGGCCAGGCAGATTAATTGCACATCAGTTGGAATTAAAAGCAGGGAATCTCCTTCACATCCAAAGGCATTTGGCTCCTTTCCCCACAGTCCAGAATACAGACCACAGGTGGTGATTTCCCAAGCTGTAAAGGAAAATTTCCCAAGCTCCCTGAAGGATCAGTGAGCCAAGTAGATGAATTTACTTTCTGGAAGACAAAATGATTTTTCTTCACAAGGACAGGTCCCATATAGAACCCCCCACCCACTGCTTGGCTACCAGGTCAAATATTAACTCTAAGACACCTCAAGTTCAACAGCTTCCTGTCAGTCACAGCTTTGCTGCTTTTTCTGCTCACTGGAAACTGTCTGGAGCATCTTCTGGTGCTCAAGAAGAAGCAAGAAGTGTAGCACCTTATCCAGGCTCCCTTTCCCCTGTGCCAAGCAGACTTCAAGGGGGCTGTTACCACCCCAGGGACATTTACCTTTCCATGGAGGGAGCCTGGACCTGGGACAAGCATTGCTGCCACTCTCCAGCTGGAACAGGGGGAGGAAATTGAGGATGTTGGAGCTATTCCCCCTTTCCTTCTCTCTCCCTGATGCTGTTTGCTTCCAAAGAGCACTGAACAATGTGGGACAGTATGGCCCAACCCCAGCAGGGTCTGCTCAGCAGCCTCACTCCCCAAAATAAACATCCCTGCCCCTCGTGGTGCTTGGGACAGGCAGGAGGGGGATTATGCAAGGGGTATAAAAACACTTTTTCCTTCTCCATTAAATCCTGTTATTTTTACAAGTTAGTTACACTCTTCATGGTTTCCTTACAGCTGGCCAGGTTTTATGATCATGGACTGCACTTTTTCCCCTTTTTCAGTCTTTCCAGAAGTGAAGCTGAGGGTGCAGGTGGATGGGCTGCCTGTCTGAAACCTTGGGCAGGTGCTCAGAGTGGTTTGGGTTGTGGGGCTGTGTCTATGTCCTCAATCACAAATCAGGAATCAGAGAGATGGTCAGTGTTCCCTATGGATCCCTCAAAATAAAATTCCTGTGCCCATACAGACACAGAGTGTTTTAATATAAATGCCTGACTCCTTGAAACTTCTTTTTTTGTGTCCAGGAGGAAACCAGGAGAGGTGACAACAACAGCCCATCTTAGAACCTGTGCCTATGTCTCAGCAATGTGTGTGAAAACACAGGGCCTTTCCCTAAACCAGCACTGCCCACCCAGCTCTCACAGCCCCTGGCAAAGGTCTGAAGGTCCATTTCCTCACCATGTTCCTCAGGGATGTGGTCTTCATGAAGAATGGATGGGGATTTGTTTGCTTTGCCACCTCTCTCCTTGTGCCCCTCCTCAACCTCCTCATCTGTCCACAAGATTTTTGCTTGTTCCTAAAATCCTAGTCCTGATACACTGAATTAATGTGGTTTTTTTTAAAAAACTGTAGCACCTTCATGCCTACAGCCAACTTGCTTCAGCCAGTTCACCTGACACAGGCCTCTCTGCCCTCTGTGTGCGCTCTGAGCTCACCCCCTGCTCTTGCTCTCCTTCATTTCAGCTTGCTGCTCTCGCCGAAGCAGTAAATAATTAAACACCCTTGTGACTTGGTTTAACTAATGATTTTTCACTTGTCCTGTTTGCCCGAAAAAGAATGTGCACTTGAAGTTCTCCTGTGTCTCAGGAGTGGCATTTCTTGGTGACAAGCACAAGGATTAAGAGACCTGTACAAACCTCTGCTGACACTTCCTCTTGACCATCTTATATATGGCTGGACCTTCACATGCATGAAGAAAAAAAATCAGATTTTATTTTCAGATACAGAAATAGGTTACAAGATGATAAGAGATGTGGAGAAGGTGATAAGAGATGGGGAGACATCACACACAAGTGGACTTGAGATGTTGAATCTGTAAAATCAGAGAGATGTGAGTCTCTTCACAACCACATCCAGGAAGCAAGGGAAAATGTCATTAAAGCAAGATCATTTGGGGCAAAAATGAGTAGTTTAATACACATCCACTCTCCATGCAGTCTAGACCTGGGAAGAAGGGTTCAAGCCATGACCTCATTGTTTTCAGGACAGTGCTCAGGGGTTGCTCAAGGGACTTGGGATCAGTCTCCTATGGTAGTGTGGCACAACACACTAGTGTCAGTGTAGACAGTAGTGTCAGTGTAGACAGTAGTGTCCCTTCCAGTCCTTTCAGTTTAATGAGTTCTTCTGTGATGCTTGGTACAAATCCATGGCTAAAACCAAAAATATCAGATACAGAGAGTGATTGAGCTCTGAACCACAATGGAAAAATTCCTGGGAGACTGGAGCAACTACCATGTCTGCCAATCTCATAGTCAGGAGGGGGAATATCCACAACCCTTTCAGCCCTACCATGCCTCCTCCTGTTGCCACCCTACAACTCCAATCCAAGCAAGGACCAAAGCTCTGATCCTTTCCTGGATTCATCTTCAGGATCACAGACCAGTTTGGGCCTGAAGGGGCCTTAAAGAGAATCCATTTCCAAGCCCCTGCCTGGGTAGGAACACTTTTCTCTAGACCAGGTTGCTCCAAGCCCCATCCAACCTGGCCTTGGACATTTCCAGACATGGGGCAACCACAACTTTTCTGGCCAGCCTGTCCCATTGGCTCACTGCCCTCACAGTGAAATTTTTCTGAATATCTTACCTAAACCTGCTTTCTTCCAGTTTGAAGCCTTTGCCCCTTTCCCTGTCACTCCATGCTCTTGTCTCCAAGGAGGAGTTTTCTCCTTTGCTCACCCTGCCTGGTGTCTGGGGGAAGGACAGGCTGTCACAAGACCATGGCCAAGAGCCACAGGGCACCATCAGTTCTGCATGGTTTGCAGCCCTGAGGATCACAGGAACCCACCTCCCTCCTGCTCCAATCCCATGTCCTGCCTGGGTGCAGCCCACCAGCTGGCACAGGGTGGTTTGGCTGCTCAGGCAGGTGATCATGGCTCAGGTCAGGCACGTTCAAACGTGGGAGGTTGCAACATCTTCCTACTCACCAATCTCCATGGTAACGGGGCAATGACCTCACTGCTCTCCAGGCAGCCTCTCCTCCACCCACCTTGTTCTCTCCCAGAGCCTTTATAAGCAGAGGCACCACTTGTGCTCGGTCTCGGACAGCTTCTGTTGACACTGGTGTTATCTCCATACCTGTGACAGCTACCTTGCTGCCAGCTGCCAGTCATGAGAATCCTTTTCTTCCTCGTTGCTGTTCTCTTCTTCCTCTTCCAGGCTGCTCCAGGTAAGGCTGAAAAGATGGAGGTTGAAAGGGTGCACATGAAGAGAAGTTCATTAGGGTCAGGTTACCTATGTGTTCCTGGAATCCACGACTTTCATATTAGAACTCCCCTTCCCTGATCATAGTCCTAATCTTCAAGCTATTGAGTCAGGGTCCTTAATGGTCATATTGATGATGTCTTCCAAGCATCTTGTATTCCCTCCATATAATGTCAAAATGGGGAAAAAAAAGGATGCTCCTCTGTATTGATCTTGATCCCAGAGAAGGTTTAGGAGCAGCTCATCTTCAGTGCCTTCATGTGGCAAGAACAACCAGGGGATCAGGCACAGCCAGTGTGGTTCATGAAAGACAGACCCTGCTTGACCAGCCTGATCTCCTGACCAGGTGTCCCATTTAGTGGATTAGGTTTCTAGCTAAGTTTTAGTAAAGCCCTGACACCATTTCCCACAGCGTTCTCCTGGCTGCTCGTGGCTTGGATGGGTGCACTGTTCTCTGGGTTAAAAAATGTCAGGAAGGCTGGGCCCAGAGAGAGGTGGGGAATGGAGTTACATCCAGCTGGGGCTGTCACCAGTGGTGTCCTCAGGGTTCAGTACTGGGGCTGGTCCTATTCGATATCTTTATGAATGATCCTGATGAGGGGATCGAGCATAACCTCAGAAAAATTGCAGATGACACCAAGTTGGGTCAGAGTGTTGATCCGCTGGAGGGCAGGAAGGCTCTGTAGAGGGATCTGGACAGGCTGGATCCATAGGCAAAGACCAGTTTCATGGGGTTCAACAAGGCCAAGTGTTGGGTCCTGTACTTGGGTCACAATAACTCCCTGCAGCCCTCCAGGTTGAGGCAGAGCGGCTGGAAAACTGGAAAAGGCCCTGGGGGTGCTGATGACAGCAGCTGTACATAAGCCAGGTGTGCCCAGGTGGCCGGAGGCTGATGGCACCTGGGCTGTCCCAGCAATGGTGTGTCCAGCAGGAACAGGGCAGTGCCCATCCCCTGTGCTGGCACTGCTGGGGCACCTCCAGTGCTGGGGCAGCTCTGGGACCCTCCCAACAAGAGAGACCTTGAGGGGCTGGAGCGTGTCCAGGGCAGGGAATGGATCTGGGGAAGGGGCTGGAGCACCAGGAGCAGCTGAGGGAGCTGGGGGGGGGCTCAGCCTGGAGAAAAAGAGGCTCAGGGGGGACCTTCTGGCTCTGCACAACTCCCTGACAGGAGGGGGCAGCCAGGAGAGGTTGGTTGGGCTCTTCTCCCTGGAAACAAGGGACAGAACAAGAGGAAATGGCCTCAAGTTGCATCAGGGGAGGTTTAGGTTGAGATTAGGAACAATTTCATGGAAAGGGCTGTCCAGCCCTGGCACAGCTGCCAGGGCACTGGTGGAGTCCCTATCCCTGGAGGGATTTAAAATCCATGTGGATGTGGCACTTGGGGACATGGCTCAGTGGTGGTCTTGGCAGTGCTGGGGACTTGATGGTCTGGTTGGACTTGATGGTCTTGGAAGACTTTTCCAAACTAAAATCTCTGAGGCAATTCTTAGACTAATACTTGAAATACAACCCTGCAATGAGAGCTTTCTCTTCTCACCCACACATCCTGACTGTGCATGCTGGATTAGAAGGCCTCATATATATTTGGGAAAAATGTAATCCTGGCTGTTGGTCCTTGCCTGAACTCTATATAGTCCATGTGCATTAAGTGGGTTTGTAGCACATGCACCATCCAGGCTATTTGGGGACCTTTGGAACAGTTTAAGTTGTCTCAATTTGTAACATGTAATCCTTGAATAATATGTGATTAGGAGAAAGGACTTGAGAATCACAACGTGGTTGAAATGTGGTGCATCTGATTAGAATAAAGCTGGTGTTCCTTTCAAATTAGGGATAGAATCCAATTTGATGACAAAACCCCGCACAATGTGCCAGGTAAATCTGATGTCTCAACTCTCTGATCCTCTGCCATGACAAACAAACCTAAATTTTCCCTGTTTTTATTGCAGCTTACAGCCAGGACACCACTGACACCCTCACATGCCGTCAGAACCGGGGCTCCTGCTCCTTCGTGCCGTGCTCTGCTCCTCTGGTTGACATCGGGACCTGCCGTGGTGGGAAGCTAAGATGCTGCAAATGGTAAGAGGAGTTCCTCCAGGGAAATGCTGCTGCACCAAGAGTAAATAGAATAACTGAGCTTTCCCCCACTTTGGCATCAGAGCCCCTTCTCCAGCCCCTCTACACCCTCCAAAAATTACCTGCTAATTGCTGGGGGTGGTAATAAAAAAGGCAGAGCCTTGTGGTGATGAAATATTCCAGAGAAAAAGAGAGATCGTGTACAAGAGTGACAGGAGAAGGGGCAATGGGTTCAATATGAGTAGGTTTGGATTAGAAATCAGGAAAAAAATTCTTCCCTGTGAGGGTGGTGAGGCCCTGGCACAGGTTGCCCAGAGAAGCTGTGGCTGCCCCATCCCTGGAAGTGTCCAAGGCCAGCTTGGATGGGGCTTGGAGCAACCTGGGCTAGTGGGAGGTGTCCCTGGTATTCTGGACCATCAGCAGCTGCAGCTGGAGAGGTGTGATGAGAGGTGGCAGTCACATCATACAATCTGGGTCATCTTATGGCCAGGAATATAGGTCCAGCTCACAAGGATCTCCAGCTGTCTCCAACCCCACATATTCCCTTATGTCTCCAGCAGTCTGAGTTGTCAGGGTATAATTTATTTGTTTGGTGGATGAGCTGAGCACCTGACTTTTCTTTGCAGGACGCCCAGTTCCTAAATCTGACACCACACTGACCACTCAGACAAGAGCTCTGGACATCTGAGACATCTCCCATCTTTTGACATTGATGGATCCTGTCCTTGGTGCCCTGGGGAGCCTTTCCCATGGGGGTGAAGGCCCTCAGGAGCACAAAAAGATCTGAGGAGGAGTTCTTGTACCTCAATAAAGATATTTGCAGCTTCAACTCCAATAAAAACAACTTCTTGTGAAACCACGTTGCTGATACTTGTTCATGTGTGTCAGGATGGTTTTTGTTGTTTCTTATTGTCTATAATAATCAGCCTGTGAATGAATTCTATGTAACTAAATTAAGGCCATGTGTCATTAAGTCCTGTTAAATTGCCCTGAGCTGCAGTGATTTGTGTGGCAACGTTTATATTAATAACTGGAAAGCACTAGAGCCCATTCCCACTGCCATTCCAGCCCAGGGCACCAGGCTGGGGTTCAGAACACAGGCTTAGTCCTCTGCCAGCCCAACCTGAAATGCTGGGAATGGTGACACAGAGAAACCCCAGGGTGGCAGAAGGCCAACTTCTGTAGAGCTTGAAACTGCCTCACCACATTCACACAATTCTGCTCCCACTGTCTCCAGTGTAGACCAGTATCATGTTCATGGAATTTTATTTCTCTGGATCCTAAAATGGTCAAACAGTTTTTCCCTGCACTGCTCTGTCTGGAGGCAGTGAGCTCTGTGTCCACCAGCCTGGATTCTCAGCATCAAGGTATAGACTCATCCCCTGCTTCCTTTCCCCATCCCTAACATGCCCAATGCAAAGGCCACAAGGATTTGAGGCAAGGGATGACTCAAAGTGTCTGTGCTCTTCATGCCAAGAACCGCTGGGTGGTTTCAGCACCACTACAGGTGCTCAATTTGACCAGTTTGTGTCATCTTCCCACCAGCCTAATCAGAGCGGGTTTGGAGAATCAGAGAATCATGGAATGATTTGGGTTGAAGGACCTTAAAGGTCATCCAGTTCCACTCCAGCCATGGGCAGGGACACCTTCCACTAGATCAGCTTTCTCTAAGCCCTGCCCAACCTGGCCTTGAAGTTAATCTTGATCAACTTAATCATGAATAGGACCAGAACATATTCCTGGTTTGTTTTCCTCCCCTTTTCTTGGATAAGTTTACCACAAGGCACATCTCACACTGATTCCAGGTGAGACCCTCCAGCAAAAACACACAGCAAGGTGATTCCTCACAGGGATAAGAAGGTTATACCTCACAGGGATAAGGATCAAACACAAGTCTTCCAGAGAAAGTTTATTAAAATGTATTGAGATGTGTAGTCTATGAAATACAAACACCAAACTGAGCATTCAGTGTCTTCTGGGGACTTTGTCTTCTGGTTTTACTCACATTATTGCTGACTCTGAAAGGAAAATAAAATAAAGGATAGCTGTTCTGAGGGCCAGAGGAAGAACTTGTTCTGCATCCTCTCATGGGCACAGACCTCTGCCTGTTGGTGACATCTCTGGGGTAGGTGTTGGTTGAGACAATATAATTACAACAGCAAAAAAATTTTAAAAAATGAAAGGTATTTTCTGGGTGATTCAAGAATTGCTTTGGAGTTTCTTCGTGTGATTAAGGCTGTTTGTGAAGGAGTTTGTTCTCTTTCTCTTTTTTCTCTTGTGGTGTGTGCATGTATGTGTTACATGCATATTTTCTGCTCAAAATTCCAGATTTTCCAGTGGGATGATGCACCTCCTAAATTGCCAAAAGCTCTGCTTAGCCCAGCTGAGATGTCAGTGGTCACTAATCATACTGCAAAAAAAAGGGATGAAACTTTTAGACTTTGTACTTAAAAACAGGAAAGGATTTAAATAAAATGCACAGAAGGGATTGAATGAGCACCACAGGCTGATATTCCTGGATTGAGCTCTTCAGTGCTTGGTAGAATATTCACAGTCCTGCTGCTGCTGAATTTTAATCATAAATTTCTTTTCTATTTTACTCAATAAACGTTAATAATTTTAAAGTAAATTTAATTAATTAATTAATTAATTATACTTATTTCTATTTTTACTCAATGAATTGACCAGTGTCTGTACTGGAAGCTTCTTACTCATCCTGGAATCTGGTATGGAAAGTAATTTCTGCTGCTCATCTTTTGTTTTTTATATCTCTTGCTATTAATGTTGAATAAAGTTTTAGGAAGAGCCTCCAAAACTAAGAGTTTCTGCAGCATTTTACAGCAAAAAAACAAACAGAAAATGAAATATTAGAATCAGTGAAGGCAGTGTAAATTTTCAAGGATATTTTTTCCTGGAGTAAAGATATGAACTTTAGGATTCCAGTAAGGAATTTGAGGGGAAAAACTAAATTAATTATAGAATGATTTTGGTGTGAAGGGACCTTAAAAAACATCTAGTTCCAACTCCCTGCCATGAGGGAGGGACACCTTCCACTAGACCAGGTTCAGCCAATATTTTGGTTTTGTCTAGAAAAGATTTGTGGAACTGGAGAAAAAAATCTAGCAGCAAAGCACAACTTTCAGGTTCAACAGAACAGGTAGACTTTGTGAGGTGGAATATGCCTTGAATGTGACCCAAAATTCCCATGTTTCAGGACAGTGTGCACATGGAGAGTGTCCTTTGAAGCCAGTACTACTCACCATGAGTAGTTTGAACCATCTAATGGGAACAGCAGCAAAAAGAGGTAATTTCTGGCTAATTAATTCTCTCTGCCAAAGAGACTTCACTGTGATCTTTCCCATGAGGCACTTGAGCCGCATCATTAATGGTACAGAAGGAAGCAGTGGGGAAATCCTCAGGAAATCCTATATCTGAGTGTAAAGATATACTTGTGCTGGGGGAGTTTTGTGTCTAAAGGACAGACTGGATGTATTAAAATGGGCAATAAATGAGTAATAAACCTTGAGAATTCCATGGAAAGATTTAAGGTCAGGCTGGATGGGGCTTGGAGCAACTGGATCTCGTTGAAACTGTCCATGATAAGGGGGGTGGAATGGATGACCTTTAGAGGTCCCTCCTCACCCAAGCCCTGCTGTTGGTGTGTGACCCATAAATCCCTGACTCACCACGGTCCTGCAGCAGGGGATTCCCTGCTGGCAGCTCCCAAAGGGCCTCGTGTGGGGCGGGGGGCAGCGGTCCCTGGAACAGACCCCTCCAGCCTGCTTGCACTGCACCTCAGTGTTGGGGACACGCAGGAAACCTGGCCAAAATTAACAAAAAGTCAACCCAGAGTCCTGATTTTCCTTTCCAAAGAGATAAGAACAATCCAGGTTATAGCATGGCAGCAGTATTCCAGTCTACCCGAAGGCTGTCCATGTCCACACCATTAAATTCCCCATATTTTCCAAACTGGGAGGGTTTGGTGCATCCAAGGGGCCCAGCTGGTGTCTGTTTCCTGCTAAAGTGTGCCCAACACACTGGCAGCACTGATTGGACATGGACAAAAGGGACCAAAACCCCTTCTTATTTTATTTCTATTTCTATTATTTCTATTTCTATTACTTCTATCATTTCTATTATTTTTATTACTTCATTTCTATTATTTCTATTTCTATTTCTTTCTGCTCCTACTCCTACTCCTATTCCTATTCCTATTCCTATTCCTATTCCTATTCCTATTCCTATTCCTATTTCTTCTTCTTTCTATTTCTAATTCTATTTCTATATTTCTATTCCTATTCCAATTTCTACATTTCTATTTCTATTCCTACTTCTACTTTTTTTTGGTTTTTTTTTTTTTTTCCATACTCACAATTTTCCCTCTGCTCTTGCCTGGATTTTATTTAACTTTTACCTGAAGTGCCTTGGATCATCAAGAGGAGAACAGCAAAGAGAAGGGAAAAGATCTTCATGGCTGAATTCAGTGCCACCAAATACAACAGGTGCTAAAAAGAAATCAGAAAGAAGTTATGCATTTAACCTGCATTTATTGTCGCCCAGAACAAACACTATGACATATAAGGTGCAATTCTTTAATAAAAATTGTCATTTATGCAATGTGTATAAATGTCCTAGCATAAATCTATAGCAATGATAAATTTTAAGGAAAGATATATTTGAAAGCGCATTGCATAAGATTAAGAAAATGCATTTATGACTACAAAATTTAAAATAATTAGATTATTATTGTTATTTTTAATCCCTCAGATGCAATGATAGTGCATACTAGCTCCAGTGAAGGCCCCTACATTTCAATCCAATACACCTTGAATGTCAAATATTTTTTTAAAATGTAAGAAATTTAATTAACTTGCTCATAAATTTATCTAAGTTTTATAATATAAGCAAGTTTTCCATAGGTCCCTTTTATTACTTTTAAGTAACACTGCTACCTACACAAAATCATCGTTATTTCCATTTAGAAGTTTTTGAATTTTAATTTGAGCAACCCTGCTGGGTCTGGCTGGGATGGAGTGAACTTTCTTCATGGCAGCCCATGCAGTGCAGTGCTTCATGCTCACAGCAAGTCACTTAATGACTAAAATATCCATTTTAGTTAATTATCACATATTTTCTTTCAGATAAAGACTTAAGCCTTTCCAATGTCTCTGAAAATAAACACTCAGAAGCTTCAATTTTTCAAATAATCATCAATTTTGTTGCTCAAAAAAGAGTAATAAACCTTTGAAAATGTCCCTACAGAAAATCTAAGGAGCCATCTATCCCTCCTGAAAGCCCTAAAGTGCCTCTTCACCATAATTTCTTCCTGCAGATTCCAAATACCTTTTAAAAATAATACGAACTAATATAATAACTAAGAATCACCATCATTGACTATAATAATCAGCCAAATGCATTAATGAAATACCAAGCACTAACTATTTCAGATGTCTATGAGGATTGAATTAAGTTGCAATATTCTACATGTTGGATGATGAATTTCTTTTTAGAGGAGCAACAAATATTACCAAAATGATGCATTTTTCTCCTCTTTGGTTGAAACTGGTGTGGAAACTGCACCTTCATCTCATCCAAGAGGACCTGAGGAGAGGGGCCAGTGTGTCCTACCTGCTTCCTGTCCAGGGGTATCTTCATAGAGTGACATCTTGCCCCAAAACAACTGCATTTATGTATCCTGCTTGTGACAGAATTGCCACAGACCAGCTGGCCAAGGACATGGACTTCTCACAGCAATTCCCAGTAGCTGAAATGTCACTTCCCAGCAGCTGATGGGGGATGATGATTGCTCCTGAACTCCCTCCCCTTTCCCTGGAACATGAGTTGGGTCTACCCAAAAGAGCCTCACACCACCCCAGTGTGTGTCCAACACATTGATCCGAGGTGGGCAGTGAAAAATGAGGTTCTAGGACACAAAGGTTGGGATCTAGGGGGGACCTAATCCTGCAGGGCTGTCCCATGGCCTTGTGCCTGCTGCTGCCTGCAGAGAGGTCTTCTCTGGAGCCTGGAGATGCCTCCACAGCCCCTAAACAGTGAAATTAGGGAAGCTCAGTTTTTGCAATGATTGTCCTGTGTGAAAACCAGGTGAGACCCTTCTGTGTTTACAAAATCCCACGACGGTTTGGGCTGGAAGAGGCCTTAAAAGCATCCAGTTACATCCCCTGCCGTGGGCAGGGACACCTTCCACTAGCCCAGGTTGCTCCAAGTCCCATCCAACCTGGCCTGGGACACTTCCAGGGATGGGGCAGCCACAGCTTCTCTGAGCAATCTGTGCCAGGGCCTCACTACCCTCACAGGGAAGAATATCCCATCTAACCCTGCCCTCTGGCAGTGGGAAGCCATTCCTTCAGGCCCTTGTCCAGAGTTCCTCTCCTGCTCTCCTGGAGCCCCTTTAGGCACTGGAAGGGGCTCTGAGGTCTCCCTGGAGCTTTCTCTTCTCTAGATGAACACCCCCAGGTCTCCCAGCCTGGCTCCAGAGCAGAGGGGCTCCAGCCCTTGGAGCATCTCCATGGTCTCCTCTGGATTTACTCCAGCAGGCCCATGTCCTTATGCTGGGGACTCCAGCTGGGGTATGACAAGAGCAGAGTGCCTTCCCTTGACCTGCTGGTCACTCTTTCATTCTCATCCATTTACCACATCCGTGTTCTGCTTGTCCCATAGAAAATAGTTCTGTTTGAATAATTAAGATACCAGGGCAGCACCCACATCCACGCAGCCACTTGCCAGGTGGCCAAAGGAAACCACTTCCACAAAACCTGTTTTTGGACAAATATGTGCCCCCAGAGGATCTGGACCACAGAAACTGATGGCAACACTGGTTTAACCTGAACCCTGAAGGCACCTTGTGAGTCCAGGTGTTGTGTTTGCATTGTAATATCATGAAGAGTCCAGGAAAACCCCTCAACATTCCACCTACCCAGGTCACTTGCCTCCCAGAAGATGGCAATGAAGAGCTTGTGCTGAAATTCCCCTCCAGCAGTCCTCTTCAGTCAAGAGAACGGAAATTATTCTGACAGAGGGGTTTTATGGATATTTTTCCTTAATTATACTGATGTCTTCTGATTCCCAGTGCTGATATGTGAGTGACTGATGTTTTCTGACAGGCCAGACTCAAAGCCCTCCCTGTTTTGCAATCTGCTGTAGACTCCTGTGATGGACAAAGAACCAGTCACTGATCTCAAAATCATGTTGACAAGGCTTGAGGGAATGGCCTAAAATTGTGTCAGGGGAGGTTTAGACTGGATATCAGGAAAGTTTTTCACTCAGCACTCAGCAGATTGAGCACTACATCAGGCTCCCCAGGGAATGGTCCCAAGCCTGACAGAGTTAAAGAAGGATTTGGACAATGCTCTCAGGCACAGGGTGGGATTGTTGGGGTGTCCTGTGCAGCAGCAGGAGTTGGACTTGATGGTCCCTTTGGGTCCCTTCCAACTCAGGATATTGCATGATTCTGTGATATTGAACCTAACAAGAACAGAGATAAGTCCAGGGAGAAGGAGTGTGGGATTCCTTTTGCCTTGGCAGCAGGAGATGGCCAACAAGTGCCTGGGGATGAGTGACACATTTACTTCCCTTAGAAATCATCAGTCTCTGTGTCACAAATACATGAAATCCTATTATTTGGCCCCAAATACATGATAGGAAAAACCCAAGTAGGTGCTTTAACTGCCCAGAAAGACACAGCTATTTAAAATCCCATTCCTGTATAATTTAATTGATGGAAATTCTATATGTGCTTTGCAATATGGAGGAGAACAAGTTTCTATTATTTAGATTTTGATTTTCTTCTTTAAAAAGACCCATAAAAACTTAAAAAATCAACTGATGAAATGTAAAGAGGCAGATATAGACACAGTGAATATTAAATTCATAAATAATTTCTTAGAAGCACAGAGCTCTGAACTGAGATTTTGGGGTCACCTCCTGAAAAGGACTTTGAGATAGGATAAAATTACTCTTTCTTCCTGTTTTCCACTTTGTGTCACCTGCCCAAAGTGACACAAAATAGATCTAAATTCAAATATGAATCAGGACTGGGATAAGATCTTCAACTAATTGATTTTATTTGTTCTTATACTTGATGGCAAATTTACTTTAAATATCTTTAATATTATAATTAAACTCTTGATTTATTTCCTATATACTATTATCAATTCTAAGTATTGTTTTGGCCACTCGGGATTACAAAAGTGTTACATTTCCCTAACCTGTTTCTTGGCAGTTAAACAAATGCAGCTAAAGAATGAATATTGCAAATCAATTGATACTGTATCCTGAAAGCATTTTGGCAGCTGAATGTCTTATTCAGTTCCCTTTCCCTGGAGTACTGCAAAAGACACTGTGTGAAGCCTCAAAAATCACATTCTTCTTTTATACAGACAACATATGCAATCTTATAAAAATATATATATGTGTGTGTATATATATTTGTATGTCTGTGTACATAATCTATAAATATTTTAAGAGAAAGGCTGAATTTTCTAAAATGCTTTATACTTTATCTTTGCTGATACATGCAAATAGACAAGAATTATCCACAGCCTAACCCATGATTTTCTGAAGAATAGTCAGTATATTCATAAAAGTAAATGTTTATTTAAAATCAGATGTTGTCTATAAAGATATTTCTTACTCTCCTGTTTCTCTACAGCTCTTCTGGAAAATCCACACTAACACAGATGTATTTATATATAAAATGTTGTTGATATGAATATGTGGAAGGACTCTTCTAAATCCCAGTTGATTTTTTATCACTCAGCACACCACAGACTTTGTTCCCTGTGAATGTCCAGGTTTCAATTCCTTTGCCCATGCTTAGGCAAGTGCTGCCTGAGATATCCTTGTGTCCCTCCTTGGCTTGGCCTCCTCTCTCCTGACCCCTGTCCACCAGTCCCAGGAGGAGATCTTGGACAGCCCAGAGCACCCCAAGCCACCATAGATGCTGGTGTGAAGTAAACCCTGTGTGTCTACATGTCACTCCATCTTACCTGTGACAATGGGATGTCCCCAGACAACTGGAAGCCATTAGGATCATTCACCTTCCCTCTGCCATCCTCTTCCTCTGGCATCCTCTGTGCAAATGACGGGAAAGATGAGAGACCTTTGGTATGATTGCCCAACGCTTGTCCTTACAGCACCTCCACAACTGGCAAAAAATTGCATGAAATCCATGTGGGAACAGCCCTGCTCTCCAGCCAGTGACCTTGGACAGCCCTGTGGAAAACTGCCCAGACCTGGCTTGGCCAAAACCTCCCAGAAAATCCCATCTGCTGATAGGAGTTTTGAGCAGTGATGCGGAGTGAGCTGCCCCTGCTCCCTCTGGGAATTGCACCTCTCCCACCGCGGAGACCCCTTCAGCTCAGAGAAGGCACAAGCAAACAGAGAGTTTGCCAGCTGCTTCCAAAGCCCTGGAAATATGAGGATAAAAGTGCTGCTCGGGGAATGGGAGAGCAAAAATTCAGATTTTTGTCTCTAGAGCAGCAGTAATATTTATCTGTGCTTCACTGATTCCATTGCAAAGCCATGTGGAGTTTATCCAGTTGGGAAGAAACCCTAGATTCTGATAAACTGGAGGTGGACATCTGAACTGTCTTTTATTCAGGATGCTCAAGCAGCTATAAAGCTGATATATCTTGAGGAAGACATTCCCAGCGTTGAGATTTCTTAAAATCCACATAAAGTCCCACATCCCATTCCCATCCTCTTCTTTACCCAATGTTGACATCCCTCCTAGGCAGCAAGGTTTCTGGTTCTCCTGGGTCCTTGGTCCAGAAGATCTATAAAGCACCACAGCAGTCACCAGGGGAAGCTGATGACATTGCCAGTACTTCTTTCGTAGGGAAGGATGGGAAATTTTTCCCTGTGACAGTGGTGAGGCCCTGGCACAGGTTTCACAGAGAAGGTGTGGCTGCCCCATCCCTGGAAGTGTCCACAGCCAGCTTGGATGGGGCTTGGAGCAATCTGGGATAGTGGGGGGTGTCCCAGCCCATGGCAGGGGGAGGAAGAGGATGATCTTTAAGGTCCATTCCAGACCAGATCATTCCAGGATTCTACAACTAAGGAGCCTGCAGGATCAGAGGGAGCTGTAATTGCATATTCCCGTATATTTTACATAACCCTGTGGTCTAACGTGTCTTACACAAACTTGGATGGTCTAAGATGGGTTGCACAAAGCTCAGGGGCTTTGTGGCAAACACAGTCTCAAAGTGGACCTTCCTTTCTCATTGGAAGAAGCAAAATAAAGGCTGGAAAAGCCATTTTTTCATTGGCCCATGACTGCACTGGCAAATCCCCAACCCTTTATAGGCATGTTGGGGTGTGGTGCACCCACGGGAGAACTGACAGAAGAGGCGCTGATCCTCCACCTCTTCCTCAGGTAACTCTGCCTGGTTCTGGAGACCAACCCTCACCTCTCCATCTTTATACATCTCTTTCCCTTTCATTGGTCTCAAGTCGCTGCTTTGATTAACCCCTTCCTTCTCTTCACACCAGCAAGTGCACTCTGTGTGCATGTTCTAGAGAACCAGAGATTGGCTGCTTGGAGGATTTTCAGGAGGATACTGGGTTTGATGACCACCAAGAGGAACAGAAACCTGAAAACCTTTCCTTGAAGCATCAGAGACAGAAATGTCTGGTTTCCTCTAGAAACAGACAACCAGCCAGCCCAGCAGTTGAGTGTTGCACTTTGAGCCACGTATGCCCGAATGCAGGAATATTTTGAATGAGTTTCCACTTTAATTAATATTGAAAAATACAGATGTCTTTTTTTAGACTTTCCTAAGGATTATGATTGGCTCATTCTCTGCTCTCTTGTACTTTAACGTGTTGAAGGGGAATAATTTGTGGGCCTGTGTTGGTACCAGAGTAACCAGCCTGGTGTTGAACAGATCTGGGATATCTTTTATTCCCTGCAGTAAAACCAATAATTAAAAAAGAAAGAGCACTAAAAAAACAACACCAAAACACCACAGAATCCCAAAAGAACTTAGGTTTGAAGCTAGTCCATGAGGTTCTAGTCTGAATTTGTGCCCACAGCAGTGATAATTAGGTCAAGTTGTTTAGAGATGCATGCCTTGAAATGGTTCCTATATCCAAGGATGAGTTTTCACTCTGTTCTTTGTCCCAATCCACTGGACAAAGATTTTGGCTTTGGTGTCTCAGGGCACATTTTTAAGCAGTTCTTCATCTCGTGGTCAGGAGGGGACCCTCTGTTCAGTGTTGTTGGACCTTGTGCTCTTGTCTCATCCCAGGTAAGGAACTCACATCCCAGCTGTGGCCATGAGGATCCTTCACGTGCTCCTGGTTGTTCTCTTCCTGATGCTCCAAGGGGCTGCAGGTGAGGAGGGAGGGGAGTAGGGAAAAAGACTGCATCCACTTAGGCTCACTTTCACGGTAAATGACTCTTCTCTTTCTGCTGTGCAGGACAACACGAGTTTCCTAGGCCGCACGATGCTTGTACAAGGCTGAATGGACGCTGCTTCCCAGGGATATGTCGTCGTCCGTATTACTGGGTTGGACAGTGTGGCAATGGATTTTCTTGCTGCAGAAGGTGTGTAGAAATGCAGGGATTGCTGTGGAAAAGGCTCATACCCTCCTTATCTTTTCTCCAGAGCAACCTCTTAGAGGCACAGCTCCTGACACCGTTCTGTCTCACTTCTCCAGTGCCAAACCTGCTGGCACAGAGAAGCCTCAGGGGGAATTCACATTTCATGGCAGCCTCTGCTCTGATGACATGAGATAGGGAGAACATCTCTGCAGAAAGCCTACAGGTGGGTAGCCTGACACTCTCTCTTCTTCACCATGCAGGGGGTGGAGTGACTGATGAGTCCCTGGATTCTCCTTGGAAATCTCTGCTTCCTCTGAATTGCTTCTGAATCATCGTGATCCCATTGCTCCTAGTGGCACCAGTTCCTGCTGCAATGAAAGCTCTCACAATGTTCCCTTGCAGTGAAGCAAACATCATAAATATGAACCAGTCAACACTATGGAAACTATTTCTTTTCTCTCCTTTAATAAAATTAGTTTAGTGTGGCATTAATGTGGTTGAACCCTGTGTGATTGTTTTGTAGGGAAGGAGGGGAGGATTCTTCCCTGTGAGGGTGGTGAGGCCCTGGCACAGGTTGCCCAGAGAAGCTGAGGCTGCCCCATTCCTGGAAGTGTCCAAAGCCAGCTTGGACAGGGCTTGGAGCAACTTGGGCTAGTGGAAGGTGTCCCAGCCCATGGCAGGGGATTGGAACTTGATGAGTTTTATGGTTTCAACCCAAACCTTTCTTCAATTCTACAAATAAGGAGCCTGCAGGACAAAATGGAGCAGTCATTGCAGTCTCAAAGTAGATATTTTCTCATTGAAGGAAATAAAATACGGGCTGGAATCTGTGCTTCTGTCTCTTTCTCTCCATCCTCATGGCCTAGCAAGTGCAGATAAAGCCAAGATATCTCCAGATGCTTCTTTCAGAGGGCCTGGAGGCATATGAGAAATTTCATTTCTGAGTGGACCTTATGCAAAGGAAACTCAGGAACATTTTGAATTACATCAGAACACAAATCAGGAAAAAAGTGTGAAAAAAAAAAGGAAAGTGACAAAAAAACTTATTTCCAAAAGTTGTGGATGTCCAGGATAGTAATTTGGCTGTTATCTCCTTAGAAGCAGTTGCTAAAGGTTCACAGAGCAGTGCTCAGTGGAATATGTTACCAAACTGGGATGGTTTAGGCTCCTAATGACTTTCTGGGTGGGTTTGGAGAGGCATCAACATATGAAAAAAAAAAAAAAAAAAACAGCAAACAAATCTGTAGGCTAAATGCTGGCTCTGCAAGAGACACAGCTGCCACTTGTGCTGTTCTGCAGAATTAATGCTCATGGCTCTTGTTGCAAGACACCTCCTCATGCAACATTTCTGGGTTTCTTCTGCCCCTACTTTTACCTTTATGTTTATTTCTAACAATCTTATTGCAAATGTCTGTTTAAAATCCACACAACAGGCTCTCTCCATTATCTACAGAGGGAGAGCAGTGAAAACAGCTTAGACTTTGATATTTCCTTTTAGAACATCTGAAGTTCAGTGAGATCACCCCTGACACTTTTCTCTAGAAAACTTGATTTGGTTTACAGAGATTCTTTGGATTTTAGAAACTTTAGGGTACTTGTCCTGTGACAAGGAGCTTTGATCACACACACATCAGTGCCAGTCACTGTGGTTCTCAAAAAAGACAGCGGACCCTTCCCTGGTACCCCAGTATCTTTAATTAGCTGTCTAGTCAAAAGATGAAGCCAGAATTGTTCATACAGATGTTAACAACATCATTTACTCAAGATAACCTCATAATCATTAAAGTCTTAAGCTTAATTAAATACATTCTGTGTAGAGTTTGAAGTACTTTAGTTAAGGGTAACACTACTGAAACACCTCCCTAATATTTGCCATATTTTTCTTTCTCAAGAGAACACTACTAGGAACATAGTTTGAGATTCTCCCTTTTGCTCCTGATTTTCTCATCTTCTGTGCTAGATAGAACTCCTAAGATGGAGATGAGATTCTACTTCCTCTCTGGAAGGTGATCGTGGCAAAACTACCCAAGCATCTTGATTTTAAAAGGGTGAAAGACATTTCTCCTCCAGACACTCCGCAGCTTCTTTATGGGGACATTTCCCTTTATAGTTTATTCCACCTTCACCAGGCACAGCAGCTCCTCAGCACTGTATTATTACACAAAACACTGACCCCATCACATCATGTTTGAAAGTGTCTCTTGCTCTGAAGAACAAGAGCTGCAGATGGGGATAGAAAGATTGTCCACCCTAAGAGCCACAACCCAAAGCCTTGCTGAGGCCTGCCAAAGGTGCTTCATCCCTCCTCCGCTTCTCCCTTTTGATGGGAGCAATGGGAGTGGGACCCTATGAATTTATACTAAACAGTGTCAAGGATGCTCAGTGATAAAGCCAAGACCTTGACATTACTTGCACATAGGACCTTACAAACAATAAAAGTTAACAAGGCACCTTTCTTTCATTGAGGAATTGGCTTGAGTAACAGTAACTGTTCGTAGGCAATTTAACCACAAACCCTTGGCAAGAGCTGAAGCAACTGCAACTTTTGCAATTTTATTCCCTCAATTTTTCAGTTTTATGGCCAGACATTGGCAGACATGTCAGAAATTCAATTATTATTTTTTCCTACTGCAAAAAACAGCTCATATAAAAATATGTAGCAAATAAAAAGCTGTGTCAGGGTATGTTTTTCAGGGAAATCATTTATAGGCATGTTTTCGCATGCATATATATAATTTTTGTACATTTCTGTAACAAAATGTACAAATGTCTGAGTGACCTGGTCTAGTTGAAAATGTCCTTGCTCATTGCAGAGGGCTTGGACTAAGTGACCTTAAAAAAGTCCCTTTCAACTCCAGCTATTCTATGGTTCTTCTTAAGAACTTAAAATCAAAGTATTGAAAAAATCACCTCATTAGTAACAAAACTGCTGAGCCAGTCAGCAATCAAAATATTTCAGTTTAAATTTGATATTAAAGGTTCCGTAAGACATAGTCATTTGCAGAGGTCTTGGACAATTAGAAACACCAATCATTGAAATTATCAAATATATCATTACCTATTATGGTGTATTTGATACGTCACGTTAAAATGCTGCATGAACAATATTTGCTTGTTGACTGAAGGGAGGTGTAAAATAAAATATGATCTGAAAAAGCATTTCATGTCTTAGAGACATACAATGGCCTGGGTTCTAAGGGACCTTAGAGATCACCTCATTCCCACCTCCCTGTCATGGGCAGGGACACCTTCCACTGTCCCAGGTTGCTCCAAGGCCTGTCTGTCCAACCTGGCCTTGGACACTTCCAGGGGTGGGGCAGCCACAGCTTCTCTGGGAAACCTGTGCCAGGGCTCAGCACCCTCACAGGGAAAAATTTATCCCTCATCTAACTCTGCCCTCTAGCAGTAGGAAGACATTTCCCCTTGTTCTGTCACTGCCTACCCATATAAAAAGTCACTCTGTCCCTCTCCCTCCCTTTTTATAATCCTCCTTTAGGTACTAAAAGGGCTCTAAGGTCTCCCTGGATCCACCTCTTCCCCAGACTGAACAACCCCAGCTCTCTCTCTGTCTCTTCACAGGCAAAATGCTTCATCCATGCAGAAATTGTGTGCTACTTCCCATGGCAGAAGAAGCAGAGGTGAACAGCTGGCAGACTGAGAGCAGATAACCAAAAATTGAATGCTCATCTAAGGCATAGTATGTTTTTGGAATTATCTACTGAAGGTCCTGTGGAGGACAGAAGTCCAGAAAAATCAACCAGAGTCCTGGGAAAAAAAGCTCAGTCAGGAGCTCTGGAGACCGAGGGTCCAGAGACATCCTCTGGCACTGGACTTGCCCAAATTTACATATTTCCCACCAGCTGGAAGGGTGTCCAGGGACATAATTATGATGTACTCACTTATTTTGGTATATTTTATTTTATTCTATTCAGACATCCTTAGTGACACTGGCCACAAAGCCAATGGACATTTGTTTTAGTTTCACATATCCATTCTGTGTTCTTATATTCTGTATTTATGGAACAGAACATTAACTGGGAACACAGGGAATATGCAGATGCTTTGCATTGCAATGTTTTAAGTTTCTCCTAAGCAGGGACAGTTCAACCTATGTCCCAAGATGTTTGACACATACCATGGTGGGTTAACGTATCTTACACAAACTAGAGTGTCACAAGAGGTATTGCATGAAAAAAATGGGATTTTCCAGGAAAGAACAGCTTCAACAGGTTTGGAGAAAAATCCTCTTTTATCATCAGGAAGTAAAAAGCAGCTGGTTTCTGGTTGGATAAGATGCCACAAAAAAAAAAAGGCAATTTTTTGATTGGTTCAATGCACATTTGAGAAGAAAAAGCACATTTTTGGGACTCCCCTTATAAAAGAGGATCTCAGCCCCACAGCCAAAGGCCTCTGGAAGGAAGGGACCACGAGCAAGTTGTGTTTGGCTGTGGAGCTCACCTGATACCTGGTAATGTCTCAGTTCTTTTCAGTCTTTCTGTCAATGTCAGATTTTGTCTTTTTCCTCAAAAATCCAACCCCAAACCAAAACCCCAAACCTCTGCATTATTAACTTGAATTTGTATGTTACTGAAAAAGGTAAACCTAAGTTTCAGAAAATTGGACAGGTTGAATAAGTAGTTCAAATATGTGCTAATACTTAGAAAAAAAATCTCTAGGAAAAATAAATAACTGGTTGTGTCAGATTACTTTAGAAAGGTCTGTGGCTCAGAAAAATTGGTGGCCTCTTCAGTGGTAATCTATATATTAATATTTTTCCATTAAGTATATATTATTTGAAAATATTATAAATAGTTATATAATAGTTGCAATCCATAATAGGCTATATTGTATATTTATATATTTTAATATAGTATATAATACATTATATCTATTATGTTTTTTATCTATGTCTTTACATTAAAACCCTTATTTCATTTTCAGAATTGTTAACTTTGTCTCCTTACTTCTCCTGATATTTTCAAATATATAGAACTTTATGTAAACTTTTAATACTAATTTTGAGACAGTTTTGGGCCACCTTCTACCAATTCTGCTTGCAGCAATATGACATTTCAGCACAATCTCATTTCCCTTCCTTGCTTAAGAGACCATAATTTATGACAGATCAGAAACCCACCCTAATGCCAAGATCTATAACATTAACTGCCACTTCTTTATCCATAAGCCCCCTTCTAGGTTATCTTAGCCTTTAAAACTATCTTATCCTATAAAGTTAATCCTGATGTTAGCTTAAACTCTTCCAGTGAAGGTATCACATTTGCTTTTCAAATTTTCTTTTCAAATGGGAACTGATTTGGTTGCACATTTCCATTACAGAACTGCTCCCTGTAGACCAAGACTGAAGATTTTGATCAAATTCATTTCAACTGCTATTTCTTGATAAATTTTAACATTGCAGAATGAATTTTTTTTCTGAAGTTTGTAAGTTTGACTGTATTATCATCTCCTTTTGCATAATGTTGTTTATTTACTAGATAAAATTTACTAGATAAAAATAAAGTTATGATTGGAACCCTGGAAGTGTCTAAGGCCAGGTTGGATGGAATTTGAACAACCTGGTCTAGTGGAAGATGTCCCTGCCCAAGGGACAGGGATGAGCTTCAAGGTCCCTTCCAATCCAAACCTTCCTGTGATTCCATGATTCTGTTCTGGTTAAGGACTATTTACAAAATGTAAAACAAATCTGAGCAAACATACTATTAAAGTAGCTTAATGCTCACACGTCCTGCGAACATCTTGCCCCACACAACAGTCATATGGGTCTTACTGATTATTTTTAAAAACTTGAATAAAAAGGTCATATAAATGTCTTTTTTATTAACACAGTGTTTGTGTCGTTCAGAAGACTGCAGATCCCAGGGACTGTCTGTCTTACATCTTTCTTGGTCCTTTTCCCTGCAGTGTCACAGCAAATCCCCAGTCATGAAAATCCTTTACATGCTCTTTTCTCTCCTCTTCGTGGCATTCCAGGTTTCTCCAGGTAAGATGGGAAAGGGATGCTAGAAAGGGAATTTTGTGCACTTGAAGTAAAATTCCCAGCACGTTTTAACCACTTCTGTTTAAAATAGCTGGAAGCCAGTCAGGAATTAATTGAACATCTGTGTTTGTACTTCCCTGTGAAAATCTCTTTCAAAGGGAGAGAAATTATCATTCCTAAAGAAAAGTGTCTTTTCACTTCTGGTGTTTTCCTAAAAATGTGGTGCTAAGCACAGTCTCTGGTGTTAGGAACCTGAGCTGGTGTCTGTGGTGGCCATGACCTTTGAATAGCAAACGAAAAAGAAGTCTGGCCAAGTTTTTTGGGTAGGAGCCAGTGGTAAAACCTCTGGACCCGTGACCCTTTCCCATAAGCTAAAGGACAATGAGTCAGAAGGCCTGTCTCAGTCTCCCCCTGGAATTTAGGGCCACTGTGAGCTACGGATCCCAGCTCTGCAAGGTGCAGAGCTTGTAACCTCACCTCCTATATGGCCTTTCAAAACAGCCAAAGTGGGACATTGATGGTAAAGGGAGCTCAACAAAGGGAAAACCCTTTGACTGCATTTCCCTGCCCTGCAGAGCAAGGTGGAAAGAAATATTTTTTTCTTGTTGCAGGTTTATCTTCACCCCGGAGAGAAATGCTTTTCTGTAAAAGAGGGACCTGTCACTTTGGAGACTGTCCCGTCTATAAGATTAAAGTGGGATCTTGCTTTGGGTTCCGCTCCTGCTGCAAAAAGTGAGTTTGATGTTCACCAAGGCTCATCTGCAGTATGAGCAGAGAAATACTAAATGTTCTGCCTGTGTCCTAAATCCCAATGTGTTACTGAATATTTGAATTATATAGAAGGGAAACAAAGCTATTGTGACATGAGGACAGTCAAGTGCTATGCATTGACTAAAGTGTTACACATGGTTCAAGAAGCATTTGGACAACATTCTCAGGCACATGGTGGGGTTTTTGGGATTGTCCTGTGGAGGAACAGGAGTTGGACTTGATGATCCTTGTGGGTCTCTTCCAGCTCAGGATATTCCATGATTCTGTGATCCTTTGGACTCAGGTAAATTGAGCTCCACAGTGCTTTTTCAACAGGACCCGCTTCAGCGAGAAGGATAAAATACCTTCAGAGATGTCAACCTTGTGCTGTCTCAGCACTGTTGGATCCCTTTATAGCTGCCATGCAAGAGCAAAATATCTGGGTTTGGTATTAGTGGAACTGGGCTGCTGTGCTGAGTGGGTGACCCCAGGCCTCTGAGTGCCACCAAGCGTGTGCAAAAAGGGCAACAGAGTTGTAACAATAAATTAGCATATGAAAAACAGCCTTCTATTTTCACTCAGGAAAGAATGCGTTCACCCCAGTATCTAGGGTTATCAATTTAATTCCCTGGTTTTCCTGAAACAATAGGGAAACACTCTGCTTACTCACAGGTATGATTGCACAGAGCTGTCCCAGTTTGACTACGCATGACATTGGCTATTTGGGAAAGTATTTGTATCCAAGAGGAAAATATGCATGGACATGCATGAGCGTGAGTAGGGAGGCATAAGCAAAAAGAAAATCTGAATCTTTTTTTTTTTTTCTTTCTGCAGTCCATGGGATCTAACAAATGTTGATGAACCATTCATTGAAGAGCAATGAAATTTTCTCTGAACCCAGGAATTTGCTTGGAATCTCCTTACTCCTAAACCCACTGGATCCTGCTGCAAACCTTCACACACCTTTATTTTGCAATGCAAAAGGCTTTATGATATAGAGTATATCCAAATATGTTCTGCATCGCTTTCACTCCTTCTAAATAAATAGTTGTTGCTTAGCATTGGTCATTGAAATATGCACTGAAACTTGGGTCATGTTCCTACCTGGATTTGACACACAAACCACCAGAGGACAACAATTTACAGTGCCAACTGCTCCTTCATTTGAGTTTTTCTGAGCCAAACAGATGTCTGGGGCTATACAGACCTTAACCTGTAATGCCCAGAGAAAGGCTGGCTGCAAGAACTCAGCTTCCCTCTGTGGGAATGTGTTCAGATACCAAAATCCCTTTGTTCTTACTCCTTTTGTTTTCTTACTCTTCTTACTCTTTTCTTGGCAAATCAGGAGTGGTTTAAATCCCTCATTCCCCACCTGGAGGCCCTGGGCCCACTGTAACCCTCCTTGCCAGAGACCTTGCTGGGAGCTCTGCTGCTCCACACCCCACCCCACCACATGGCAGCAAGGGAGTCCCTTGCCCACATGAACACTTGGGATGATCCCATGGGCAACCCCAAGGAGACCCTCGTGGGCCTTGGAGGAAAAGTGATCTCTCAGAGGGGCTGTCCAGTTGCCCCTCAAGGTGACATCACAAAGGGGTCTCATGGATAAGATGGGTGACCTTGGTAACCCTGCAGGGTGGGAGCAGGGGGTCTTCTCCTCTCCACCCACCTGGTTAGAATGGCTCCGCTCTGCCAAGGCTGACCTCACCCTCTCTGCAAAATGCCTCCATGATGCTGATCCAGGAAGGTCTGTGTTCATAACGAGAGGCTCTGGCTCTACTGCTAAAGATTTCTCTTTCCCAGGAGGCCACCCTGGCCAATTCCAAATTTCCAGCTGGGTATGCAGCACTTGGCAGAGATGCCAGGCTTCTGTTTAAAGGCATTTCCCTTCATCCTCTTTCACGGGGAAACATAATCCAGCTCTCACTTCATATGAAGATGCTGCTATGCTGCCAATTTCTTTCTCCAAAACACACCACATCATTAAAGAAATGTTTCAGATTTGTCTCAGGGCGATGGCTTGGTAGCAAAACTCTGCCCAGTAGTGGAGTTATGGAGCAGAAGGTTCAAAAGAAGTTTTAATTTTCTGCCTTACTCAAAAAGCAGACATGTACATACCAACAGGAACAGCACAGAGATAAAGATATCTGGAGGTGTTCAAACTGGAGAAGAGAAAGTGTTTGGGAGAACTTAGAGCCCCTTTCACTGCTTAAACGGGCTCCAAGACAGCTGGAGAGGGACTTTGGACAAGAGTTTGGAATGACAGGACACAGGGAAATCGTTACCCACTGACAGACGACACGGTTAGATTGGAGATTACGAGAAATTCTTCCTTGTGAGGGTGGTGAGGCCATGGCACAGGTTTCCCAGAGAAGCTGTGGCTGTCCCATCCTTGGAAGTGTTTCAAGCCAGTTTGGATGAGGCTTGGAGCAACCAATTCCAGTGGAAAATGTCCCTGCCTGTGGCAGGGGGTGGAAAGAGATGATCTTTAAGGTCTCTTTCAAGCCAAACCAGTCCAGGCCGTTTGTGCAAGTCTATATGAAGGAAGGACTCGGTTCCCCCAGGACTGGACTGGTGCTGGTGTGTGCACCTACCCGTTCCTGTGCCCATCCCAAACATTTCCCAGTTGATACCACGGCCTGAGTGCTGCTGTGCCAGGGGTGTCACAAGAGCTGTTGCATGGGGACAACGGTGACAATTGCAACAGCCCCAGGAGCCACCTCAGCCTCTGCCCCTGCAGCAGGGAGGGACCAGGGGCAGCCCCAGCACCCCCATGCACACGGGGCACTCTCTGGTTGGCCCAGGGCACTTGTGTCAGCAGCAAGAAGGGCCTGTCCCACCCTCTGGAAGCAGCATAAAACCCAGGCTGTTTTGGGCACAGCGATACTCCCTGATCTGGACACTTCTGTGTGCAATTGAGTCCAGGTAGGATTATCATAGCCTTTGCTATCTTGGTGTAATTTAAACCAACACCTTCATCAGGTAGGTCACTGGGGAGTCACTTCCAGGCTACAAAGGCACTTCCCTGCCCACTTGCTCCATCCTGGTCAGTGTTGCACAGGGACAGGGAGTGTGCTTGCAGAGAATCCTGGGAATGGTCTGGAGTTGAGGATGGGCACTGCAAAGCTGAGCTGGGAAGGCTTTTCTGAGTTCAGGGAAGCAGAGGTCATTGTGCAGGATGTTTGGGCAGACAGCTTTGGGCTGGCTGGGGTGATGCAGAGCACGGCATAAGCCTTCATTTAGCTTGGCATCTCCAGGTTTCAGGATTCCTCTATGTTCTTGACCCTGCTTTGGTTCTTGGTGTGTCCCCTCTGCAGCCCCGTGAAGACCCAGGACAGGCATCAGTCATGCGGATGCCCTACCTGCTCTTCCCCTTCTTCTTCCTCTTGATCCACAGTGCTGCAGGCGAGAGGAACAGAGGGGAGATGTCGGATGTGTGAAATCCCACCAGGGGGCTTTTCCAGGTCCTGGGAAGCACCCAAATTTCTCAGATATTTATAACATTTGGGAGGGATTTTCTCTAATGAACGTCTGGGCAGCTGTGGATCCAGCACAGCTCATTCTGCAGCTCATGCTGGTCTTTCCTTATGTCTTTTCCCACATGCACATGGTGCTGCAGAAAAAATGAACTCTGCCTGGAGAGTTTAAGATGTTCGGTTCAGTGCTCAGTTCCCATGGGAGATTGGGATTCAGAGCCAGCAGCAGTTCTTCTGGAAGCAGACACTTGTTTTGTTTTTTTTTTACAGTTATGCCATACTCACTTAGATCTCTTTCACTGTGCAGGATCCTTCTTGGCTCCAGGAAATAAGGAAGAATGTGAGCAACAAGACGGGTTCTGCGGATTTCTGAAGTGTTCATTCCCCTTTGTCATAACTGGAAGATATTCAAGGGATTTTTTTTTGCTACAAAAAGTAAGTTTTGGAATTAAAAAAGCTGCTGTTACAGGAGAAGGTGTTTCAGAGCCCCTGAATGGCAAATGTCTCAGTGTTCTTCATGCTCCAAGGCAGAGCCCAGGGGAGGAAGGGGAAGGTGCTTCGAGCTGCCCCGAGTGGGGCTGCAGGAGCCCCAGGTCAGCCAGGGACTCCCCACTCACCCAAGTCCCAGGGGGCTCATTCAAGCTTTGCAGAGAACTCACCCAAGCCACCAATGAGTGAAACATTCCCTGTCCTTGGGCAGCACCAAGGACATGATCCAGGATTTGCTGCATCTGCACAGACCTGCAGTCAGGGCTGCCAGCACTGAGATACCCCACGTGCAACCTGTCTGCACTCAGGATTGCACCTCAGCTCCCCTGAGCCTGAGTCTCCTGCACCACACACTGGGCACTGCAGGGGAGGGGGGAGACAGTGGCAGGAAAAGTTACAATAGGTGATGTTCTTGTACACTTTCTTCTTACATTTGCCAAGCTCGAAACCCTGAAATTCCTGAGCAGGACATGGCCCTTAGTTCTGGCTCCTGGACCCATCTCCTGATGTCCCCTCCCCTCCCTGCCCCTGCCGTGCCCAGCTGGGCTGACAGCAGCAGTGGCAGCTGCTCCTGCTGGGTGCTGCTGGGCTGGAGCCCTGTGGTGCCACCGCGCTGTCTTTGGGACAGGGACTGCTTTTCCCGGCTGGAATAAAGACGAGCACTTTGGCATTGCAGGGCTGGGCCGTGTGTGCGTGTCCTGCTGCTGGAGGGGGTGCTGAGCCTGCTGGCTCTGGGGGTGGCACTGGGCTGGTGGCAGGAGGAGCCCCCGGGGTGCTGCTGGGGGTCAGCAGCGTGTGTGTCCCTGGGGATGCTCCTGCCTGGCAGTGCTTTGGGGACGCTGAGCCTGGCAGTGCCTGCTGGGCCAGGCTGTTTGGGGTGGCTGTGGGGGATTGCTCTGAACATGCTTGCTGTGGGAAGTGGGATCCCTGTGCTGGTCCTGCCAGTCCCAGCTGTCCCTTGTCCCTGACAGCCACGGCTTTGTGTGCAGAGCTGTGCTGGGGCTGTGTCCCTTCAGCAGGCATGGTCATGGTGACACACATGAGCTGTCCCTGCTGCTTCTCCTTGTCCTGTTCCAGTGTCACAGCCCTCCTTGCTGTGGCTGTGCAGGAGCTGTGCTGCTCCACACCCCGTCCCACCAGGCAGGAGCAGGAGGAGGAGGTCATGCAGCTCCTGGGCCAGGGGTCCTGTGAAACAGCTCCAATTGACCATGGCCTGGAAATGTCAAAATTTGTTTAGCCACAGCTAAGAAACAAGTTGTCTTCAGCCTTCTGCGCATCTGTGGCAGTCTGGGGTGACAATGCTCTGCTCCATCAAAGGCAGGGGCCTCTCCCTGTCTGCAAAGCAAACCTCAGGCAGGAGGGTTTGAGTGTTTCAATACCTGTGTGTGTTTATGTACTACTGTATATAAGAACAACTGGGGACCCCACCTGGTTCAGGCAAGGCTTTCCCACCCGCAGAAGAATCAGAATCATGAAGTTTGGGAAAGCCCTCTAAGATCATCTAGTCCTGCCATTCCCTCAGCACTGCCAAGCCCGGCACTAACCCATGTCCCCTGGTGCCACACCTACACAGCTTTGAAATCCTACCAGGGATGGTGACTCCATCACTGTCCTGGGCAGCCTGTGCCTGTGCCTGACAGTCTTTTCAGTGATGAAGCTGATACCAATATCCAGTCTAAAACCTCCCTGGTAGAACTGAGACCATTTCCACAGGCCCTGCCAATTGTTTCCTGGGAGAATGGACAAACCCCAGGAAAGATCCCACTAGCACTGCTTTCCAGATCTGTAAAGTTTTGTGAGGGATGTTCAGGTCATCCCTTCCTCCTGTGGCCTTTCCTTACTCTGTGTTCACCCTGAAATTTTGTTTTGTCTGTCTCACTTACAAAGTCCCCAGCAAACCTGTGGAAGTGAAATGAGAGGTAAAGCTTTCCTCTCACTATATGAAGCTGAGCACATTTGCAAGAGTCAGTCTGATCTTCCACATCCCACTCTCAGTATTTATAGCATCAATAAAATGAGAGGACACAGAGGAGGAAGCCTTTTCCACATTGCTGCTATTCCCATCACCAACCAGGCTGCCTTGTCCACCCAGCCCTCTCCTGCCCAGCCCAGTGCTGCTGTGCCAGAGGTGTCACAAAAGGACATGGGAACAACGGTGACGATTGCAACAGACCCAGGAGCCACCTCAGCCTCTGCTCCTGCAGCAGGGAGGGACCAGGGGCCCCGCCAGCAGCCCCAAGCACATGGGGCACTCTCTGGTTGGCCCAGGGCATTTGTGCCAGAAGCAAGAAGGGCCCATCCCACCCACCAGGAGGGGTATAAATCCAGTGTGTTTGGGGCAGAGCAGAATTCCCTGACTCCGAGGGCATCTGGACACCAGTGATTCCTGTTGGGTTTGCTGCTGCCTGAACACCAAGACCTTCACCAGGGAGGTGAGTGTGGGGTCTCTTCCTGGAATCCTTCCCACTCAGGGTCTCAGCTCAAAGCCCAGCACTGTAGAGTGTCCAAAGGACAAACTGCTGGAAGTATCCAGGTGTAAAATTTGTCCATCAGAGATGGCTGGGAAAGAATAAAAGCCTTCACACGAGTCTAAGAGCTCAGAACAAGTGGAAAATGAACCTGAGGTCCTCAGTACACAAGAGACTGTAACAATGCCCTGATGATGCAGGAGTGCTCCAGATTTTCTTTGCTGGGGGAATGGGGATTTCTCTTAGCAAAGTAAAGAGAGTCTTTTCCCACAGCAGTATGGATATTTCCCATCATTTCAGGCTTTCATTAATTCCAAGGGTTGATTTCTGTTCCCATTTCTGGGCACCAAGACACTTCCTTGTCCTCTGGCTGCTCTCTGGGTCGCTGCTGCTCAGGACAAGGGCAGCAAGTGTGGGGATGGGGAATGTCCTTGCTGGGAATCCTGGGAATGCTCTGGAGTTGGGATGGGCACTGCCAGGCTGAGCTGGGAGGACTTTCCTGAGCCTAGGGAAGCACAGGGGATTGGGCAGGGTGTTTGTGCCATGTGTTTGATACATGAAGCCAGAGGGAGTACATGTCCTTGAGTTCCCTAACTTTCAATGGTAATTTTAACTCTGTGGTTCCCAAATATCAATGGCCCTTGTTTTGGTTGCATTGGGAACCTTTGGCCCCAGGTCTACAGGCTGCTCTTATGGGGAAGTCAATGGAAGACCACAATAGACCACAGAAAATAATTTTAAAGCGTTTGCTTACATAATTGCTTTCCAAGAGACTGAGACATCAGGAAACACTCTGAAGGTTTACAGGGTGGCACAGACCAAAGAATTCTTTTTAGAGGAAAGTAGAGTAATCATCATCTGCTGTGGCTGGAGGCAGCCCCTCTGCAGTTTGGTGAACCACAGAGCCCAGGCTCCTGCCCCACCTGGGCTCCTGCATGTCCCCATTGTCTTGGTGTCTCCTCTGCAGCCCTGTGAAGACCCAGGAGAGGCACCAGCCATGAAGATCCTGTTCCTGCTCGTCCCCCTGCTCCTCCTGCTGGTCCAGGGTGCTGCAGGTGAGAGGCAAAGAGAGGAAAAGGGGGAAAGCATGAGCCTGCACCAGTGGGAATTCAATGTCACACAATGTGATCGTGTGTGTAGGAGTGATGAGAAGGTAACAGGGGATTGAGGTCTAAAGTGTTTCTCGAGTGAGTTTCCAGATGTACACAGATTTGAAATGAAGAGATGCCATGGAAACAGAATCCTGGTTTCCTCTGTGGGTCAGGAAGGGGTTTGGTTTCAGGCTCCAAGCCTGCACCCAGCTACCCCCAAGGGATGATCCCTGCAAGGGCTGAACAAGGACTTTCCATCAGAGCTCACAGAAACCGTGGCACAGCCAGGATGGAGATGTGGGTTGTGAGGAGTCCCCTGCTGGCCAGCAGGACTGCGAACACATACTGCTCTGACAGAGCACTGCTTTAATTGTTCTCTGTGGTTTGGTCCATGGTAACAGGAACTGCAGCTGATTGCAGGCGACAACAGGGATTCTGTTCTTTTTATTTCTGCCCCCACGGTACAACTCTAATTGGACGTTGTGCATCACCCCTTGTGTGCTGCAAAAGGTAAGGACCACACCCCTGCCTGAAGAAAGATTCTCCTTCTATTACCTCAGAAAGATCTGTTGCAATTTTTTTTTCTAACCAACACCTGCTAAACATTCTCCTGCAGTTATAATTAGTGGAAGAGACCCAAGAAGGGAGGGAAAAGTCCTTGTGGAGGACTTGCCTCAGTGGGGCTGCAGGAGCCCCAGGTCAGCCAGGGACTCCCTACTCTCCCCCAGTCTCAGGGGGCTCATTCAGGCTTTGCAGAGAACTCACCCAAGCCACCAATGAGTGAAACATTCCCTGCCCTTGGGCAGCACCAAGGACATGATCCAGGATTTGCTGCATCTGCACAGACCTGCAGTCAGGGCTGCCAGCACTGAGATACCCCAAGTGCAACCTGTCTGCACTCAGGACCTCAGCTGCCCTGAGCCTGAGTCTCCTGCACCACACACTGGGCATTGCAGGGGAGGGGGGAGACAGTGGCAGGAAAAGTTACAACAGCTGATGTGCTTATTCCTTTCTTCCTACAGTTTCTATGGTTGAGAGCCTGGAATTTCCAAGCAGGACATGGCCCTTGCTTCTGGCTCCTGGATCCATCTCCTGATGTCCCCTCCCTCCCTGCCCCTGCCGTGCCCAGCTGGGCTGACAGCAGCAGTGGCAGCTGCTCCTGCTGGGTGCTGCTGGGCTGGAGCCCTGTGGTGCCACCGCGCTGTCTTTGGGACAGGGACTGCTTTTCCCGGCTGGAATAAAGACGAGCACTTTGGCATTGCAGGGCTGGGCCGTGTGTGCGTGTCCTGCTGCTGGAGGGGGTGCTGAGCCTGCTGGCTCTGGAGGTGGTGCTGGGCTGGTGGAAGGAGGAGCCTCTGCGCTGCTGCTGGGGGTCAGCAGCGTGTGTTTCCCTGGGGATGCTCCTGCCTGGCAGTGCTTTGGGGACGCTGAGCCTGGCAGTGTCTGCTAGGTCAGGCTGGTTGGGGTGGCTGTGGGGGAGCTGCCTGAAGATCCTCCTTTCTAGGTAGTGAGAAAGGAGTAATCAATAGTTAACCCATGTAAGCACAATTAACTATTAAGAGAGAGAAGATGTTAATTACAAAATGTAAGAAGCAGGATTCCCTAAACTTGTCAAGATAAGAGGTTCAAGAATCTGTTTGAAACCAGCACAGAAACTGCTCAATCATTCTACAAAAGACTGTGTGTGCTCCAGAAAGTGAGGTGAAAAGGGCACTCATCAGAAAGACCCCTGAGGAAGAAGAAGAGCCTTCCTCAGTGCAACCACCAGGATACACAGCGCATGTGTAGCATGTGTGCTAATGATATTAATGACTTCTGAAAAGTCATTTGTAGAACCATGCCTATCCCGAGGAATGTTATGAATATTCATAAATTTTATAAATAATACTGTGATGTAGGAAGTGCCATTGTGTGCGTTCGGAGGAACGACTCCCCCACACCCTCTGAGTGCCGAACAAAAAGCAAACACCCCCTTCTGTGACTCTGTCTCAGAAGTGTCCACAGACCAGCTTTTGGGTGATTCAGGAGCTGGAGCCCTATCCTCGTTTTTATAGGCCCAGACTTCTTTCTTTTCCCAGAACCCATTTCTTTGTCACTCTCACCTTGATGAGGGTGATGTTGCTTTCTTGCTGGGCTTGGCCAGCACAGGTGAGGATGAGCTCAAGGGAGGCACCTTCCTGCTGCTCGGTGGGAAAGGAGCTCCCTGCGTTCTCTGCAGGGATGTCTGTGCCCACATGGAGCAGGACATTGCTCCCACTGGGAGGCTCAGCCTGCACCTCTGTGTTTGTGTGTTCATCCGTGCACATCCTGGGAGTCCCCTCTGGGTCCTGTTGTCTGGGCACAGCCGGGACTGGCTGGGGCTCAGGCATGGCCCCGCCTTCTGTGCCGACGTTGCCTGGGCTCTGCAGAGCTCTGGGAGCTGCTGGAGGGTGCTGGCTTCCTGCAGCCCCAGCAGCAGCTCCAGGCTGGCCAGGGCAGCAGTGCCAGCCCAGGGCTGTCCCCATCTCCCTGGGCTGCAGATTTGTCCCGTCTCCAACATCCAGGGGAAGTTTTCTGCTGGAAGTTGGGTGATGTTTATGGCACTTGATTGGGTGCTGTGGGTTTGGATTTTTTTTGTTGTTTTTTTTTTTTTCTTTTTAAAAGAATTTTCTCCCATGTGTTACCTGACAGGAAGACCCGTGGTAGGGGAGGGAGTTGCCCAGGAGCTGAATGGCTGATTCTTAAGAAGACAAAAAATGTAGCCAGAGCCTTAGCATAGTTTTGGCATGGCTCTGCGTGGGGGACAGGGGAGTGGTGTGGTTTTTGGCAGCTTCTTAGCTGGGTGTGGGCAGTCTTTGTCAGACCTGTAAGAGAGATGGTGTGGGGGTGTCACGATCCGCTAACACAAGCGGGGGTCGTGATGGTTCGTTTAACGATCTCAAAATGCAAAAGGCGCAAAGGGGATTTCAACTTTTTCAAGTAGTGCACCTTTATTGAGTGCCAACAACACAATTATGCAATAGAGGGGGGACAGAAAAAGCAATAAAGAAACAAAGTAGAGGAAGAGAGAGAG
>VZRZ01002442.1:0-186110 GCA_013398175.1 Climacteris rufus
CCTGGTGATTTTGTGATTCTGTGTTCTTTATTTTTTTCATTAAATCAGACCACTGTACATTTTCACATATAATTGGCTTCATATATTAAACATGCTACAGATGGAAAATGTGAAAAAAAAAAAAAAAGAAAACCTCAAACCAGCTTGAATTATTGTAAAAATGGATTTGGAAAGCTGACTTTGATACTGTTGTAACTTAGTGACCTGAGGGGATGCAGTAATAAAATACAGTGCTGGGACCTTGTACAAGCCAGAGTAACTTTGCCCCTGGCCTGTTCCTGGTGTGGAAGCTTTAGTAGTTAAATTACAACAGTGCTGTAAGACCCCTTCCAAAGGGAAATGCAGAAACAGACTGCAGAAACCTTTGGAATAGTTGGAAGTTTTCATTAAGAAGCAAGTATTTTAGGAGAAACAAAAAGTTTTAACAACTTCCCAAAAACCCAGTCTTTCTGTTATTTGCTTCCATTACTCTTTCTTGTTTCTTGTCCCCCCCAAAGTATACTACAATAGATCAGATCAATTTATATTTTCAATTTTATAATATTGATAATCATTACTATATTATAATTAGTTATTATCATTGATAATAATGGCTTTCTGATTTTGGATGGAATAGAACTAATTTTCTTCTTGTTGCTGGTATAGTGCTGTGTTTTAGATTTAGGACAAAGATTTTAGTTATGGTTAAGCAGTGCTTACACTACACCAAGGACTTTTTCATGCTCATACCACCCAGCTGGTGAAGAGGCTGGGGGAGCACATGAAGATGGGAGGGGACACAGTTGGGACAGCTGACACAAACTGGCCAAAAAGTGTATTCCATACCACATGACATCATCCTTAGTACATAAACCATGAGGAAAGATAGCTGTGGGATGCTGTTTGGGAACTGACTGGGCGTTGATCAACAAACCATGAGCAATTGCATTGTTCATCACTTGTTTTGTATCTAGGATCGCTATTATTATTATTATTATTATTATTATTATTATTATTATTATTATTATTCTTCCTTCCTTTCTGTCCTGTCATACTGTTTTTATCTCAAGTGATGAATTTTACTTTTTTCCCCCATCTCTCTCCCCCATCCCACTGGGGCTGTAAGTGCATGGCTGTGTGGTGTTTAAGTACCTGCTTGGTTAAACCACAATGATCTGGTTTTGGTGCTCAGTGTAGGACCTCTTCAGCANAGGCTGGGGGAGCACATGAAGATGGGAGGGGACACAGTTGGGACAGCTGACACAAACTGGCCAAAAAGTGTATTCCATACCACATGACATCATCCTTAGTACATAAACCATGAGGAAAGATAGCTGTGGGATGCTGTTTGGGAACTGACTGGGCGTTGATCAACAAACCATGAGCAATTGCATTGTTCATCACTTGTTTTGTATCTAGGATCGCTATTATTATTATTATTATTATTATTATTATTATTATTATTATTATTATTCTTCCTTCCTTTCTGTCCTGTCATACTGTTTTTATCTCAAGTGATGAATTTTACTTTTTTCCCCCATCTCTCTCCCCCATCCCACTGGGGCTGTAAGTGCATGGCTGTGTGGTGTTTAAGTACCTGCTTGGTTAAACCACAATGATCTGGTTTTGGTGCTCAGTGTAGGACCTCTTCAGCACTTGTCACCTCTTTCTCTAGTGATATTTTGAAATCTTTGCTTTCCGGATACTCCATGATAACTTCCAAAATTCCTGGGTGACTGGGGTTTTCTATTCAAGCTTGTTGTGTGATCAGTGTAACCCACTTACTCCATGGAGCATCAGCTGTATGATGTGTTGAGGGGACCTTTCTGTTTAAACATCCAGCCCAGCACTGGCAGACAAGGTGCCAACAGAATTGCTTCAGTACCAATCACTTCTGAAGTAGCTCAAAACACCAGGTTTTTTTTAGTTGGAATATAGCAGGCCTCGAATCTTCTGTATCCCTGACTCCAAAACTCCAAGGCTTGACCTAGAGTCTCACATGGTGCTTTCTGCCAGGGGTTACAGGTAGAGCCATTCTTCTTGGTTGTGTTGTAGAGCACATTTTTTTATCTTGCTCTGTCCAAAGTGTCCCAAGACCCTCTGCATAAACTATTTCCTGTTTGATTTTTTTAAAGCTTGTCATTGCTCAGGGCCCCATTTGAAATCATTCTTCTTCTGTGTCACTTGATAGAGAGGGCTGACAATCAGACTGTAATTTGGAATATACATTCTCCAAAAACTCACAATGCCTGAGAAAGCATTTCCATGTTTGCCAAATCCTGGAAACATAATATTATTGGTCACATCCATTGATACACTGGCATCTGAACATGTCCATCTTGCCATTTTGTTTCTAAAAACTGATTCTTCTGTGCAGGTTCAGTGACTTTACTTTGTAGTATAGTAAAACAGCTTTCATAAGGAAGCAGAGTATTTTTTTCCCCTTCTCAAAAACTTCTTCTGCTGTATAGCCCTGCACAATGATATCATCAGTGTATTTCAGATTTCTAGATCTCCACTTTGTTCCAGGAGGGGCTGGATCAGTCCGTGGCAGATGGTAATGCTGTGTTTCCATGCCTTGGGCAGTTGATTCCAGGTGTACTGGACACCTTTCCAAGTGAAAGCAAATTGTGGCCTGCACTCTTCTACCTAAGCGATTGAGAAAAATTATATTATTAGTTGGCATACCAATCACTGCTGGGAGACAGTCAGTGGGTGGTTAGCAATTGCACTGTGCATTACTTGGGTTTTTTTGGTTTTATTCCTCACTATCTTTTTTGATTGCTACTATTATTATTTCTATTATCATTATTATATTTTATTTCATTTATTAATTGTTATCTGAACCTACCCGTTTTACTTTCATCTGATTCTCCTCCCTATCCCACCAGGGTAGTGAGGAGGAGGGCAGTAAGTGAGCAGTTGTGTGGTACTTAGTGTGTCTGGGGTTAAGACAGAACAGAACTATAAATAATTCACCCTTATTTTGCCAGTCCAGATCCCTGATCCACCTGCTGGTCGTTTTGTTCTTCATTGTCCCAGGTTAAACCACAACAGCGTTGACTGTTGAGTCACTTTTATGGACCTCAGTTCTTCAAGTTAATCTTTGCAACCCGGTGAGATGATGGAAGAGGTTAACATGCCTCACACCTTTTCAGCTGGCTATTACTGTCTTCCTTCTGGAGCTCTTGCACAGCTGCAGCAGGGAACATTCATCTACACCTCCCTTGTTCCAGTTTAGCTAACAAATGTGCGTTGAAGGCTTCTACTGTTTTAGCTCTACTGAGATTTGTTATGTTTTTTCCTTCTCTGTCCCCTAGACGAGTCATGGGCTGACAGCTCCAGATGCAGTTAGGAAGGGTGAAGAATCTGGTCTATTAATGGTCTATACTGGAGCCATGAGAGAGTTTCTAAGACTGTGACTAGGAGGCAGTCAAATGCTTAAAGAGATCTTTAGTTCTTGCATTTGCTAAAACAAGATCCTGGCAACCTTGTTCTTCGACTCTGAACTCTCATATAGCATGCATTTTCCTTCTTCTGCACACACATGTTTAATCCATATTTTTTCCTGTAATAATCTTAGCATTTTATCAGGAGGCTTGTCCATACGTTCTTTTAAAGATATTTTTATTGCTATTGCTAAATCAAAGGTATTTTCCCCTTTCTTGGTTGGGATTTTAGGGGGTGCTATGACAAAACTTCCTAGTGCTTGCTCTTTGTTTACTTTCCAAAGACCCTTTATTACTGCATAAAAAAAGAAAATTGTCTAATTTGGTTTTGTCTTGCACAGTTTCCTATCTTACAAAAATGAGGCACAGTTTCTATCACATTGATTTTGGCCTAATTATATCCACCTTGACTGATAATTGCTCTTTTTTTCTTTTGTTTCATGCCCTGTTCTGTGCTTTCAAGACAGAACCAGTTTTCCAGAAAGCAAAATATGGGCTGGTGAGGTGTCATTTTCTCCTAGAGGACCAATCTCTCTACAGACCATATTCACTCCAGAGTAACCTCACAAAAGTCAATGAAATTACAAGAGAGCCACATCTGGCCCCACAGGTCCATGAAACTACTCATTACATGGGTGTGCTTCTTCATTTATTGCTCTTATACCTCTTAAGTTTGCTGAATGAACACTAATAACCTGATTGCAGTTATGCCTGTTGTACGTATTACCTGATGCATTCCCCTTAGTTTAACATCTAAATGGCAGAAAAGAGGAAGATAAAAGAATAATCTTGTTCTGTTACGTTGTCTGCGCTTGGTGGGATGAGTGTGGGATGAGTGTGAGGCTGTCCTCTTCTTACATCCTGCTTGATGAGGACAGGAGCAGAAAGTGGCTAAGTCAGGGGAGATCTGTGGGAAAGGATGTTTGTGGATGATGAGATCATGCAACTGCACAGAAGAGCCCAGATCCCCAGAACTACATACATTTCCTTATTAAATCTCAATTTGTCCTTGTGACCTTGGTTAAGTTAGGCAATCACAAGGCAAAGGAAAGCTAAGCTGTCAATTTCTTTAAAAAAAAAAAACCTTACACATCAAACCAAATGAAAACAGACCCTAAGTAATCCCTTCTTTTACATATTACAACTATAAAATAGATTTCTGAGCTCATAAAACCAAACTTCCCACATTACTGAGGGATGGGAAGAAATCTCAGCAAAAATTCTTCCATTGCAAATATTACTCTAACTTCTTTTCCCGGAGAGAGGCAATTAAACTTGGAAACAAGTAACTGCTATGCTCTCTTATTTACACAAGTGCTCTATGCCATTCCATCAGTCCCCCTCCCTCATTTGACCCATTAAAATCCCTTATGAAATTTATAACATCCAGCTCCCTTTGTTATTTTAATTCAGCTGCAGCCAGTCAGAAGTCATTCGTGTATGATAATAAGGTTAATTCTTTAGCATAAGCACTAGATGAGAGTGTAACTGGGATAACCACCCTGGAGGCAAGTGGCATTAGGCTCATTTTCAAGGGTCTTCAAACACAAGTTTAGAATTGCCTGCAGACCTTAGGCAAAGATGATCTTCGAAGTATGGGGCTTTTCTGAGGATGAAAGTGGACATTGTTATATATAATTAAAGATAATTATATATAATTAAAGAAGGTCCAAATTGTTTAAATATTTGTTTTTAAGGGGAAAAATATCCCTTGAATAGATTTTTTATTAACTATAAAGAAATCTTTAGACTGTGTGCTAAAAGTGATGCTTTCATCAACATTTCCACAAAACTAGGACCAGATATAATCCCCAGTTAAAAATACTAGGTATAATTAATTTAAATTCAAATAGTAAAAACAATACATCATATTGAACTATGTGAGGTTCTGCTGGTGTGTTCTCTCCTGAGTATTGGTTTTATCTGTCTGCTGTCACCTCAGCAACATGAGCTTTTTTCTTTGTAGTTGAGAGAATTCCTAGGGACTCCAAACTACACAGATTTCCTTTTATTCACTTAAAATTGAAACATAAAAAAAAAACAGGTGGGAGGGGTGTCAGCTCTTCAACTGCATGAGGTTTTTTGTCTGTAAATTCATTGTCATCTGAAGAAAAATTCAGAGACATTTTATGGAAAAAGTGCTGGTGGTTGTGTGTAATAAAACCACTGCAATGGAGCATCCCAGTAATAAGTCTGGAGTGGAAGACTACTGATGTTGACTTATGCTGAACAAAGAAATTTGAAGGGAATTTTCTTGTGGTAGTTGCAGTCCTGCTGGTTTTGCTAACCTAAACTCTGTATGTGCACTTGCTTGGAGATGACAGTGTAATTGACGTGCACTATTAAGCATGATATGGAATTGGGAAAAAACAAACACTTACATTTTTTCTATTATTCTTTAAAATGAAAGGTCTAGATAAACTATACAGACACCAGTGCAGTTATGTAGGACTGAGAGGGAACAGTGGCTGTGACTTTAGCTCTGCTTCTGTTATTTAACACTCAAATAGGTGTTCGTGGGATATTAACCCAGCAAAGAAGACAAAGAAACTGAAATCACCTATGCTGGGATTGAGTGGCTGCTGTCAAAATGGAGAAGTAGAACTTGACTCTCAAGTACCTGATGGGCTGTGCCACATCACATCAGGAGGCAAGACAAGTAGATGTGTCAGTCTGATAAACTGCTGGGTTACAATGTAGCTGTTCAGAAGCTTAAAGGAATAAGAAAATAAGCAGATGTTGGCTCATATCCATGCATCAAGCGCTCTTCTTGTATTTGGGCAGTTTCTTGTTCTTCAAACAAGTGTGTTGAATTAACATAAGTACAGAGCAGTCAGAACAGAAAGATGGAATTAATCTAATATCTTCCTGTGCATTTTTTCATGGTGTGAAACAGGTGACAAAGAGTTCACAGAAGAAGAGAATAAACTGAGTTGGAAGGGACCCACAAGGATCTTTGAGTCCAACTCCTGGCCCTGCACTGCACCATCCCCAGGAGTCACTCCATGTGACAATATAGAAACTATTTACTCCCGGAGTGAATGGGCAAGTTATATTTGTACCTGTGGGATATTCAAACAACCTTTTTGAATGTAGGAAGGGGCACATGGGATCCCTCAGAATCAAGGTTGTTTCTATTGTTTCCAATTCATTATGCGGTGTATATGGTGAAAAACTTGCATGTATGCCATTTCCCCCATCCATTCTATCAAACTGCAATATTTACTATTCTATTTACATCTTTCAAATAAACTTAGTATGCTGAGTATATAAATCATTACAGAAATTTAATTGAATGGTTAGGTTCAGTAAATGGCAACTAAACAACATAGGTATCTACAACCCCTTGTGAACTGCTGTAGACAGGGACCTGCAGTTTTTTGAAAACTTGTGATTTACTTTAAGCAAATCACATCCCGTTTCTAAATACCTTTCACAAGAAATTTTTCTGGAAGACTGCCTTTTACCTTCAAAGTTTTCTCAGGATGCTCAATCTTTAAATGGAGTCTTCTATCACCTTTATTAAAAAAAACCAGGTCTTGAGCATTTTGCTTTCTTTTCAAAGTAGCACTATTTTAAATAATGAACGGTTGCCAGGAGCAATGGCACCGGCTTGTTTGTGGTTGTGTATTTGTCTGTCTGATCATTATTTCTGCTCTTTGGCCATTTTTAATCCATCAGGTACAAATAAATCCTCAGGGCTTAAAACCTTCCTACAGGTTATTTTCTCTGGTCACCTGTCAAGAGCATATTTTTCCTTTCTTTTTCTTTTTTTTTTTTTAAATTTTTTTTTTTATTTCCCCCTGATTTTTTCCCCTGTTTTTCTCTTTTTGTTGTTTCTGTTGTTGTTGTTCTGTTTTGCTGTTTTTGTTTGTTTGGTGGTTTTGTTTTGTTTTTATTCTGAAATACACTCATTTTTTTTTATTAAAACAGATCAAGATATTGACATCCAGTGACTTTATTTCTGTCTGTTCTTTACTATCATTTCTGTAAATAAAACTTGATGCTCTACAGATAGCAGAGTTGAAAACCCTGTAGAAAAAAAAAAGCATATTGTTCAGTATTCTTAAAAACAGAGAAAAAGGAATATCACAACAGTTAGATGAATACTTTCTTCATTTTTTCATCTTTCTAAATATAGTAGATTTAATTTTCTAAATACATTTCTAAATGACGGTGGAAAAGAAAGGGTATATACATCAGTGATGAACAATAATAAAAATGTCCTATAAGCACTGTGTCTAATAATGACGTTTCTACATATCATGAACCTGATTTTCAGTTGGTGCAAATAAGAATAGTTCAGTTGAAATCAGTACATAATTTGCATTCCTTGCAGAAATAGCATATTCCATGAATCAGTGGTAGATTTTGTATACTCCAATAAAGACTTCTCATTATACAACTTTTAGTGCTACCATATTTATAGCTTGTGTGGGTATTAAAATATTGAAACTGAGGGAACAAATTCTGCAGATCTTATCTGAGTGTGCCTCCACCACTCTCCTAGGAATTGATCCCATGTGTTCAGGATTCTCATTGGATTGGATAGCAGAGTCACTAAAAGGCTTTCATGTTTGTGTTAATATGTATTGGAAGGAGTGGCTCTGTCTCAAATAACAAGATTCTTGTGTACCTGGAAAGTTATAGTTTTTTGGTGTGATGGCTTATTAAAATGAAAAGTTCTCAGGAAAATTCTCTTTCTTTGGCTTTCATCAGTAAAGTTAGTGAGAACAGAAGTGGATAAACAGTTCATTGCATTTTGAGAATGGGAGCTGTCATGTCAGTCTGCTGTTGTGAAGGGACTTCCACATCCCTCATTCAGAGTAATGTGAGTTCTTCCTTTCTCTACACGGGTTTGTTTTTTTTTTTTAAGAGTAATTTTAGAGGAAAACCGTGAAATTTCAAAATATTAACCAGCTTCATTGCTTTCATTTCAGAGAAACAAAACTGTGAAAGGTCTTTCCACAGGCAATTGCTGCACTTCTGCAGAACACATTCACAGATCATCTGCTTCTTAAACCAGTGAATTTGCCTTTCATTTGGATTCAGTAGCTGTTCTGTGAGATTATGGAGAGATGGCATTTGATTTTCTCCTATAATCTGTGAGACTTGCAAGTGTGTTTTCTTTAAAGTTAACCTTTCAATGTTGTTTCAAAAACCTGCAGAGTTCAAGATCCAGTGAGCTTGTCACACAAAGCATGACATAACCTGAATTGAATTCTGGAAGTTATTGATCAGTTTTCAAACAATTCATCTCTGTGTGCTTAGAGTGATTTTTTTTGCAATTAGTTCCCATGAGACGACTTGTCCCTGAAAATTTGGTGGTGACAGAGCAAATTCATTACTTTCAATATCTTAAACATATTCTAAATCCACCAAGTGATTGCACATAGGAGCATATTAATTGGAATATTAAAACCTTTGGAATGGCTCAAATATTAATATTAATTAACGAGAAATATGTTTTATTCTTGACTGACTATGATATTTATGTGATCCGATTTGATTTAATGAGAAAAAATCTTGGCTTCTTAGAAGTAAACTAGAACAGTTAGAAACACATTAAAAGTAAAAGTCAATTTTCAACAGAAATAAGGAAAGATTGAATCAGTCAGATTATACTACTAGTTCAATATTATTGATGATTATTCAGACAACTGTCTGGCAGTTTTGAAAGTGTGCAAAGGTACAGAACTTTGAGGAGTGTATTCACAAATTGATATTAATCTTAAAAATTCCCCTAGAAGTATCATATGCTGTAAATTGCAACCCCCTGGTCTTTATTCTCTAGTTTTAATGTTTTGGCTATCCAGGTGTATGAAGAAATATTGTCACACAACCAAGCCACTGACTGTAACAACTACTAAATAATCTAACAGCATATGTCTGAAAGCGATACTATGTTCAGCTCAGAAGTGTACTTATTGAGATCAGCATTGACTATGACAATTCATGACTAAGCAGGATATAAAATCACATATATTAATTTGAAACATCATCATCTGGATTGTTGTAACAATTCCTTAGTAAAGTAGAAAACAAATTACAGGAGGCTTATACTATGGAGAAAAAAAAAAAAAAAGACGTGGAGCCAAAATCCCTCTTTATTCTTTTAATGTTGAAGCAACAAAGTAAGGTTTATGGAAGCACATGTGTCTCAAGTTATCCCCTTATAAACCTTCTGATGACTTCACAGAGCATGTCGGGAAAACTTGGTGTTTCCTTTTCTGCTGGGTCCCATGAAGCTCTGGACATTAAGCTGTCAATTCAAGAAAAACCATTACAGATCTCACCTACCCTAGCTTTCTTGAAGTGTCACCTTCATGGCTGCCTGTTTTGTGCTTCAGATTTTACTCTGGAAAAAAAAAGGCTCAGAGCTTGAGAGTAGAAGAAAAAATAAATGCACAATAGAAGGAAACAGCACAGTTCTCTCCCTGATGATGCTTCAGGATATCTGGGAGATTATTCTTAGAATTTTCAAAGTTTAACACAAAATTTTTGTTGATAGGAACATTCTTCCTCACATTCTCTTTGAAGAACGCCATCCATCCTGGAAAAATCTAATAGAAATAAGTGTTGATATTACTGAGTTAGCAACCAGAAAACAAGTGACATTTAATTTCAACTAACAAATCTAGTTCTCTTCAGCTATTGAGCACATGGTATAGGAAAAAGCATGTCAAGAATGTCCTTGTCATATTGGAAGTCATAGTTACTTAAAATGGACTAGACAAAAGCAGGGACAGTTTCCAAAGGGTAGAAAATATAATGTTTTTCCTTTTAGAGTCACAAAATTAATCTCTGAACGCAACCCATGCCAGCGTATACATGTATCAAGAACCGATCAAGTGTGTTTTTATCCACACCTAGTCAAACCCTGCTGCTTCTGTTAGAGATGGATACCATATTAACAAAGGCCTGAGAATGATTATTGGGAAAAGAATATGGTACTCATGCTTAAAAACTACCTGGATGACTAGTACAGACTTAATCAGTGAAAAGATGAATCTATAATTTATTTTTCTATCTTATATAGAATTAAGGCAAGATTCAAGAGCAATTTCATAGTGCTTTCTTCTCCCTACATGATTATGCAAGATCTGTGTGTCAGGGACTGAAAAGTTCATGCCTCAAAATTGATATAAAGTTTTGCTACAACCAAAGAGAAGCCTCCTTGAAGACTGACACTTTGGACTGAAAGTCAGACTCTTGATTAGATAAAGGGAAAAACTATCTCAGGCTGAGGGACGTGTGCATCCACAAAAGGCCAGTGCTGATGAACCCCCTGGCTAAGTTTGGGAGGGGAGAGAATACAGCTGTGACGCAACAGATCCTAAGTGGTGTGAGAGACTCTCCCCCCGCCCCGAGGCAGACATGCCCGGACACTGCCATGGGGCCAAGGTACTGTGAATGCCTTCTCTGGAAGCGACATGCCCGGACACAGCCACAGACCCAGGGTGCTGGGAAAGACTCCCATCTCCCCTGGGGAACATGCCCGGGCATTGCCACCCGGCTGGAGAGTATATAAACCCAGGGAATTCTACACTCCCTAGAGGGACTTTCACCATCAGGAAGACCTGCTGGAGGGGATCAACACATTGTTGGGATCCACAGAGTGGTGATATTTTCTTTCTCTGTCACTCTCTGTCCCCCCACCTCCTTTCCTATTTCTCCCTTCTCTTTCTCTCTTATATTTACTATCAAATAAAACTGGCATATGGTCTTGTTTGCACCTTAATTCAGGTAGAGAAATGTTTAAATAACCTCTATAAAACCAGACCATAACACTGTGTCTGATGAATTTAAAATCAGAAGCTGCAAAATAACCTGTTTCTAGGTTAGACATAAATGAATGAATGAATGAATGAACCAACATTAGGAAATTAAAAAAAAAAAAAAAAGAAAAATAAGCCAAGAAGGATTGAAGAAAAAAAAAAAGTGTACATTTACTGCCTTACAGTGGTGAAAAATGAAAGAATATCCCAAGAAATAAATGTCCCGCTCCCTTCTTCTGCCTCCAAGTGACTATCCCATTTCCTCTAACTACTGTTTAAAATGTTGAGTGATAAGGACTTCATTTTAAGTTGAAGATGTATCATGATAATAATAAATAAAATGGTACAAATACTGCTAAAGACACTAAATGCCTCTAATATTTGAGTCAGATTTGCAACTGATTATTACCAGGCATAGATCTTTCCTCATTTATTTTATTTCCTATCAGGTTAACATTATGGTTGACCAGATATACATCGCACCATCTCACATAGTTTTTTACTAAGTCAGATAAACCCAGACACCTCACCATATGTAGAGGGTCAGGGTACTTTTTTCATATTTTCAGTTGTCAAAGGTCTGAAATTTCTCACTCCAACAGTACCTGAGAGTGGTTACTTATTTGACGAGCAATCATGTCTAATGGGCTTTTTTGTTAAACTATTTTTTCCCCAGCTATGCAGTTCCTATGAAAATATTCAGCACCTTGGCAAGTCAGGCATCTTGCCAAATTATGTAAACCAGGTCTCGTGCAGACAGTTTGGTTCTCTACATGAGGAGTCACTTACAGCCACAAATTTCTGAATCGACATAATTCTGATGTCGTTATCATGAAAGCTGATAGAAAGGCCTCAGTATCACATGATTTAGGCTCAGAAATCGTTTCAAGCCTTGCCCCTTGCATGACAGTTTCGGAAAGCTGTAACCCTTGGATTTTCATGCCATTTGAGCTGGGAGGGTGACAGTGACTGGATGTGGATTGATGTCAGCCCCCATTAAATGGTTACCTGGGAAGACAAGTGTCCCTGCGAAAATGAGATGACAGTTGAGCTTTCCTTCAGAGTGCGAGAATTATTACTCCATTCAGAGCCACTGAGTGTGTGATGTGTAGGTACTGAAAGAATTCACTGTAGCGTGGTACATGGTACACGGAGCTGCAAATAGGGTCATTCTTCTGTTCAGAGCCCCAATGCCCAGAGTAATTAACTTCACATGCCATGGCTCAATGCTGAGGCTGAGTTCAAGTGAAGTGGTGAAGAGCCCAGCCCTGAAGGGCATGGTTGCTTGAGTTCTTTATTACAAACACAATGAAAAAAGTAATAGTTTTTGCTGCACAATGTTTCAGTGCCTCTGCTCAGGAAATGAATTTTGATTTGTTTTGTATCTCATGAATTCTGCATATTTTATCCCCTGGAATTCAGTGTAAAAAGCACATTTTGTATTGCTAAGTAACATGACTAATTGCACAAACAAAATAAAATCGGCCTGGTACATTATGAGGTTGAAATGTCAGAAGCCATCAGGAGGTCCCCAGGAAAGAATGCCTATGTCATTTTAAATATTCTTTACACAGCATTATCTTAAGGCAAACACAGAATCTTTTAGCAGTTTGTGTTTTAAGATCAATAAGAGCAAAAGCTATTTGGGTTTACCTTTATTTTCAACTATTCCAGGCAAAAAGATTTTCAGCACTGGAGGTATAAGATTTTCATGTAATAATTTGTACATATCAATGTAAATAAAGTACAAAGTAAATAATAATTGCTGAGAAGTAATTCCCTTCTTTAAACAAACCAGAAGTCCTCTCCTCAATACCAAACCATCTGGAATGCCTTGATTTGACTGAATTATAGCAGTCTAGTCTGGATAATAAAATGCTTTCCTTCCCCTCTCTAGTTGGGGTATTGACTTCCATCCTCAAATTTATACCATTTTTTAAAAAATTGTTTAGGAAGGCACAGGGAAGGCAGCTGCCACTAGTGGACATTTATTGTGCCTGAGGTGTGCTTTGTTTCTTCTCCTCTGCTACTTGTACTGCTGCCTACCTAAAGCAGGTCATCTCTGTGTTTCCTTTCAATTTGTGCACTGATAATCACATCTGTGGGTGGATGTAGAGTTTGAGCTGGCTGCTGCCTGCATTGAAGCTTCTGAAGCTTAGAAATTTAGAAATCCAGAGGTGTAACATTCTGGGTTTTGTGAAAATTTCCCTGGTCTCCTTCCCTCTAATCTAGGGGCTCTGCTTACATACCAGAGGGAAGTGTTGTGGAAGTGGGTGGGGAATAAGAGGGGAGTTTTGTAGACTTCTTTAACAAGCTGTTTGTTGTAAGCAATTTTGTTGTGCTGCGCATCTCCCACAGGTTTTGGTGAATTGATGTAGACAATCAGCATGCACGTAGGCATACCTGTTATTTTGTCTCCTAGGGAAGTTTTGTATCAAAAGAAATAGAAATTGCTCACAGCAGGGGCCATCTACAGTGAGTGGTGAATGCATGAGGGTTTGTCTTGCAGATTATCTTTATTGTAGGCTTCAAACTTCTGGTTAACAAGTCCCTATGAGTGTGATGATTGGGTAACATCCTCCAGTTTGAAAGAGTTGCCTGAAGAATACTTTTACTATTGGGGAACTGTAGTCTTTTAAGTCCTGTATTTGCAAAATATACAGGATAAAAAGGGAGAAAATATTTTTAAAAAAATCCTTAAAAGACCTCCAAGAGGCTATCATGTCTGGCCTTTGCTCAGTAATAGAATAAACTGTATTTGTAAATTTTTTTCTAACAATCCTTCATTCCTGTGGAGAACTACTTCACATACTGTGAGTTATGATTAAAAAGCTGTGGTGAATTACTGAATAGTCTGTGTGTGTTGGGGAATTTAATTTGTAACCTACTGACAAGAAACCTGTATGTATAAAACAGGTTGAAGGACAAAACTCATTGTCATTACTCAACTAGTAGCTTCTTAAAAACTCTGAAAATCAGAAATGTCAAGAAGAATATCTTTGAGATTTTAAGGGAAGGGGGTTCAGTCACTACTCTCTGTAGCAGTAGTAAAGTGACCTGTGGAGTTCTGGGTCTTTGCCCAGGGCTCAATAAATTGTTTAAAGTGGATGATGGCTGTGAGTCTAAGCAAAAGTCACTCCGTCCTAGGATTGATCACCACATGGAGGTGACTGTGAATGTCTCACAGAAAAAAAAATTGTTGTCTCTTCCTCAAAACTTCTTATAAAATCCCAGAGTAATGATCTGTGTTTCAAACCAAACCCTCCAACCTTCTATTGTACAACTGGATTTACAGAGCTGCAATATGGACACAGCTGCTAACCTGTTCCTTTCATCCTCCTGTCATTAAAAAAAATGCTGCTTTGCCCTGCAAATAGGATCAAGGCTTGACAAAGGGTTTCTGTAAGCAGTGGAAACAACAGGCAGCATTAATCTGCTGGGCAATGCATATCCAGTAATTGAGCCCCATGTGTATATCATGTAAATAACCAGGCAAATTATTAAGACTAGACAGAATACACTGTAAATACTGTTGTGCAAACTGAAAAGTGATGCAGTGATGGTTATATAAAATGGGAAAGGATCAAGAAAAAGACCTGCAGCTTGACTTGTCTGAAGGGGCAAGGAGAGAAGAAAAAGAAATAAGCTAGTACTGCAGACAGAGCTATGAGGTGCCTTATAGGTGGATACATAAAATTCGAGCTTGATTTTGTTGATCAAGCAGAGGGAGTTAAAAAGGATCTATATTTTCACCATTATTTAAAGATAATCATGCCTTTTGAATGCATCAGAGGGGAGCAATTAAAATATCGGAGCAGAAATCTTCAGCAGCAGATTCATTCAAACACTATTGACCTTCACTTCCATTTACCTATTTACTTCTTGATAGCTACTTTGTATAATTTATAAGGTACAAATTAGTACTCCCTAGAACACCAGAGAAATATGTACTCCCAAAATCAGTTGCCAAGCCCAGGCTGTTCCTTCTGAATGAATGAGCTCACTAAAGATATGAAGAGTGATTTGAAATTCTCCGACAAGCAAGTATGTGAAGTTAAGCCAAACTGCTGCTTCCCTGCCAGTCTGGTTTTTGTCTTTGGAATAAGTGGCAGCCTCATTGAGCAGTAATACAGATAGCATAGTACTACCTAAAATGTTAGATACTTATTAGATTAGTTACAATGGGAGAAAGATTATATCAAATTGTGATTCTTTTCATTAAATGACCTCTAAAATTATGGAGAACTGAAAGAAATTATTTTCCGCATACAAAGACATGTCTCCCTATATATTAATTTAAAGAACGGAGAGCAGACCTTACATGCGGTGTCAGATTTGAAACTCAAAGGGTAATGTACGATTTCATCATCTTAGATTTATTCTCACTAGATGATAAAAGAGTTACCAACAGTACAATTTTCAACAGCTGAACTATGCCTAATGGAAAAGATACACTACAGTGTATCTTTTTGTAATTTACAATGTAGTGCTAAGAAAGCTCTGGCCCAGTTGGGAGATTCTCACTTATTCAAGTGGCTCTATTTAAGTCAATGGAATGACTACTGCCAGGGTTTCTTTGCCTTTTTATGGGAAAGGACCTCTTGAATTCAGCTGATTAGCACATTTGGATTTCAGGGATAATGGTCTGATTACGGTTTTTTTCCTCAGAAGGGGAATAGTCTTATGAATATCAATATACTTTGTGTGTGTGTGTGTGTGTGATCCTATACCAGAAGTGGGACACTATTTTATTTTAGAATTGAATGATTGAAGAGACTAATTTCTTATTTGCTTTATGTAGTTTATATCAAGGTTTAACAAAATCTCAGTGGATTAAATTCTGTAAATTTCCCAGTCCAAAGTTTATTTGAGATGGTTGCTAACACTAATGGCATTTCTGAATTGCTGTATTTTTTCCCCCCAGCTTCACATATTTTTTAAAAGTTCATTTTATATTTGCTCAGGGCTTTTCTACCTACTGGGAATCGTAGCATGTGTGATAGAGGTGCCAAGATTTATATATTAAAAAAACAGGAGAATTCATAAATTTAACAACTGAAACAACTATGTTTGGAAAGCATGATAATAGCTCTTAAGAGACAACACAGTTGTACATTTATGCTAATCAGCCAATTTGCTGTTGCTTTCCTTAATTGTGAAAGGTGCTTTTAGTGCACAGAGTTCAGCACCATGAATGATAGATTGAACATTAGGATATTAACTCATGTCAGTTTTTCCTCTGAAATTTGGACTGTGTGCCTGCATACAAGTATATCCATATTATACATAGCAAGTAACTGAGCATGCTGCTAAGTTAATGCAGGACACAATTTTAATTTGCATTTATTTTCTTTTACAATTTCTGGTGCTTTCTCTGGTGGAATTTCTGTTGCTCTGTTTACACCATAAAGAGGACTCTGAAATTTAGTGACTAAGCTTTTCTGGGATGTATGGCTGCACGACACAGAATCAGGTGGCAGCACTACGGCAGAGTAGCTCACAGCTGTCTCACACCTGCGTGGTGCTCTGGTAAGGCTGGTACAAATGCAGAAGCAAGCACTTTGAAACTAGGTGACTGCAGAGATGAGTCACAGATGGTTTGAAAAAGCCCCATTTCAGCAGTGAACTCAAATGAAGTGATAGTATTGTCAGCTTTCTGAAGCTCTACTGGTTTGTCTTTACAAGACTTGGCTTTCTACACTTTGTCCTTTATTCAACCATGACTGCAGTTTCAGACTGAATAGGTGTAATAAGAAGAAGAGATACAGCCAGGACCTCTGGGTTATCTTGGCTATTTTACTGGCTTTAGCGTGATGGTTACTCCAAAAGAGCAGGGAGAGTGTAAGGTGAACGTCTCTCACAATCTACTATCTGTGCTGGAGCCAATTACATTTCATACGTGTTGCTGCTCTCACTTGGATCCTCTTAAGTCATCTGATCCTTAGTAAAAGGCCCATCTTTCCTAGATATGTCTGTTTCTGTCTGCTGCTCACTCCTGCTAGCAACAAAATATAACTGTAATAATGAGGGGCCACTGCTTGGAGTGACCATTATCAGAGAGGATAGTAATCAGGTATGGATGAACTGGAGAAGTAGATTTACTCAGCAAAGACACCTCCTCCCTCCTAAATGAAGTTTAAGACAAACTAATATAATTTCACTAATATCACATTTAGAAATACCATTACACTTACAAAGAGTAATGCATACTGTTTTTACAAGAAAATAACACTCTAGTAAATATATCCATGGCAAGACTATTTGCAGCAGAAAGTAGTCATAAAAGTTTTACAATTTGTCTGCTACCTTCTACATTGGGAACATATCTTTTGGGTTTCCTACTTGGCCATAAACAGAGCAAACATGCTCGTTATTTTAATATGACTTGCTTTCAGCAGTGCCTGATGTGCCTTTCTGTTTGGGGAAAAGAAAACCAAAACCCAACATCCCTTTCTCCATTTTAGACTCCCCACACTAAGGTTGCAGATGCTCAGGGAGTAAAGAGTTGCTCCTAACTCCAGATGTTTGTCATTTATCTCACCAATAGATGGGGCTGGGACTTGTGAGCAGCTGAATACTTTCAGCTTTTAGGAAAAGTGGTTATTATGTCACACCAGTCAATAGACTGACAGCATCATAAGTGCTATACTTTTAAAAGACATTTTACTAGCCCTACAGCATTATACCATGTTGCACTTACTTTACTAATCTTTATTACTTTAATAGACCACTGCATAAAGTGCACCTGCTGTGACAGTTGCAAACCTATGTTTTGCTCAGGTACCTGTGCTAAAATTTTAATGCAAGCTGAAAAAGGGATGGTTACAGTCTGGTCTTTCAGTGGCATGAGGTAATTGTTGCCATCTATTACACAATGCAGTTTTACTGAAATAAGAAGGTTGGACAGAAAAGCAAGTATTTCTGGATGTTTTATTTTTCTCCTTGTTCTATAGATTGCAAGCTCTTAGGCAAAGGCAAACATAATTTTATAAGTGCTGCTTCCATTAAAGAACAGCTGATAAGGCTAATACTTTTGAAAATGTCTAATAGGAGTTTGTAAAATCTAAAAATAGTGGCACTTTTAAAAGACTTGATTCTTAACTCTTAGAATACTCAGGAGTTCGTGAGAAATCTGTTCTGAACAAAAAGTTTGAATTCTGGAGAAGAGATAGACAACTGAACTTTTTTTTGGTACCAGATTACATTTTGCATGATACTGTAGAGGATATTTGTTGCCCATTTTTCACTGTAAAATAGCTAGTTTTCTCTGTTAGACAGTCTCAAGGACGATTTCTGTAAACATAGCTATGTTGTTGTAAAAATTATCTTTTTACATTCCTTTCCCATCGACACAGATCCTTTTGATGGACACTTCTTGTAACCAATATAGTTAGAGACGGAAGTGTTAACTTTCTCCAATGATCTGTAATTTCTAAAAGTGTATATAAGAATTAAACGAAAGGGGTTTCCCCCTTTTCCGCCCTTGCTCTGAACACAGCCCGAACTCCGGCTCTCATTATTTCTGCGTCTTCAACTGATTACCGGGATAAGCCGTAATAACAGGCATCGCGGTAATAGATATTTGCCATAAAAGGATCAAGAGGTCTCAAGACTAAAAATGGAAGGCAGTAGTCAGTATTTATCCTACTAATCAGGAAACAAATATTTTATCTACTTGCAGTTACAGTTGTAATGATATAAAGGAAATTATATCATTATAGTGATGTTGGAAGGATTGGTTAAATGTTGAGAGGAAAAACTACTTCCTGTCTATTTGGAAGCACCTGATATTTCTTCCATCTGACCAACATAACTTACTACAGACTTCAATACAACAATTTTTTTCCCAAGACCAGCCAAAATTCATACTGCATTAAAGGAGGCAGGATTCTTCTCAAAGCCCAGTTTTAAATGCTTTGCCTTTGTGGCAGGAAGGTTAGATTATGAATGTGAATGTACGTATAACTGATTCTTCCATTCAGATATTCATTCATCTATCCCAAGAATGTGTTTGTCTCAAATATAAATGTACATTTATATAATTTGCATAAATAATGTGCAGATAACACTTGACATTTAGTCTAGTGCCTTACATTGAAGCCATACATCAGCATATACATCACACTTCTAGGTGTGAGAGAGACCTGCTCAATTACGATTACATAAATTCTGCAATCACTCTAATCTCCAAGAATTTGAATACTATCCAACAGTTCATCAATCTGGGTGACTACTTTGTGCTATAGGTAAAATTATTTTTCTTATTCTCTTCCCAAGAACAGATAGTAAGAAATTGTTGTTTCGTTTTGGTAAGGTTTTAATTAGAGAATGTTCCTTTCTCATACACATTCACATGCACCTTCTTCATTAGCACAGGTGTTGGTAATTGTTTATCATGAATGATAATAAAATTTGGATACCACATCAAAACTACAGGCAAACGAAGATGCAAGTTAGTTGCAAGTTGTGGGATAGTAATGTCCTTTACAATGTCCTTTACTGAGACAGGCTTTAATCCCATGTGTTAGACTCATCTAATGCACCTATGTTTTTTCAAGTCCTATTTGTTTCTTATTGGGGTAGAGGGTAAAGACTCATATGCTGTTTATTTAGGAATTGACATTCTTATTATTATGTGTTAACCAGATATACACAACACTTCTGGCTTGAAAATATGCTGTTTACAAGAAATATGTAAGCTATTTTATGTAACTAAATATGGACTGATATAATCCTTTGAAAAGAGGCATGTGGCATCAATGTGGCAGGGTTGGCACATGATAGGACATTTTAAAAAAGACATTTTTTTCCTTTTCTGCCAAGCTACTTATGGAAATCCACTACATTTTATGTTAGGGATAGGATCTGAGCAGCCCCTGAGCAGGCACCTTGCCACTATTACAAATTAACTGAAAGGAAGGACACTGTGCATGTCTATCAACAATTTCTGTAAATATCATAGCTACTTTTCAGGGTCGTTAAACTGGACTATCCATTGTGATTATACCTAAGAGTCAAAGGTATTTAAGCATAGGTGACAATAAATACTTATGGCACCATGATTCACAGTGTTTCTGCATATATGAAAGGTTTATGTAATTAATTACACTGTGCATTTTGTCTAGCTAGTTGGCTAATGTTAAGTTAAGAACAATGACATGGGCATTTAAGTAATGCTAGTAATGTCAGCTGTCAAAGAACATTTTAATGGTATTACAATGAAAGCCAGAAGGCTCATAAAAAGAAATGTAATGGTCCAAATTTGAGGGTCTTAAAAAATGATAAATCAAGACCTCAGCTGTTTGACAAGCCATGTCATTTTTCTTCATGAATTATGTGGTCCAAAGGAATTAATTAGATTGGTTAACCCACTTGCAACCCTAAAATGCTGTGAGCATTCCAAAAACCCCAAGTGTCTCTTAGCATAGGTGATCTTTAAAGCAAACTGTGTGAGTGGTTTTTGCCTTCAGTGTTATGCTGCTTTGACAAGATTCCAAGAAGAGCACTGGCTCATAGCATGCTACATATCCAAGTGAATATTTCAGCACCTGGTGAGTTTTCTACAGTATGCATTCCCTAACAATGTTTTCCACAGTGTGAATCCAGAAAAGATTATTTTCTTCCAGTATTTCATTCTTTTGTCACTTTTGATATAGAGTTGCCAAAGAAATGCTATTTCATTTAAAACCATCTCACAACGAATTGCAGGGCCATTAGAGCAATCCCTGAAGAATCTCTTGGAACTTTTAGTGTCTGGGGGAAAGCACAGCCAGGAGTAGGTTCCACCATGGGGACCAGCTCCAAAGCACGGAGGAGACTGTGATGAAGCTGTCAACTTCAGGAAAACATAGTCAGTAGGGAGTAAACTCTCATCTTTCCTCAACAGCACAGGCTTCCAGAAGAATGAAACTTTTCCATGACTTTAAACCAACAGTGAAATGCAGCCAATAAACGAGAGGAGCTGAAACATTGATCAGAAGATGGCAATGCCATCCTACAGTAAGGGCTGTCACAATCCCACACTTTCCAAGACTTATAGCTCCATTCATAGTAAAGTTGGTCTCAGGAAATGGCATGAGCTCTTAAAAGTCACAGAAAATATTAGGATGTGCCTCCAAATGTACTAAATCCTGAGAAATGCAAGATACGCTGACCTTGTTTACATGACTAGGACTTGTTTTCTACAATAACTGTAATCTACTACTTTCTTACCTCTAGCAATATGCTTTAATTCAGCTGGTAAGAGATGGGTGTTGTAGTTTTGGTGGTGAAGATTGAATCGTGCCTTGGGACCAGGGGCTGTCAGTAACCGCAGCCACAGGTGAGTTGTAACTATTAGTGGCCATCGTGCATTGAACTTAAATATACTCATCAAGCTGAACAAAGTAGGGGAAGTGGTGCAACATGAGAACATGTAAGAGGAGAAGGAAATTGTTGTCAGGCTCACAGTTAGTCTAGAAGAAGTTAGACATTAGTCAGTCCAAGTTCTATTACTGTAATTGTTAAACAGGGAATTTTATAGTAGTTGTTAAGGAAACCAGTCCTTTGTCATTAAGATTGCGTTTTTGGAAAATCATGCTAGAAACATATTTCTACTTTTTGTCCCTTGAAAATACTAATGGAAACTGTTTGGACCAAGAGGGTACTGTAAGAAATAAATACATAATAAATAAGTTCCTTACATTTACTTCTCCAATATATTGCGTACAGATGTAAATGTTACATTAATTCAGATGGATAAATATAAAAGGAGATTTAATCTGAATATATAATAATACTAGGGGAGAAGAAAGTCATGTCATACAAAATCTTTCTAATAAGAAGGTTGTTATAATAAATCCTGTAGATGAAAGAATCTATAATTTTTGGATTGGGTTTTGAAAATGAAAAACACAAGTTTCATCAACAAGTTAATAATAAAGGTATTAATCTGAAACTAAATATATAACCTACTTCCAAATATAATAATGTTGGATGTGCCATACTTGTTCAAATTGGTGCATACTACAAATTGAATGCTATCAAGTGTTTTAGAGACAAGTCCAAGAACTTACAATGGTCAATAACCTTCTGATAGAGAAGGCATCTTGTTTTATCCTAACCCCTCAGGTCACTACTAGTGCATGGAAGTCTGAGGATTAATAACAAACTCTAAGGTCATTATGTTGGTCTTGATTAACTAGAAATGTGGTGGTTCATTGTTCTCTTGTAAGTGCTCGAGCCTGTGCTGGATCACTGGACCACTATCATCCTTGTGGCAAAGATTTTGCAGATGAATTTTGTGTACATGGAGGATTTCCTTTCAACATTTTAAAAAATGCTCTCTCTCCAGTTTCACTGAATGCTTCATTGCTGGTTTAGCAGACTGCTTTATGAAAAAGGAATGCTAGAAGTGTTTCCCCTATACTAAAGCTTGTATTAGGATATTTAGCATTATCTTTCTTTCAATTTCTTTTAAAATAAGGAGTTTCAGTGAACATCTCTGGGCATTTTTTCAGCGCTGTTAGCACTCTTTTTTTCTGTTTTTGGAAACTGCCTAGTTACAATTCTTCTTACAGAAAAGGACTAAATCCTGTAAACTAGAAGAAGAAGAGAAAACATTTTAAATCTGATGTTAAAATAAGTCATACATTATGTACATGTAATGTGGAATATATACATTTTGCATACATAAAAACATATTAAATATTTTCCCCTCTTCATGTATAACTTTATTATTTTTGGTTTTAGTAGTTATCATTTCAACAATAATTTTTGATATATTTCTCTCATGTTCCTTAGGATGCAAGGAAAGTATCATTGAACCATCCCTGGCAATTCCTCTTCTCTTCCCTGACACGTTGCAATTAATTTGATGTGTATTAAATTTTATGAGCTGAAGAGACGAGTCAATTCAATCCTGATCCACTAAAACATTTAGATGTCAGGTACAACAGGAAATCTGTTGCAGAGCATGGATTTGCATTCAGGTTAGTACCAGCTTTATTTCTTTGATTTGAAAGGAATGTGCCCTTGAATGCTAGTTGGAAGCTTTTGGCACAAATACATAAAGGACATGAAACAGACAAGGAAACCTAATCAATTTTGACTAAGCATAGAAACCTAATCAATTTTGACTAAGCATGGACTGGTTCTTTTACTATGCATTTTTTTTCAAAAAAGAAGCAAACTTCTGACCCCATCCTTACCCTCCCAACAAAGAAATCAAAAAGTAATTAGAAAAGAGTGAACTGTATTAAGGTTAAATAGAATTTCAGCTCACTTATTTGAGGAATTGCCAATAATTTCGTATCAGAAAAATATAAATGCATGTGATTTGCTGATTATATCAATTATATTAACAGACACCATCTGTTACCCAATCCTGCAATTTAGAGCTTTGTTTTCCAATGGTGGTTCCTGAAGGAACAGAGAGAAATAACTGGCAAAAACGTTTCTGAAAATCATTCTTAGTATATCATCTACTTCACAGTTGCATTCTTGCTTCTTCTACTGAAGAAATATTATTAAAATATCTACTTTTATTTGGGAGAAAAATCTTCATTGGTATGTGATAATATATGACAGTCTCAGTATCAGGTAGAGAATGATGAATTACTAAACAATAAGTGAGATTTAAGAGAGTGGGTATCAATTTATCTGTTGTTGAACATCTTAGAATAGAATTTAGTCCTGATGATATTTTAGGAGGAACAGATCAATTTGACGATGACTTTCCCTTTTAGAAGTTGTTTGGCTTTCAGCTTACTTATAGTACTTATAGTCTGTCTCTACTGACCTGGAACTGCTTTCTTGCATTGCTTGGTTGTCTTACCACCCAGTTCTGTTCCTCTTTATCTCCCCCTTGCATTTCTGTTTCTCAGGTTTAGCCTGATTTACAGTCATTTCAATGTTAAAATTTCTGGAGTAGGAAGGAGGACTTTGCCTTATCATGTCTGTATGCTGAGTTCCTCTTGGTATTAACTTCCCACTTAAAAAAATTTCTGGGAGGTCAAATGCTAAACAGAAATTAAAAAGATAATGATTTATGGGATTCAGGTACTTGTCCGTAACTGAAGCCACTGACAATTAAAGTACATCAGTGGTGTTGTACATGATAAATGAAGTTTGTTTCCCGCATGTCTCAGATATTTTGGTTTGATTTTGTTTGCAAAGCTATTGATGCTTCCATTTTGTTGACTTTACTAACTTCAGTGGGTTAGAAAATATTCTCTTGCTCATCTCAAATATTTTTATTGTGCTAATGCTTCATTATGGCATAACCAATAGGCTAAATGTTGTTAACATATTTTTGCATTTTTATTCTTTTATTTTTAGTTATTATTTGGGAAATAGTTTGCTCTGGTACTTTGGATTCTTTGCTCTTCTCCATTCATTTTCAAACTTCATGTGTAAGGGTTAGGATGTCTGAAGAGACAGTTTTGTCTTTTGTTTCCTGGCAAGACCCTAAATAGGTTCGCTCTTATGGTGATAAAAATACTAATGAATAACAAACCCCAACTATTCTGAATATACCAACAAAAAGATAAGAAATTTTCCACTGTAAATCAGTCAACTTGGATGCATTTCTATCAGTTTAGTCTTGCACTGGAACCTGTAAAGTGTGGTATAACACTGAGAAAAAATTCAGGAGAAATCAGTGCGCAAGGCGATAAAAAGGAACTACTAGAGCTTGACCTTCCTGATCATAATATAATGTGAAAGCAAAGAAAATAAGGTACACTGTTCATCCAGATTTTCACTGTCATCCTCAGCTCATTGGTACCTTTGTGGTGCTGAGATTGTTATGAGCCAGTTACAGTATTTTGTCAGTTAAGCAAAGCAGCAGAAGTAAACAAATTAGGAAAATTCAATGTTGCTTATCTGAATTCAAAACAAGAAATTAAATTGAATGTGGGCAATTTTAAATTTGGTCATAATGTAGATAAACAAGGATAAATAAATTGATAGAACATTTGCAAAGATATGCAATATTTTAAACCATTTTCTTTTAAAAAACCAAATATTTGCTCTATTTAATAGCTATCTGTTTACTTTTGCAGATGAAATAATTGCTCTACTCTCTGTCTTTATTAAACACGAGGTTTAGAAAAGATGAGTTCATACAAACAAGAACTCAGCTTTGCCTATGCCACACTGAATTGTTTAAAAAGTAACCATGTCATGATTACAATCTTGTGGCTTGTATTTTGGTTTTTAGTACATAGCCAGGCATATATGTATGGTTCAGGAGTATTTGATGCTGTTAAATTGTATTCCATAAATTTAAAAAATATTTTGGCACAAGTCTTTATTCTCATTTTTGTTTAATGTTTTCCAAGAACTCTCTCTCTCTCTCTCTCTCCCCAGAGAAGAGCCATTGATAAATTTTGTATTATTGAAGAGATCTTATACAATAGAGAAGTCATATTTTGAAACTACCTGGAGAAATAACTGGTAACTTGAAAGGTCACTTTCAACTAAAAATAAAAATACATTCCATCTTACTGTTTTCAGATCTTAAAACAGTATGTCCTGAGCTACCACATCAGTCAGAGGTATACCTTTCTTTTTCTCTAAGGTGAGTACTGACTCATTTATGTGGGAAATGTGTCTGACTTCCAAAGGACAGCCAGGCAGCTGAAGCTACTTAGAGAGGTGTGTTTGCTTGAGTAATACAGCAAAATACTGAAATAGAAAGTGCATCTCTTAGGACAAATACTTTTTATGAAAACAAATACATTAGGCTGTACAGTCAGATTTATACATATGCAGTTTCCTGACATTGCCAAGACATGTCAAGCTGTTAATCATGTTCTGAAGATCATCTGCTGACTCCACCACTTCATTTTAGAAGGAAGTGTCATTGCTGGGGGCTGAGTTTTGCATTTCATTCTCCAGCAAAACTTCCAGCAGAGATTTTTGCTAAACAAAGTTAGCAGGATATCATACAATAGTGCACATTCATGTGGCTAATTCTTTTCTCCCTCTTCACTCTTGACACAAAAGAATATTGGATGCAGTGAGAATGGAGGGAGTACTAAAAAAGAGAAGAGTGTGGCAGTGATGGTACGACATACTTTATTAATTGGCAAGAGCTGACTTCTGTTTTGATACGTTGGTGTCATAACTTAATACCTTTTGTTTCCACTCTACACAGGAAGATGGAAAATACTGTAAATTTTACCAGTGATATAAGGGAGACCTTTCTTTTATTTTCTATAAAAGGCTAATTCCTTTCCCCAAAATTTTGTGAATACTGAAGTAAATGCTATGAACACATTATGATTGCCAAGCCTTGGAATCCATTACAAAAAAAGGCACTTTGACAAAGTGCTTTTATTATTGCTTGAATCTGTGGATGTTGCCAAGAAGATACTGGATATGGATCCATGTGTTTCCTGGTCTGATTATCAATAAAAATTTACTAAGACTCCTTGTTTAGTACAACATGGGTGTCCAGTTTTCAAGTGGAAATTTTGTCACCTGTTAAATTTGAGAAACTTCAAAGAGGTCGGAAGGTATGAAAAAAAACCCAACAGCAAACTAGCCCAAAAAGGAGCACTGTACCTTTTGCAGCTTTTTAATGCCTACACATGATAATGATGACCCAGCTGGGGAACATTCCTCAAACATGATGAATCGAGGAACATGGGCATTGTCAGTCTCTGAGTGATCATGGCAATCTGATATGTTCTACTCTAATTACAGCTGAAAGCAATCAACAGTCATCTGATTTTACAGCTGATAGTAAATGTTCTCATGCACCACTGGAAGACTAGGAATTCAAAGCTGTTGAGACAAGGTGCTTCGTCTTTGTCCTAAAATGGTGGCCATGAGGTACCCCTCAAAATGACAAGATGGTTTTTATATCCATTTAATTTGTCAAGGGAGAACAGCAGGATTCCTTGTTTACCACCATCAAGAGCAGACATAGATTCCGACCAAAGTGTAATTTTAAAATCTTGAGATGGGATTAGTAGGTAGAATTTAGATACGTGTAACTGAAAAGGCATGCCTGTTGTATGCTTTACATCTCTAGGGAGTACAAATGGGGAAAGATATGTATGTTTATTGTGTAACCATTTTCTTCTTTGATGTTCACAGTATTTTATAGAAAAACAAAGTATTGTTTTGTATGAGGAAATAATTTTGTGGCATAGCTTTGTGAACCTCTACATTTAATAAGGCTTGCTGTGAGAAAGAATCACTTTGGCTCTCTGGGGGAGGGGAAAATAAATAATTAAAAGAGGCTGATTATATAGCTAATACTACATTATGCAAATATGCAACCCATGGAGGTTTCACACGCAATGCTTTGATTTATATGCCATTTAAAGGCATCTTATCTTTCTGTTTCTTTATTTATAAGTTGGACTGTGTGTATGCATATCCAGAGAGAACTGAGGAGCTGCTACTCGCCTTAGTGTCTCTGTCCACACTTTGGAACTGGTTGAAATGGGGATTGATCAGAAAACAGGGCTTAGTATACACTCATAAACACCATGAACTTCGGCCTAAGCTGTGAGCCCTTGGGCAACTTCAAGAAGAGGGAATGACTACTTCCCTCTTGGAAGCGTTATTTGTTCTTTGGGTGATGGGTCAATTGAAAGAATGTTTGACAAGGGCAATTTTACAATAGATTCCTGTTAAGTATGGTGGTGAGTCACCATATCTATTTACAGAAAAAGGATAAATAGAGGTATTTTTCAATGTAGAATCTCTCTGAACAAAGACGGCTGAATATAAAAGGGAAGGAAGTTCTTATTTAGAAGGATGTCAGAAAAGATTGTAAGATGAACCAATATGAATTCTTAAGCAATGCATCTGCTTCAGTGGTTTATTGAATATGAAAATATTTAAGCATATAAGTTGGACCACTGATTTGGCTTATGCACGTCAGTTTATGCTAGGTATAAGCGGGAAGTCCCACAGAAGCCTAATTCTGGAAACATACACAATGAATGATTACTTCTGGTGGTAGCCCTGGAGGCTAGCAGTGTATTTTTGATCTTGCCTTTGATTTGTTAAATTTTTAAAATGTAGTTTTCATCCTAGTTCATGCTAGTGTCAGTGTGTGTGAGAACTAAATTAGCGTTTATTCATCCAGTGTTGCTTTCACCAGATGGAAACAGTGATGTTCAGCCTGTCCTGGGGATATAGCTGTCATAGAAACAGCAAAGAGCCATCAGTTGTTGTTGGCTTTTGGATATTACTGACATGGATGAGATTTGATTTGTGAATTGGAGTCTTGTATTTTGTGTCAGTAATTTGTGAGAAATTACTGTTGTTATTTTTTTTTTACTAATTTAATCTAAATTGTTAATTTATGCAAACTTTTTAATGTGTATATTACCCTTCTTATATGTTCAGGGAAAAATAAAACTGGAATACTAAAGAGAATTAATCATAAATCCAGCTGTGTGTCTTTGGGAAAGCCAGGAGGTCACCATATCTTCCCATTAGGAAAAGAGAACAGGTGAGATTTATCTCACTGTCCTTCACAAGGGTAGATGTCATAGTACAGTGGACTGAGATGCCAGCAAAATGTAGCAAGAGACTCTACTAGTATCCTAGCATATGTTTCTGAAATGCTTTTTGCTATCAAACATGGCTCATGAGCTGTTGTGAAACCACTGATGGATTATCTATCAACCCCTCTAACAAGGTGAGCAAAAGCTCTGTGAAATAGTGACAAATTACAAGACAGTTTCCTTAAAATTCAGCACCAGAAGATTATCTTTGAAGTGAATTTCCCTCCGTTTTTTTTCTGATATTATGTGACTGGGGAGAATTCTCTCTTTATCAAAGGTCTGTTACCCCAGAGCCAAGATGTTCATGGCTGATGAAAGTGCTACAGTGACTTGTTACATTCAGCAGCTTAAAAGCCAATGAAAACTAGTTTTTGTCTTGTTGCACTCTTTTTTTTCCTTTCCTCTGGAGGTCTTTGCTACTGGCAAGGTAAACTATTAAATACTTTAATCTGAATCAGAAGACTTTTCACACAAGGTTTAACATGTTCTTTTTAAGTAACCTGTTATGAACTGAAGGAAGACTGAATACTAGAGACACTTAATTTATCTTACCAATGACAAAAAATGAGAAAAAAAAATTGGTAATTTCAGTGTACTGTTGAGGAATGTTGTTCCTGTGATTAAAAGCTGTGTTACATGTGGATAGCAGTTGTGGACACTATTCTTTGAGAGCAATGGCCATATACAGTACTTTAATTGAACTGTAAAGAAATGGGTGATCAATACAAGGTAAGAGTTGTTAGAATTAAGATTTTGAATGAAAGTCAGGCTGGAAGAATGTAACCCTCATGTCTTATTTGGGAAGAAACCAACAATCCTTGGAATTGGGTCATTACATCATTGTCCTGGGAGATCCAGGGTCATCAGGTTTAAGCAATGGCCTTGGAAAGCTTTGTAAGTGGTTTGTTGAGCAGCAGTTTTGGAAAATACCTCATTGTACTTCTCTCTCTGCTTCTTTCATGAAAAACAATAAATAGTGTGGCAGGACATTGCAATCTGAAGATTACTTTCTCTGTTTTTCAGGCCTTACATTGCAGTGAACCACTGCATGACAAGAGCCTGGAGATCTCAGGAACTGTTGTGGTGACCACATCAATGTCAGCTTTCTAACTTTCCAATTTGAACTCATTTCCCACACTTCCTTATTTCCACTCCTACCTTAAAGAGGACAGATGCATCTCTGTGACCTGCTTTGACAGACATTTAACTGTTCTTTGTCGCTTTTTCATGTGTCTTGCTGTTCTTACCAAAGCTGAAATCTCAATATCCCAGCAGAGCAGCTGGAGACTGATAAGCTACTACAGCAAACTAATGTCACAAAATTAAACTATAGTGCTGAGGTTTATTTGGAGGAATTTGTTTTTATTACTTGATAAGATGCAGATTTTTTCTATGCAGGTTGTATTAACACTGTTTTCTCCTTGAAAAATTCCTGTTGTCTTTCTTCATTGCTTCTATCCTGACTTATAAAACCACAAAACTCATTGTTTTCCCAAAGCAATCAGCTTTCATAGGTGTTTCAGTTACAGCCAAGAAGCTTTTATCCTACTAAGTGTCTAAAAAAAAGATAAAGGGAAAAGTACTTTTTGAAAACTTATATGGTGAAGATAACATATAAATGAATTAATAGCTTCTTAATTTTCCTTAATATTTAGACATTATCTGTCACAGCACAAGTTTCTTCTTTCTGATTTTCACTAACTCCCTACCTCTCTCAGATAAAGTGTAAATTAGTCTCTTGCCTAATCTTGTGTGTGTTCATGTCAATACACCCCTTTATTTTGTATGCTTTTGTAATAAAATGTGTCATTTATGCTCTACTGATATTCCATTCAAACTTAAACCATGTGTCTTTTAGCCTTTAGTGATTGCAAGCTTAGCTGTCAAGTGACCATAGTAATTAGTAATATTAGAGTCAGATTCACTGGCTACCTCTCACTTTATTATTACCCAAAGCAAAAAAAACGCACATGAAATCTACTCATCAATTTGGAGCCATATTTAAATAATGACAGGGATCTCACTCTCTTGTGCAGGGTCCTTTTAAGTCGTTTTGTGCTCAGTAGTGCAGTTTTGCATGCTAATTTTAGGCATTAACCACATGATCGAGACTAGAGGAATTTCTCTTTCAGCTCCTACAGCAGTGTGCACTTTTTTCCCCAAGCACTTCCTGTTGTAGTTACCATCAAGGGAGTTGAACCAGTTGGAATGAGGGGGTGGGAGCATTAGTGTAGGGCTGATGGTGGCCTGAATGTTTGCTGTGTGCTGCCGATAAACTGCTGGTGCTTTGAATGCACGTTGTCTGCTCCTGTTAACATCATTTAGGTGCTGTGTGGTGGTGAGAATGCCAGAGGTCATCAGTGCCAGGCCTAGCCTGAGCGTTGTGTTTCCTTAATTGCAACAGAGGCCATTTTGGCAACAGCTCTGTAGCAGATAGGGCATGACAGGCTTGTGTTTACTGTGGCCTCCTGATTGCAGATTTTCCAGCTCTCTGAAAGCTTAGGTCTTGAGGATAGCATGATTTTCCTTTTAAGCAAATCTGCTCAGAATGTTTGAGTTTGCAGATTTGTTTTTACTGGGTTTTATTTCAGGGAAATACAAACCATCTGTTATAAGTCAGTCAAATAATATATATTGGTTTATGCAGAAGTGCACTGAATAAACATTATAAAGCAAATTAATGCCCATTGTTCCTTTTGATGATTTAAAAGGTTTCTAAAACTGAAGCACTGAGATAATTTAATCTGAAATGAAATGGGATTGCAACAGGAAGGAAGGTTACATTTCTGAACAACACTTACTCAGGTGCTCTAGGTGCAAATGAACTGTGCCATCTTCCACCAGTGATAATCCTTCATGTATAAAAGCATGCTGAATGTAAGTGCGCAAACAAAAGAAAAGGCACCTATGAGTTGTCTCACTTGTTTCAGGTAGTTACATATATAAATGTAAGATCCTGCAAACCAGGGCTCCACATGGGTTTGTGCAAATCCAAATATCTGTGCATTGCTGAAAAAATGGCTTCATTAAACTTAATTTCATTTGCTTGGTAGTATAATAATCTTTAGTTAACAAGTCACTGAAAGATAACTCAATGAATATGATTAATATTAGGAACATTTAATTTATGAAAATTTTAATTTATGAATTTTATTTAAAATATTTCCAAATACGGGTAAAGAAGGTTTAAATTACCCTCAAAATTGCTTAGAAAAATATTGAAGGGTTCATGAATTTTCTTTGCATGTTGGTAAAATTAAAATCCTGCCATGAGACCACTCTTCTGAAGGGGTAAACTATACCAAAAACTAGTTCATTGTAAGCTCTCCATCACACTTGAAAACAAGTTAAAAATCAAGAAAACCAAACCAAACCAAACTCTTCTCTCTTATTATCTCACCATAGGATATGGAATTGCTATTTTATGTGAGATTTATGATTGCGCCAGTTCTGTTCAGATGTGGAGACAAGGGTGAATATTATTGTCTAATGTGCTGGGCTTAGATGTGACCCTGTAGCTGTTGGAAGGCACCAAATTGCTGTTCCATGGGAGCGACTGGGAAGTATCAGCTGAAAAAGAACTCTAAATACCTCGTCCCTCATCCTGATGTGGATGTTACATTGGGAAATATCTTGAAGATATTGAATTTGGACATAAAGAGCAATAAAAGTTTGCTAAATTTGTCATATGACAGTGTCCTAAAAACCCAGGTGTCCAGCAGCCCAGGGACTGACATGAGCACCATAGTGACCCAATTTCATCCATTTCTCACAGGGATATAATGGAAAGAATAAGAAAATTGAGTCTGAACAGGCTAGAAATAATGAAATGGCACACACAGAGTTGAAAAAGTATAGTTAACTATACTGGACGCATTTCAGACAAAGATGTGGTCACAAGCTTCTCATTCATGGTTAAATTTATACACAAACACTTGGCCAAATGCACAACTGAGCAATGTAGTGTGGTACAGTTTATCTTTCCTTTAGGGAGTGTAAGGACACAGGTGTTTTCTCTGTGTTCCAGCAATATTAATGTTTGGTAGTATAACACACAATTCCTGACTTGTATGTAGGAAGAAGGGAGGAAAAAAGTGTGAATGAAAATGTTAACTTTTTGTAAAACTCAAAAAAAGGCTCAGTGGGAATTCAGGTCTGCTCTTATTTTGGCAGCTCTGATTAACCTATTTATAATGATAATAATGATGATAATAACAATTACAACATATCATCATCACCATTATACAATTAAATATTATTATTATTAATAATAATGATCCTTTGAAGTTCAATGATGGATGTCTGATCCTAGAAACAATGGGCTTCTATTCTCCTTATAACCATTTACCTGGAGCTATTCAATGCTCTGGAGCACCTCCCCCACCCCGACCCCCCCCACTTCCCTCAAGCTTCCTTTACTCTGTGAGGACTTCCTTATGGTATAGCTTCCTTCCGGAGGAACAGCACTCTTGGGAAGAATAAGGTTTGACTTCCAGCACTGATGGAAGGTTTAGAAGGAAAACATCACCTTCAAGAAGACACATGTTGGATGGGTGACTGGACTTCCTAACAGTGTTGATCCCAGAAGCATAAGACTGCAGGTGCTTAAGGAGAGGTTTGAGTTAGGCTTGATGAGTCTTGCATTTAATTTTGGGCTAAGTGAGGAATGGAAAAGGAGCTAGTTTTCAGTTGTTGTTTTTCCTTTCCCCACTCACAGAGACATTTTCAGCCAATGTGAATAACTACTTGTTTCTACCAGAGCAGCTGAGACTTCTGAAAAGGCCATTTTACTTTCTCATTTTTTCTGCCAGTAACAAAATCTAGCATTTGGACACAAGGTGAGTTCCCTGCAGGAAGGACACTGAGCAGAAGATATACAACTCAAGTGGAAGTTTGCTGTGCTCCAGTTTTCTGTAACCCCCACACTATGGATATGAGAGTCCCTCTGTGTGTACCATGGGCACTATCCAACTCCACACTCCTTTGATCCACCTTCTGGCTAACAGAAATGCAAGAAACTTGTATCCAAAAATCATGCCTTTGGAATGATTTCTGAATTCCATGATAAGCACATGCAGCTTTCCTGGATTTGGTACCTTTTGGTTCTTTTCATGGTAAAGATTATATAGATATATTATTCAGGAGAAATTTTCCAAGCACAGTCACAATTTGGGCCACCTCTGAAGTTTTTACTGCACCTTTTGATAACACAGTAGGGTGCAGTTTGTAGCCAAAAAATGGTTGATTTTTTGCTTCATGTAGGAGAGATACTAAAAGCCTGTATGATAGATGTCCACGAAGTTTTTAAAGAGCTTTTATGTTAAAGTATAGTTGTTTATTTATCTATAGCTATTGAAAGACACACAATTTTAAGATTAAGTAATGGTATTTAATATCTTGTAGAAAGTCTTGTTAGCCAAAAATTAAAGAAAAAAAAGCTTCTTAACTAGAAAGCCTGGAAAAAGTATCCTCAAAAGATGCAAAAACTCTTTATTCTTCACTTGACTAGACTGAAATTTTCATATATCTATGAACATACCTATAAAGAGAAGTAAGATGATAAAAAGATTGTACATCTGCAATGAAAGTTCTATCAGCAACACACATTCATGCCCCATTGCTCGTGTGAAGTCCCAGCAAGCATAAGATGTGCTAGGAATTCAAGGTAAGACCTCAGATTTCATCAGGACACCAATTACTGTATATGAGTTATGAAACATTTCTATGGTTTTCCTCTGAAATATTTTTTTCGAGTGAGTTTAGCACACATGAAAGATATAAGAATGACAGCTCCAGAGAATGAAGGTTTCTGTTTGTAACAGACCAAAAAAGCAGGCAAACGAGGAGCGAGTTTGTTCAACACAGTTCTAGGAGGAAACTTCTAGGACTGGGAGCACAGCAATGTATTTTGTCCTTTATTCAATAACCTAAAGAAACCATACAGACACTGTCAGTCCAAATAATCATAACTGCTAAACATATTCTGCATGCAAACCTAGTTATGCCTATTCATGGCTGTTTTGACTAATTTTTAAAAGACACAGTGAACTCACATAGAATAGTCATGTAGAACTAAAACAGAATATTATCCTCTTCGTTTTTTTTATACTACAATGTTTTCGTGTTTGCAGGCTTTGACCTCTCCCTTTACACTGCTACGGTGATATCCATTAGTGGCAAGAGAGGTTTTCTTTTTTGTAGATGTTTGCAGAAGCAGCCACCCCGACACCAACTCCAAAAGCACTGCAGCTGAAGTATAACCAGTGGACTGTAACAATGATACAACAAAGCAACAGGAAGTGGGCAATAGTTGTATTGTCACTAAAAGCCTGTACCATGGCTTAATAGTCTTTCTATCTGTTTTGGTAACACAAGGGCAGGAAGTCAGTTCAATAAGCAAGACTGGGATTTTGCTGGGGTTTTTGTTCGTTTGGTTGGTTTTTTTTCTTTTTTTTTTCTTCTTTTTTTCTGTGATTCTGATTTACATCAACAGCAGACACAGAGAGCTGGTGGCCAGATCACTCTCTGGTCTCAGTTCCATCACATCAACCTGAACATATGAGGAGTCACCTATTTACATGTAGGGACTGTTTTAGTGTAATCCAGTCTTTCAGACACAACAATCGTCCTTCTTTGTACCTAATGGAAGGTTTTAATAGAGAGTTCCAGCATCTAGAATTCCAGCTATTGTTCCCTAGAAACCATCGGATAAATTACAAGACATGAGCATTTCTCACTCAGATTTGCAAACAAGATAAAGCAAAAATTAATGGCCATCACTGGCTGTATGTTTTCAGCAAACATGCTTCAGGGTATATGGACATTTGTCAATTAAAAATTAATCGCCCTGAAACACTCAGTGTGGACAAAGAAGGATGACAGCATTCCCACAGTATAGCTATTGGAGAAAACTTTAATTACCTATATTACTCTAAATTATCGGGGATGTGAAAGGAAGGGCTTATTCTTCAAAATAGGTGCTTTAAGATGACTCACATTTTCCTCCACAACTTTCTAGAAAGTCACCCCAGCCCCCCTTTCATCATCCTGTTTTATAATCAACAGCCTTGTGTTTTGTTATATAGGATTCAGGCATCTCGGGATAGTATTGACAGAAATCTTGATGGATGACAGAACATCAAATGAATTGCTGTAAATATTAAGTGTCTGTATTCTGGCACTGCTGAAGGAATTCAGCAAGCATATAAAATGAGATGGCAAATACTAAGCAAAATGATAGTAATAACTGAAATCTGAGGTCTGATTAAATAATAGACATACTTAGTTTTGTTGCTGAACTTTAGTTTCCCAGATCAAAAAAGGGGAGTACAGCTAGAGAGAATTTTTTCCAGCATGATAGTGTGTTGTCTCGCATCACGCTGGATTAGTTACAATAAATTCCTTTCATTCTTTTCTGGGGTTCAGAATTTTTGATTTGGAGGGTTTTTTTACAGTCCTATGTTTCTCCATATCTTTCATCCTTTCTTTAAGGAAAACAAAAACTATTTTATTTTTAGATTAATTACTCATAAATAAACCTCAAACACAGGTTTTTATTTTAGGCTGCTGTATAAAATTGGACGGACATTCAAACATTCTGACCACTAAAGGCTCATACTAATTTCTGGATGCCAAGTCTTTTTAAAATTAAGCTCTGCATGTGCTTTAGTGTGAGGTTTGACAGGCATCTTTTGGTGTGCAGCGTGTGATTTAGATGCACAAGTTTCAAGACTGAGATGATGTGTGTGCTAGTGTAGATAAATGTATCTTCAGCTTTGAGCACCTAAGTAGTCCATCTGTTTTCTAGTCTATAGCCTAAAACTAAGGCTATATTTATGTAGAATAAACCAGGGCTTTGTTGGAACAGGGGTCCATGTCATAAGAACAAATGCAGCCTACACCAGTCACAAAATGACACGTCATTTGCTTCAAAATAATGTATTTAGTGTTTTCTGAAATGTTGATGATGTGTCTTGCCTTGGGGCTTTTGCTTCTGCTTTCCCGCTCACTTGGTGAGTTCCTCTGCTTGGGGACCACCTTCTGTCAAACCCGTTATTTGGAAATGTCACCAGAATAATGACATATGAAGGAGGTGAGAAGCTGACATCAGAGGCTCCACATACAGCAAGGCTCCATTGCTCATCTGTGGTAGGAACCTGTGATAGAAACAACAGAACCTCTCTCTTTTGAATAGGGCGAAATCTGTTCACATGAAAGGGATAAGCTACTATTTCCAGACTTTTGACAGTATATTTTCTTGTATCCATAATTCTACACAAAGATTCGGGGTTGATTCACAACACATGTATAACTCTTTCAAGCTCCGTGGTTTCCAGTAGCTTGGTCTTATTTCAGATTTTAATTCTGATCACTAATCTGTTACACCAGTTTTATGTTAGCAAATCAGACCCTAATTCTGAAATGATATCTGCCATCTTTTCATTGTACTGTACATCACCTGGCAGCTGCATATGTAGTTGCCATGTAATTTATACTTTGCAGGTGTCAGTAACTCTATGTCAGAAAACAGAAAGATGCATGGATGTATTTGCTAATTACTGTGTTACTAACAGGGTAATTGCACACTTATTTCTCTCTGCAAATTATATGGTAGTCATACTCAGAATTACCATTAAAGACGTCTTCAGTAGTTGCCAGTAAATAATTGCATTTTAATTACAATATCATTACATGCTTATTACTGTCTGGTAGCATAAAGCACTACTTGATTTTGTATATTTTGTGCCATTGTCATAGCAGCCAAAGGTCCATGGATGTCATTCACATGAACACTGTCAGTGGCAACTCACCAAAATTTTTGCAAGTATGTTTATCTGAGAATAGGAAATGGCTATCTCTAAGAAGGTGAGTCCTCACCGCTCTGTGAGGAATCAGTTTATCCTGTTATCAAAGTACCTCTCCATTAAGGTTAAGTCTGCCACGGTTTTCAAATGTCATTGTGACTCCTGTTTTAAACTGACAGGAATGGTGTCCATGGGTGGACCAAGGATAAGAGTTTGCCCAGGGGTTTTCACCAAGAAAATTCCAGATTTCACCAAGAAAATTCCAAAGCTCCAAATGATTGCATGTCACTTTCCCACTGACAGTGGTCAAGTCTCACGCAATAGTTGACTCTAAGCTGTCCTACAATATGAATTCAAGAACCAAAGTAATGTAAAGTTCATAAGCAGCGGAGAACATTCAAAAGATAGATCTGTTTTCAGGGAGGTCCACTCAAATGACTCCCAGGAAATCTAACAGAATCTGTCTACATGTTATGCCAGTAGCAAAGCCAACTCCAGATCTCATGTAGAAACCAGCCTTTCCAATTCTGCTAAATTTTCTAAACTTTCTCAGCCAGGAGTACTTTCCTCACTGAGCCTGGCCTAGGGGAGCCACAAGGTTTCAGCTACAGGATCACCTCACCAAGAACCACAGACTTGCTGAGATACAGATAAGAATGACTGAGTACTTTACCGTAAGATTTTAGAGTCTGGTTTATTTCAAATACAATAGGATAATTATGTAAGGTTCAATTAATCATCAAGATTTGGATAGCCTGAGTTCTACAGAGTGCTAATCACAGTTTCAACAAATAGGTATTGTTTTCAATTATTTAGAGCATGCTGTGCTGTTCAACATGCTGTACAAGTGAATGAAATTCTTCCCATGATTCTGCATGGAAAAAAAATAAAACCAAACTAAACAAAACCAGGCACTGAAAGAACTCAATCTCTGTTTTGACTTCTGAGGTGTAAAAAGCCTTTCTGTTTGCTAGTTTATCATCCTCCCCAGTGTCACTTTCAGGCAGTGCTTATTCTTATACATTGCCACTTTCAATAGTGTTCTGATTTGCAGATAATGGGGAAAATATTTTCCATTTCAAGTTTCAACCTGAACCTGATCTTTCATATAGGCAGCAAGTGAACAGATTAAATGTAATAGAGATATAAAAGTTTCAGCTAATCATGGGTATTGAAAAAAGATAAATACTTTCAGTTAACCTTCAACTACATTTTCATAAAGTCCTGCCTGTAGTCCACTCTACTGACATTTTCACCCCCAAGGATAGTTTAGATCTTGCTCACAAATTATCTTATCAATAGATGAAGTTGAAATGCAAAGAGCAGTCAAGAGTTGCTGTGAACAGTCACTAAAACCATTACCTTTTTCACATACTCCTTTGATTTGAGTTCATTTAAATCTGTCTTGAAGGGTTGGCAAAATAACAGCAGGCTGAAATAATGAATTTCTTTGTGCTTAACTAAGAATACATTTTGTTTGAGGTCAGAATTTTCAAAATTATTTAGCATGCATAACATATTGGCAGTTTTAATTTTCAGGGACTTCCTTTTTAATCTAAAGTATTGCACTTTATTTTTGAAATGGAATTGCTGGGGTGGAGAACAAACTGCAGACCACTCAGTGGTATTGCAAATAATTCAAAGGGAAATGCAGTGTTTGAAAGCAGTGTCATTTGCTAAAGGGCATATACTGGCAGACAGGCACATGGACAGAACTACTGTCTCAGATGAACTCTGCACCACAATAAAGCCTTGTTTGTACTGGGATTTAGTAATTAAAGACCTTCTACTGAAACAATGTATTAAGATTTTAGTGTTTAGGGACTACAGGACTTCCTGTATTCTCAGAGGGCAACATCAAGTGGGCAAAACACTTTCTTCAAGGCCTTTGGGACATCTAGCATAATTTCATTGGAGTGTATGCTATCTGTATACTGAAAAAAACTGGTTTTGATTATTTGCTTATGATACATCTCCTGCATAAACCAAAATAAATATGCATTATAGTTTCTATAATCTTGGAGGGGTTAACTGGAGATTCTGACGCTACTGGCAGGGAGAGAAGCACAGTCACAGGAGCTCCCCATTTCTATGTTACATCTCCACTTAGAGGCTAAATGATCATAAACACCGTGTTCTTGGAACAAACTTTTTCACCTTCAGAGCTTTTTGCTGAAGCAGCATTATTCTGTCAAGAGCATCGAAGCAGAGGAGTGTTATATAGAGTGGAGAGAAGCAGCAGCTGATCTGGAAAAAGGACTGTTTCAACTTGATGCATTCATCCTAAAAAAAGTCAAGCAAGACTTTCATCTTGCATGCTCTTGATTCATGCATGCTCCATTACTGGAATAATTGAACTTGGAGTAGTTCCACTAATAAAAAGAAATGTAAACTCAAAACATAGGAGGAGAACATAGAAGAGGATGGAAAAATCTGGTGAGCTGGGGCAAAAGGCTATGAAGCAAATCTGAGTTTGCAGCTTGTTTCTGTCTTACCTTTCAGTGATTTGAATAAATTGCATAAGATTTTAATATTTCAGTAGGCCAGATACAACACAGGAACAGCAACCTTTCCTCTCTTTCCCTTTTCCACCCTGTCTATTTAGCCTGTCAATTGTCTGACACATGGGTTCACCTCAGTGTCTGTTTACAGCATTCCAGTTTTGATGGGGGTGTCTGGCTGACACTTGTAATTGATGATAGTAACACAAATCAGAAGTCTTTTGCATGGACCTTTCCTGTGTGGCCATGATTTACAAGTGATTGTACATGGCAAACACAGTGTGTTACCCCCTTGTTCCCTCTCCACACAACCTTTGTTTCCAGTTTCTGTTCATTTGTAAGTGTCTTAGCACTTACAAACCTCTTTTAACTGTACTTTTGATTTAATCCCTTTGTGCCTCTGAATGTAACTATCAGTTCAGAGTTTCCTGGACTTTTTATGCGTTTAGAACTGATGTTTTACAGATATAGATCATTATCTAAGCATAGTATTTTAATTTTTCCTGTAGCCTCATTAAAAGAAATTTAAAAAGGGAACAACATATAATTAGGCTAGTGTCATGTATACAGTGGGTTTGGGCTTTGCTATTAACAGTAATAGAGAATATTATTTACTTAAAAGACTGTGTGCTGTATCTGTGCATGGTTTGGACAGAGAGCCTCAGAAAGAAAGGATATTCTCAAGAAAACTAGTGTGAAAGTAGTTATCTGCAAAATACTGAAGTGGTGCTGCTTGTATGTATTTTATTTGTCAGTTTATGGGAGGAAGTTGAAAATGCAACTGAAGATGAAGCGCAGCAGGAAAAAGAGAGAGGTATGAGTAAAGCTACAAAGGTGGAAAAGTCTGAAAAAGTCTATGAGGAGCAGTTAGTTTGGTAGGTTGTATTGTCTGAGTAGTCAGGGATGGGAGGCAAGAGAATAGGTAGGAAAGACTGGAGGTGAGGCTGAGTGGTTTTATATTTAGTCGGATGAGGAATCCAAGAAGAAGGTGTCAGCAAGGGACACCCAGACAGCCATTTAATTTCAGCATTTGCTTCTATCCTTTTTCAAAAAGATACATATCTTGACCAAATATTCAGAATTTCCTTTACAGGCATTGTCACAAAGACATACATGATCAGTTATCTTTAAACTGAAGCTTGTCTATGATATTTTGCTCTAACTGTGGATTTGGATACTGCAGAAGAAAAACATGTACTGCATGCACACACTGTACAGAAAAATCTGGTGACAAACAATGATAGGCTGACTAACAAAGAGTGTTACATCATATCCAGAAAGAAAGAATGATTTCAGGCTGATAGCATTATTTTAATTTTATTATAACATGCCTCTACAATGTGTTGTGACTAATAATTTGAAAAGTTAACATTTGTTTTTGAATGAGTGGACTTAGGCAGGCATAAGAATGAATACTCTGTCTACTAGCAAGTCATTTTTATATTAGTCAAAGCAAAAGCTTCACAGTAAATGTATGTAAATCACTAACTTTCAGGGCACCAAAGGGAATGTATTTCATGCTATAACTTAAATACTAATGAAATCAAGTGAAAATGATAGTCATTAGTCAGCTGTGCCTTGATAGGGTTCCCTGTGGACTGATACAAATTCACCATTAGAAATGGATTCTCTCACAGTCCACAGTGAGCATTTAATCCCTCTGTTAAGCAGATTTAAATTTGATGTTTAATAAGTCAGTTTTTCATTTCAGGTCTCTTATGTTTCTGTATTTGCAGCTTGTGTTTAATCTTTTTTAAGTCACTCTAAGTTTTTTATCTGCATTCTCTTGGTTTTATATGCATGTTATTGGCCTGTGCAAATCACACAGCTACAGGTATTAATGATAATCAGTGGAAGTGAACTAATTAGCACACAGCTCAAAATAATGATGTCTCTTACAAGCCAAATGACCCACTTTGGTTTCAGTTCATAAAAGGAATGCATTTTAGGGATAGCATCTTGAAAGGTATCTAAGAAAAGGACAGCCATGAACTTCTCTAATCTCTCTCCTTATAGAAAAATAATGTAAAATATTTTTTCAGCATCATATTCTGAGACATTATCTGAAAATAAATAAGCAGATGCTCAAATGTCACAGGCACACACACAACTTTGAAAATCTTAGCTGAGGTTGTTTGAGATGGATAAGAAGTGAGAGTCTTGCATTCCTGTGGGTCAAATCCTGCTGCCTGGCATTGGGACTATATGCTGCCTACTCAAGTTTTGTGCTAATGCACACTCCTCATTCCCTTACACTTTTATCAGATTTGAATAGGAAACACCAGTGGACCAGCATCAAGCCCTGGTTTGAACAGAATCTTTACTCAGAGAAAATTCAGATGAATAGGAACCTTTCCCTATATAGGAAAAAAACATATGAGAATGTAAAATTGACAGCATTTCTTAGGAGCATTGTGTTATCTCCAGGTTTTCTTGACTTATTACTACATCTAATAACATTTAGTATTATAACATTGCCAGACTATGTAAGAAACAAAGCAAAATATCAGTGTCTCATGGGCACTGTGCGCTTTTGAAGTTGGAAGGGAAATCTCTAGGAGTAATGAGAATTAGTCTGGGCTGTGTGTTTTGCAACATTATAAATTATAAATCACTGTGCCACATGAAACCAAACCAGAGAATAAGCTAAAACATGGATTACTAATTGTCTAGATTCCTAATAGTCATCACGTTCCCTGCTAGCCAGCACTTTCCAACAGAAAAATCAGGCATGGTTCAGGCCATGGCTGTATCATTACCAGCATGCAGTGTGGACAAGACAGCACAAGATTTGGTACTCTCCAAACTTCCAGGGTAAAGTGCAAGCCCCAAAATGGCCCCCATACCCTCATTTTATAGCTAGACATGCATAGGCAGGCATTTTATCCCATAACATACCCTTCTTCCATGCTCCCCCCACCTTCTCATTCTACCAAACTGATCTTTTTCCTTGTTCATTTAACACAGATGTACATTACATTTCTTCTCCTTAGTCAGTCTCTATACAAAACCCCCAAATTCTTAAAAACTTATAACAAACCCTTCTGGTACTGAATTTGAAGCAAACCATGATGATGTTGAAGACACCTTTGGGGCAGACAGACATACAATAGTTGGTCTCTGCTTCTGTCATAAGCACATGCAGACCTGACCTGACACTGCCTGGCAGCCAGGTGTTGGAATGCTGCTCTTCTGCTCTTTTTTATGGTCTCCAGTCCCTGGTGATGATGCAAGAAGGTTGGTGTGACTTACTTTCTTCCTAGAAAGCAGAATTGTACCTCCTCTCTAGTTTGCTTTTTCAGTCTGATTGCCAGACAAGGGTATTATTGGTCTAATCAAGCTCTGGTCAGTAGTTCCTCAATCCTGCTTTAAATTAAACAGTTTGTACTGACTATACTGAATAGGAATTAAGCTAATTCCTACTTCTGTATCAAAGCAAGATAAGCAGGTGGAAAACATCTCCATGCAAAACTTGTTAAATTATTACACTTGATCTTTACCAGCACGGGAAAAAGAGGCAACTTTTGTGTAAAACTGTTGATTTAGATATTTTGGACTGAGTTTTGAAAAAATTTGGCCTTTAATCTAGCAGACATCTTATGCAAATGTATAAACTTTTGACTTATTGCTGTTGCTACTAAAAATGTTAGCTAAGAGCAGAACACAATTTGCATGTAAACTCCAACCAGAAAGCAGTAAAGAGAACACAACTTAGATCAGGCAGAGTTTTCAGCACTGTCCTGATTTACACAAGAGTGGATAAGAAGCTGCGGGCTTGACATGTGACTCCACCTTCCCATCCTGACGTTACCATTGTGGCTGTGCTATGCAGTCTGTCATCTCTCTTCCTCAGGGCTCCATCTCCATGGTGTTTTTTCCCCACTCTTATCTCTCACAGTGGTCTGGCCTCTGCCCTGAGCAGTGTTGGTAGGTGGGAAAACATGGGATAAGGGAGAGCAGTGAGTGCTTTCAAAAACATGATGAATGTGCCACTTATGTTCAGTTTACAATTTAATGATGTTGAGGCTAAGTATGCCATTTTATGACATACTTTGGTTTCATAGTTGCCAAGCAGGGAGTGAAGTGAAATTAGTAACTTACCTTCTAAATCCAAAACAAATAAAAAAAAGTAAACCTAAATTTTTTTTTTGTGTGTGTGTAACTGCCCTTCCTAATAAATCTGGAACTGCTGTCTAATAGTTTATGCTGGCCTGACATTAGTTTGTTTTCTGGATGAATGTGTTTGTCTAATTCCAGAGGCATCTGCCTGCAAAAATACACAAAAAAAGAGAAGACTGTATTAATCTTAGCCACTGCTTAAAAACTACTTGAGGGTGGAATCCTTAGGTCAAATTCTGGTTCAGTGTTGTGAAACTACTGGACTTAAAAGACTAGTTTGACTGCTAAAGCTCAAAGCCCAGAAACAAAGTGCAAGAACTAATGACAACTAAGCACTAAGGAGTGACAGTGACAACTCCTTCTTCAGACAAAGCTATCAGGTTTTTGAAGTGCCCAGTTCCTGCTGTGTGTATTTGAAGAATTTAGTTTAGGAAACCTGAAACCAGCAGATGAGAAAGCTTTTTTTGGTAAAAAAAAAATATTATGTGGACTGCTGTACTATTAAAACAGACTAAGGGACTGCCAAGGAAGTGACTTTGTTGCTACTGATGACAAACACATATTTTGTTTCAAGAGAGTTTCAACCTATAGATAACTGCACCTTTTGATACTAGATATTTTGGTACAGGCAACTTTAAAGTGTGATAATTTTGAGGATTATAGAATAATAATTTTGATGTTTATATATATTTACCAATAATATAAATCATAATGTACTATTTTAACAACTAGGAGTTCAGGTTTGATGCAATTACTTTTCTTGGAATATTTCATTGTTTTTTAAGTAAACTTAAAAACCGTCAAAAATTCCAGTAAACTGGAAAAATAAAAAGAAATGGAATCATAGAAAAGGCCAATTTTTCAAGGCCAAGCATAAGACCTATAGTAGATGATGACTTTTTCTTTTTTTATATCTAGTTTAGCTACAGTGTAGTGATGTCTAAGATGTGATATTGTAGTCCTCAGTCTCAGCTACTGTTCACTGCTTCTCCCATTTTCAAAGCCATAGTGTCCACTATGCTTCCTTCATGGAGAGTTGGTCTTCCCACCTTCACATACCTCAAATAAATTGAGGTAGCACTAACAGAGAGTAATATGAAGCTACAGAAACCACATGGACACCTGGAAAGAAATACTGAAGCTGAGGTTTTCTGGAGAGAGGTTTATGGCCTCTAGAAGATCTCTTCCAATAAATTTTAGTTGACAAGGTACAAGGGCTGTGTCTTTGGTCTTTTTCACAGACAGAACAGGTTCTCTTTGTGCCTGTGCTCAATAAAAACATGGAAAAATCTCTGATGGCTAAAATTCTCAGGAATCATCTGTAAAATGCTCTCTCCTTTCTCCCTTTTCTCCCCTTGGGCACTGCACACAGTCTGAAATCAGAATTTACTGCCATTTTGCTGATGATTCAAGAGGCAGTGACCTTCTTTCCCAGAAAAATAATGAGTCATCAGCACAAAGCACAGTAAAACGTGGTCTTTGAGTGGCCCTTTTTCCATGTCTGCCTATTTATCTAAGGACTGTGAAATGCATCATGAGTGTTAATGCCTATAAATTAAATGGCAGAAGATGGGTTGATATTTCTAATCCAGAACAGATTCCTGATGTGTTCAGTGAGTTCAACTGTATTTTAACTCTACTACCTTTTAGTGTGTTTATTTAGCTGATGAAGACACACTAGCTTAGCAATATTTAGCAATGTACTCAAGGTCCTGTACGATCACTATGGCAAATCCCATAATGAACACAGAGATTTTTACTCCCACACCTCTGCTTTAAGTATATTTTCTTGGTGTGCTCCATGGATGTTACTCAGACGACTCATAGGAAGCAGATGTTTTTGTTGGAAATGCCACTGTTCTGGCAGTAACGTTTCAATGTGATGGTTATTTGAATAGCACAAATGACCTCCCTGTACCTTTGGTATATCTGCTTAAGAGTTATCTATCTGAGTTTTAGCTTGAAATTGTATTTTAAGGGCCACTTCTGGCACCATTCATAGTAGCACAGCAGCTATTAATTCTGACTGCCCTGATATTCTTTTTCTTTTCCCTTTAACAAGTTTTTCACAAGCTTTCATCAGCACAGATGAGGCCAGTGAATATAGCAAATATAAAATAGATCTGTGAGACTCACTCATTAGACACATTTTATTTAAATGTGGGTGCAGCTTGCCATGGTGCCAAGCCAGGCAATGCATAGAAGTGAAGAGCACAGCCAGCAGTGATGTGTGATGAGAGCTGGGGTTGCTTGCTGCTTTGCCTTGTCCTCACACTGCTACGTGCCTTGGTGATTAACCTGTCGTATTCACACAAGACCAGACACACAGAGAAAGCTGTATGGTAGTATGATTCAAACATATAAAACCTACAGCTTTAACTTGAACCATATATGACTAAAATATACCTTAAAATAAAAAATATTTATTTAGCCATGCAGCTATGGATCACAATGTTTATAAGCTTTGAGGGTCAGCAGTTTTCTCTTTCCTTGCAGAGTGATGTAGTTTGATACATATTAAACTGGTGTGTGCTGCTGATCACATGTGCCTGTACATATATCTTTATACATCCTTTTGTATGTATATTTTGTGGTGTGTGTGTCTGTGCAAGGACAATATATGTGTGACAAAGTGTGTATGCATACAATCCATGCAAAGTATTTCAGATTCTTCTGAAGCTCTGTGAAATACTTATCTTTTAACTAAGCTAAAATAGAAAAAAAGGGAAGTCCAGAATACATTTTTTTCTCCGGATGAAATAATGCAGTGTGAAGGCTGTGACTCGTTGACAAAAAATCTTTACACATCTGGTTTGTATCATCCAACATCCAATAGTGTATATCAGATCACTCTCCCTTCAACCCTCTTCATCTGCTTGCTTCTCTGCTATTCCTGTATGTGCAAATTGTTTGGCACACTAGAAATGGGTTGTGGATAATGATCTTGCTAGTGCTGATGAAATAGCTTTTTTTAGAAAAAAATAAGTGCTTATAAGATTTTTATAGATATTGGAAGAAGAAAGGTGTCCCTTATTAAGTATTTTGTCCCTTCTGCAGCCCTCTAAGATGTCTAATTTACTTTCCTGTTTTGTTTTTGAAAGTTCATAGACCTAGACCTTAGTTACATCAGAAAGACTGCAATAGTCTTAGGGAAAGGTATAACAGGCCTCTATTCCTAGATAAAGTAAACTTAAAACTTGATTAATTACATCTCTTTTTATGTTAGATCTGCTTAAAAATTCTATTCAAACTATAATGTCATCATTAAGGCTCTTCCAGCATGGCAGAACTGACAATAGTTAGTTCCAGCATGTAATCAGGACATATAAAAATCTTCACTATAAACAGAATTTTAATACCTACAACATCATCAGAGGAGAGATTTTATTTTATGGATTGCTTTTATCTTATTTTGAGCATCTAGCATGAGCTGGTGTCTCTGTTAATGTGCAATGAAACAATGACAAGATCAAGTCTACTAGCATCCAAATTGTCTCACGTCAGGAGGAGTTGTGGGCTTTTTTTCCCCTCACATGGTTCTTCAGTGCTGAGACGATGCTGCAGCAGTTCTGACACAATATGCAAGATTTAATAGTTTCAACAATGTTCCACTCTTATTTAGCCAGTCCGTAATTTATTTTCCTTTACTGATTTATTTCTTTTTGCTAGATGTGAAGATAATAATAGAGCTAACTTTTATTTTGAACAGATATGTATTAGAAGGATATTCTTTATCTTTCTGTCTGTATGGATTTAGCTAGCATTAATTTTCATCTACAATCCTGATTGCAAAAGGCATGCACAGAAATCCTTATATTGCTCAGTGTTCTTACTGGAGTACAGAGGTGTCAAATACTATCAGGTACTAAATTAGCAAGGACATTTTCACTGAAATTGATTTCTTGAGTCTTTGGAATCCTTGAAATCACTCAAAGTCCTTGTTGCTTTTCAGGTACCCTATTAATCTTTGTAGTGTTGTATTGGCATTGTTGGCTGAAGCTTTCCTGTTCTGCTCTCTGGACAGATGTGAACAAACCACAAAGGGGCAGGGATCCACTGCTAATTCGTAAGAATCCACACCAGGTCTCTAACCTGGAGAGAAAAATCATATTAAAAGCAGTCATAATCACAAAGCATAAATGAGACATAGGGTGCTGAATTATTTCTGGATTAAGATACATGTGTTATAATTGCTGACTCACTTTTGCTTGTCCCTAAGTGTGGTTTAAAATCTCATAAAGAAGTGGTTCAGAGCTAGGTGAGTGATTCTTATTAAAACTTGATATCTACCAAAAATTAATAGCAGAAGCGGAAAAAAAAAAAAAAAACAAACAGAAAAGAAAAGGAAAGGAAAAAAAGCTTGTAACAAGGAGTAGGGAGTCTGGTAGAGGGAGGAAAGGAGGTGGACTGCAATTGTAAAACCCCATTTGCAGGGAAACAAAGAGCAATCAATGTAATAGCGGTATAAAGCAGTCAAAAAAGGACAAAGGCTGCAGTCTGACATCTTTTATTCCTGAGCCCAGGTGGAGCTATAATTGGCAGTCTCAGCTTGAAGATGAATACAGTGTAAAAGAGCCATCCCCTTGGAAGAGCAGACAAAAAATTGCCAGGTTTTCAGAACAGTCAAAGAATCTCTCTAGTTTTTCTTTTAAGGAAGGGGAGTGGGAAGAGGACCAAAAAAAAAAAAAAAAAAAAAAAAAAAAAAAAGTGGTAATAGGGGGATAAAATCTTGGCATGTTATGAAAGTGTGGCTGGAATCTGTGAATTCCATGGCTGCTTTTCTTTTCTGCTCACAGTCCTTATAGAACAGCAAGAACAGTCACCTAAAGAGATCCTGACACCCTCGCAAACTGTTGCTGGCCATATCTGGTAATTCGGGTGTCAAACACTGATCCATCCCTCTGTTCAGAGTTAACAGGGATGACAGAAAATCAGGGAGTGATCGGTTGTGACCGCTGACATTTAGATTTAACTAAGGCAGAATAGCTGCTTTCTTGCTACACAAGAAAGATAAAGCATTTTACCACTGAATACCCTCAGCTTGTGCTCAGAATTCCAACTATAAGGCCCCTTCCACAAAGAGGAACACAGACTTTATTTTGAAACATAAAAATATTAAATATAAGCAGAGGTAAAAATGATTTATGTCTTTTTCAAGGTAAGTTAATATCAATACTTTGCATCTGTTTTCCTGGCTTCAGCTCTGTAAAATTATTTTTTTTTTTTTTTTTAAGTTCATGAAATATCTCTAAGGTGCAGATCCCAAAGTACATAGATTTGGTGATAAGAATGCTTTATTTCTTTTCTGAAAAACAGCAACAGAAAATATCTGAAAATATATAAAAGACAACATCTAGGGAAGAAGAGTACCATTCACAGCCTCTCCTAGTTTCTTAGGGAATAACTGCATTAAAATTAATCAGATACCTACACTTCAAATTAACCAGCAAAAAATGCTCATTTTCTTTTCAGACACTATATGTAAGTGTGCTTAACTATCATTTACTCAGTGGGAGACGTGAATAAAAAAGGCTCATAATATGAATGTATTGTTTTTCTCCTTTCTTCTGGCCAAGAATAGATCAGGAAAAAGGACTTAGTTTTTGGAGGTTGTTAGTTTGTAGTCATTGACCTTCTGTTTCAAGTTTTAATTTGAATTTTAGGAGGAATATTCTTAAACCTCTAGAAAATTCAGCTATTAATTGTTGACCTTCCAAATTTATGATCTTAGAATACCCGTTCAAAGTGTTTCTTTGTGTGTTTGGGGATGTGTATGCGTCTGTCTAAGTCTGTGTTTGTATACATACATGTACAGATACAAAATACACTTCAAAACATGATTTAGTGACCTTATCAGGTCTACTCCAGTATTTTCTTGCCAGTTGTGGCCATCGGCAGATGCTTAAAGTAGGTGCAGTGTGAATGTGATACTTGCATTTAGTATTTTCCTACCACAAACTATTTTCAACTGAGAGAATTTGCTGAGCTGGATGTGCCTTCTGGGTGCTTAACACTGCTTTGTCCAGTGTAGTGATGAACCCATGTAAACTGTAAACTTACAAAGTTGTTTCCATAGTTGTTTCCATATCAGCCTTCTGGAATTTAACCCATTGGTTAAATGCTGCTGGGATTTAGGAAGATAATCACTGTTTTCCCTATAGCTAGAAAACAGACCTTCCATCAAGATCTAGTGTCACAGACAACAGTCACACAGTTATATTAAACAGCCCTGGACCATTCCCTTCCACTAACACCAACAGGCATTGCATACCCTGCAACAAGACAGAAGTTTTTGTTTTTGAAGACAGGGCCACATCATCTGTATTGCTGACAGAGAAGAGTCTTTGGCCCAGTTAATTCTCAAAATATACTTGAAAGCTGTTAGAAACTGTTAATGTAGAATCATGAAAGTTTTCTGGGTGAAAGATATGCCAGAAGTGCTTTTTAGAAACTCAGTATTATGGAAGAATGAGTTTCAGTGCACAGAAACATGTCCAGACACCCTTACTATGATTGCAACCTTTGAAAAGCAGTAACTATTGGGAACAGACTTCTTGCTTTGTTTCTTGACCTGCCATCCCAATCCCAATTGCTGTTCCTGATCATCTCTTGTCCATCCGGTCATGAAAGCCATCTCCTTCTGCATCTTCAGCCTGATCTCTGTCTCTCTCCTTTGGCGTGTTGTTAGCAGAATTCACAGTTAAGGCTCCACACAGCCTTGTAGACACAATATTTGGTGATCCCTATAAGAAAAATGAAATCCCAGTTAGGCATTTTCAGTCCAGATTTGCATTATGTGATTAGTGATGATGTTTTCCACATCCTCACCTTGAAATGCATCTTGTGATGCATAGACTTTCTTCAGTACAAGAGTAAGAGTCTTTAGAGGAAGTCAGTATTAGGAGATGTGGACATAAATTTCGTGGGTATTTCCACATTGTGAGGCAAACATATATCCTTCATCTCAAAGAAGCTATAGCTCATCAGTACATAAAGTGGTTCAGAGACTATTATTTGCTCCTGAGGGCAAGTGGTATGGCTTAGCTCTGTGCCCACATTGCTTGTGTCTCTACCACTCAAAAGGCATTGTGGCAGCATTCAGGCTGGCTAATGGGAATAGCTCCTGACAGTGCTGTCCCACAAACCACATCCAGGCATTATCCGGCATGTGCCAAAATTGTGTTAAGAAGTGTGATAATAATTAAAGAATGCAACTATCTTTCTATGGTACTGTACTATAATTCTGACTATGCCCTGGCCTTATTTTGTGTAGTAAAACAGGTGTAGGCTAAGTCATTCTTCACTTAGTCTCCATACATGTGGGCTCTATACAGTTCAGTCTGCAAAGGTAACATCTGGAAATAGCTGTCTTCTCTGCCTAAGCCTCTCTAGTGCAGCAGCAGATGGAGTGTCAACATGTCTTCCTTCTGCTCCCATCTCTGTTTCAGATCTATTCATATACATTTCTCCATGTGTAAAAAAGAGGAGTTAGATATGAGTAACTAATCAAAGACATAAAGTAGATGTTGAACTTCTGCTTGCTAAAATGAGAATGGGTAGCGAAAGGTAACAGTTGCTGCACGTGAAGATGTTGGTGAGCAGCCCAAGCATTGCATGTGCAAAGACTACAGCCCTTGTTTTCATCTCAGATATGCACAGCATGATTTGAAGGGCCAGCTCTATGAATTCAGTGAGACAAATCTGTTTCAAATTCCAGGGCATTTTACAGTATGGTAGTTGATTTTTTCAATGACTTGCTTTGCTACTGGGCCTTCTGTGAATGCTAGAACTGAACGTCAGACTGTACTTGTTTGCCTAATGTCATCCATCAATTATAAAATGGCATCTCTCACTGGAATCAGTGTAACCAGGTCGATGAAACATACACCATAAACAACTATTATGATGAAAATTAAGTAGAGTTTTCTAGTGAGTACATACATGGGCAGTGATTCAAGACTGTGACTCTGCCACTCATTTTGACCTCTATCTGGTGCTGTCTAGGCTACTTTTTTCAATCCATTTATTCAGACTTTTCTGCAGCATCTTTCCCAACCTTACAGGTATAAAGCAGGATAATGATGCTGAAGTATATCAATATGTATTAGCTCTATACATGCAATGAACTCAGGTGTGCAGCAAAAACATCTACATGCAGTCATAATTAGATGTAGTCTGATATACATGCAAAACCTTGCGATTGCCATTAGTCTTTCTGTCTAATTTTTAACTTTTTGTGTAATGCATATACATATGATTTCTAAGCATATGTAAAATTATTATAATATTTTTATTCATGGAATTTATCTGCATGTGAGCATAAGGTATTAAGTTTCATACAGAAAGAGCTTAAAAATTAACTGCTAAAGTGGGGTGCTAAAGACCGGACAAATATAAGACCTAGGTAGGAAGTTGGGACATCTGTTTTCTGATAAATGTTATGCATTTTATTTTTCACTTATCCAACCCTGTGCAATTTATCACTTGTGTTTACCTGCTGTAGTTGCCACACAGACTGCAAGTGCCTGAGGCAGGGACTGTTTTCTTTGTTATGTGTCTGTATACTACACAGTACAATTGATCCTTGATTACGTGCCTAGGCAGTAGCATTGTGTATATAAATAATAATAACTTTCCAATGCATGGCCTTTTATGACTGAATTAAAGACAGAGTGGGACAGTGAAATAGCTGTATTGTAAATTGAAGTCAATAAGGACAGCAGACAAGCCTTGCTGTCCCTGAATACATCATAAAAATAACATGCATTAACAGTGAAACTATTTTGGTTGACAAGAGCCATTAACTAGCGATGACCTATATTCACTTTATTTCTTAGCATGGTTTGGATGACCTTCCATACTTGTCAGCCAGGATGCAGCTGGATTTGCTGCTAATGCCTTAGGAAATGACAGGTCTGCATCTAAATGGTCTTCATAATCTATTAATCCTAGTCCAACCTACCAGTGAAAAAAAGGATGTTAATGAATATAAGCAGTACCAACTGTATATGAAGTGGACATTTGTCTTCTTGGAAAATATTTGGAATAACATATTCATGGGAAGATAGGATCATCATAGAAGAGCATAGTTGCAAGGAATTTGTGGTCTTGTGCAACTAGTATTCATTTAAAGAAATAAATTGTATTCTCAAGTTTATGTCAAAAGAATGTGGAACTACTTAGTAGTTGGGAATTTGAAAGGAAGGTCAGTGGGCATAAACCTAAGGGTATGGCTGGGCCCTGCAGTCTTCCTTTATGATCAATTCTTCCAGCATCGAGCAGGTGAAAGGAGGAAGAGCTAATGCTGTGAAAATCAGAGTTCTTCATCGTAGAGTTTCTGCAGACACTGTTGGTAAGTGTGCAATAGCTGGACTGGACTGACATAAGGAAGGATGTAGCCTCTTGGGAATACAGTAGTCAGCAGAACAGGGAGATTTAAAGAATGGCTTTGGTCCTTGAAGAACTCCTGAAAGTGGGTTTTAAGGCCTAATGAGGTCCCTGTGGTCTGTGTGATGAAGCTGACTGTCCACGATAGTCCCCTCTAGACCAAGTTTCTTCCTCAGAGACAAATATATGGAGGCACTTTTTACTGATCTGTTCTGTAGGTCACAGAGGTACCAGTAACTAGGATGAGATTCCCACCTAAAAGACATTGTTGAAATAGTTCTGTTGAGCACAAAATTAAGAAAGAAAAACACTACAGGGCAGGAAAACCTCTTAGGAGTAGAGAGCAATCAAGAATATAATTATAAATTAAAATAAATTATGCTGAAAACCTTATCTCTCAAATACTATCTGCCACTGCCAAAGTCTTTACAACTTGTCTCTAGTAAACCAGTGTTATTTCTCTCTTACCTTGATCTTGACTCATCTAGTCTGTTTTTATCCAAGTCTCCGTTTCAGGAAAATATTAAGAAAAATACCTTCTGGCAAAGGAATTCAGAACTGCCCTCATGACAGTGGTGATTTCATCACCACTATCATGACTTGGCTAAGCTTATCCATTGTTCTTGACTGTGTGTTCAAACTGTCGGGTTCCACAGAGCCCTATGACCATTGTGGGGATAAAAAAATTCCTGGTGTTATTCCTGGGAAATCCCTGGAAGCAAGAAACATGGCTAGCACCTAAGTAATTCCATCAAAATCTAACAGGGTCTGGCAGTGCAAATCTTGACTGGTTTGAAGTTTCATGATGATTTGTGTTCACTTTCACTGAGAAGCTTATAAATATTTTCTGCCTGATCAAACATTTACTTGGTAAAGCTTTGATATGACATACATAACTGTGGGTCATTCTGAGTGATCTACATTTTGTAAATTGGGGAAGTTCACAGTAGAAACCAAAACTGTGAAAAAACCTAGCAAGTTTGAGAAAATCTCGTACTGCATATCTCAATATCTTCCAATACTACAAATGTTTACATGCTGCCAGCAAAGATTGAGTAATTTTCCTTGTTTTTGAATTTTAAACTTGTTTTAAATTTTAGGGAAGAAATTCAGGAAGTGTCCCACAACCATCTGGGACCACCTTAAACAATATGGATGACTTGCCTGGTCTACCCTATAGCAGCTGTGAATTTGCTCAGCAGAGATTTAGCAGTATAAATTGTATATCACATGTAGTTGTCAGGGTGGAGAAACTAAAAGCAAGACAGCAGAGGAAGTGGGAAGGCTTGCAAAAAAATCACTCTAAGATCAATTTTTTTTCTGGTTTACATTGTTGTTTCTGTGGTTTGAAGTTTTGCACACTTTACAAAGTCGCTCATGAGTTCATAGAGTTCATAAAGTTCAAAGGCTGTTAGTGCCCAGAAGTACTGTTTTTCTTGTAGTGTAAGCTTACTTGCCCCTTGGAAAGATGTTTGAGCTAATGTGAAATATTCCTAGGTAAAGAGCATCTTATGTTGTTTAAGCACAGTAAATTAAATTGACATATGTGTACATGTATGTGTGTGAGTATACATGTGCATGTGTATGTATTACACATTTAAATTGGATTTTCCTGTCTCCTCCTTTCAGCTTCTTTATTCACAGTATATCAGTCTTGGCTCAGTTACTGAACCATTTTTACATCTTAGGTAACATTTTCAAAAGTGCCATTGTATGTAAGAAAGTAAATGGCATTCAGACTCTGAAGGCAATTTAGGTGCTTTTGAAAATGGGGTCAAAGTTTCCTTGTCATTTGGATGCATAAAAATTTTTACTTTCTGTGCTTATAACAATTTATTATTAGTATCACAGTAACATAGAGGAGGCCAGTCATGCGAACAGAACTTCATTGTGCTAGGTTTTGAATAAACATATTCTAAATAGACAGCCTCTGACTCAGAGGATTTAGGAATTACTTTTTTTTTCCCTCTGTCTGCCCCTCTCTTTTCTTTTTTCTTAGCTGTTTTTAAGCAGAATGCAAGTAATGTTAAAATTTTGAATAGACAAAGTTTGAGTAGTTTGGAAGGAAGAAAAATAGAATTTGCTCATCCACGGACTTTAGTAAGGAAAAAGATCAGTTGTGAAGATGAACTCTAAGAAAACCAAAATGACAAAAATCTAAATAAACAAAAACTTAATTGAACAGGAAAAAAACTGTCCTGTTCCCAACAAATAAATGTTAGCATTAAGAAAAGCACATTTGTAAAATATAAAAAAATAATTAATCTAATAATTTTGCCAATATAGATTAATAACTATTGGATATTTCAAAAGACCACTGTACTTAATAAGGAGAAATTTTTTCACGGAAAGTATTGTTAAGCAGTGGAAGGGACTGCCCAGGGTGGAGTCACTATTCATGGAGGTGCTCAAGAAAAGATTGGACACGGCACTTGGTGCTACGGTCCAGGTGACAAGGTGGTGATCAGTCGAAGGTTGGACTCAGTGATCTTAGAGGTCTTTTCCAACCTAAATTATGCTGTGATGTAGTTTTTAGTAGTTTTTCTGTGCCTTGGCTGTGATCAAGCTGAACTGAAATTTGTGAATCTGTAGGAATGCAAGGAGGAGTCCCTTTGATTCTAAATCAGTGCAGCTTTCTCCTTTGTTCTCTTGGTTTGCTTTCAGTGAGGTAAATATTTCAGGGAAATATATTGACTTTTTGCTGTGGGAGCAGAAAGGGGAAGAGTTTTATCATGTGAACACATTGATGTTCAATGGTCAAATTCATATTTCCAAATGGAGTTCTATACATATTTACAAATCACATTGTTCATTAAATCTTCTAGATGTTACCATTTTTTTAAGAAATAGAAAAACCCCAAACAACCCCAAACACAGAAAGTAATTTCAGAACACAGTCTGTGTAACTCATATTACAAAACGGTAATATAATTTACTAGATTTTTAGGTATATATCAGCAGGGTGTAAGAACTTTCCCTCTTTTTGTCTTTACGTGGCCTGTCTAAAAGCCAACAAATTTCTAGTACATTGTGGCAAAATGTTTCTTGTAAACTGCAAAAAATGAATGTTATTTTCTTCCTTGCTCTGCACTTTGAATCATGCAAAAATAACACTGATGTCAGAAGGTCTGAGCTAACGCCTGAGGAATAGATGTGCATCTAAAGTCAGACACTTCTCCCAAACTGACTAGTAGATGTGTGCTGTGGTGTGTTCAGGTTCTCAACATCTGCCATTCAAAGCACCAGAACTCCTGCTTTCTCCACATTTCTGGAATTCTTCATCACAGAAGCCACTGTGTGTGGAGACTGGTCTTTTCCCTGATTGTCTCAGCAAGTGAATTTGGAAAATGTCTGGGACATTATATGTGAACATAAAAGCTCCTGACTTTCGCCTGGAGATGAAAATACTAAATTTATTCCACCATATCCTTAAAACAGTAGAATATTGAGATGATTGTGCAAACCCTAATTTCGTTGTATTAAACATATGGTATCTCAATATATTCTTTAGCTTTAAAGTCTGTGGGAAAATAATAAATGAAATATTTTGTGTTGCATATTGGAGTTTCCCAAATTGATTAAAATATTTGTACAGAAATTAAACAACAGTAACTGAACTAACTGCTTGGGAAAGAAGAAGATTAATATATCCTAAGTAAGGTTTAGTGGTTTTTTTTTGCTGGTTTGGGTTTGGAGGGGGAGTGAGTAAGAGGGATTTTTTCAGTTGTTCTTTAACATGAAGTTTCCTGTGAACTAACTGGATCAAGCAGATAGCTCAGGTCTGACTTAAAGAATAGTGAAATATAAGGTTTCAAGAGCATTTTGTCAGATTTCTAAATGCAAACGAGAATGGAAATGTATTCAGAAATGGAATGTATTTCCTTCTTAATTTTAAAATTTTCTTCCTTCTTTCATCTTCCATATTAATTTTCTCTGCCTAAATATTGATTATTGAAATAATCCCTACATTTGCACTATATTTAGATTTTTTTAGCTGCTAATTGCTGAAGCTGAACCATTTACTAAGTAGTTTTCAAATGTCCCCCATCTTTTCAAGCTCTGAGGGTCTTTTGTTATATGACTGAGACATAAATGCTGCAGAGAATTACCTATGCTCAGAGAAACCTACTAATCAATAGAAAACAGTACTATCGGTGATTAATAAAAGTGTCCTGAAAATCAATGTACAATAGGGATTTGAAATGTTAGTGATTTCACCAGTGTTTCAAGAATCATCTACCAATGCCATCTCCAACTTAGCACTAAAGTAATTTCATTTGGCAGGAATCAGTTAAGTGTTCTAAGTTTCTAAAATTACAAGAGCCTTTTTGCTGAAAAAGCACTGTATCTGCAATCAAACATTCCACTGTCATGGCCATATTACACACATTCATACACAAAGGGCATGATTACAGCATTTGAACTCTGCTACTTATAGAAGATATAGGTGGAACATTAGGGAACCATCTATAGCTACTTAATCTGTAGCCCTGGTTTTGGCAATACTTACAGCAATTGCTGTGCTCACTGAAATATGTCTCCTTATTTCAGTGCAATGATGGAGCTCTGGTTCCTCATGCCCAGTTATATTGCAGCAAGATCCCCTTCCTGCAGAAATAGGCAGGCTACAAAGCACTGGAAAAAAGCAGCTGGTACAGGCCTAGCTAAATGAGTTGCTCGTTCATGAGTGCTACTGCTCTGGAATTTTCCAAAATCCTAATTATGTCCTTTACCTCAGCGAATGATGCTTTAAACCAGGATGTTTTCAAAAAGGCCTTTCTAATGTGAAAGTCTCACATTTACTTTTGTGCCCTATTCTGACATTTTAAATGGAATTTGTGAATTTGCTTCCTTTGCTTCTTTTCTTTAGTTTTCTGTTCTTTCAGACTAGAAGTTGACAACTCCTATGAAAACAAAACAGAGCTTATTATTTTGGGAGATGGAGGGACATTTTGTTTGCAAATGAAATAAGGAAAATAAATTGAGATTTTTCTGTGTACTTGAAAGCATTCTTTTGTGAGAAAATCCATTTCTCCTCCTGATCTATTTCTCTTTGAAGAAGAATTCTTTGCCTGACCTTTGCAGCCAGTTTCTGACCTCTTTTTGCCTCATTTGAATATGTGTGTGTACATGTATATTCAATACTCAAAGATAACATTCTGGTACTTCTTTTCTCATCTTTGTGCCAGATGAACAAATGAACAGATCACATGCTATGGATTTTCTTCTCCCTACCATGACGACGGTGATTATGTATACACATACACAGAATTTCATCTAAGTCCCTTGTTTCTGAAAATGCTTAAGCAAGAAGTAAAACCATAAAACCCATAAAAACCATAAGAAGCATAAAACACATAAAAATACTTATAGATTGGAAAGTTGACATAAGCATCTAGGAAATCTTTCATCTCCTATTAACTCAGATGTGTTTTATTGGCCAGTCAAACTTAGCTAAGAACATTTCCAAATACAGATACGCAAGTGTTCTGTCTTGTTTTTTCTATGATTTTTGTATTCTTGCCACAAGTATCTGCTAATAGAACCAGTCATAAGTATGAATGAATAATAAAAAGCTGATAAGCTTTTAAAGAACACTTCTGTTTTAGTAAAGACAGTGAATGCTGCATCTTGGGTTTTGCTTAGTTAATCCTATTACTTCCTAAAATAATTCTGACTGGCCAGAATTAAATCTTACAGGAACAGCAAATGCCAGTTCAGTCTCACTTAATCTTATCCTAATCTGATGGCAGACATAGTGACTTGCTTCAACATGACCATGTGTTTCTTTGTTCCTAATTGGCTAATTGTGTTTACTTAATCAAACAATATTAGGCGAAATCTGGAACACAAAAGTTAACCTGTTTGGTTTTAAGCTTTATTATTACAGAATTGGAGTTTCCACAGAGAAACAACAAAGAAGATCTGAACTGTGGCAGTCATATTTTTGCAAAGCTGCAGAGAAAAGAGCTGGAGAGATATCAAGGATGAAACTGGCACTGATACTTGCTGAGAGCCAAGGCAGTTCAACACTTTTGTTTGAAGATACCATTTTAGTTCCTAGGTGTTCTTTCAGAAAGTTTGTCTTGTGAAAGAGAAAAAGAGAGAGAGATATTTAAAACTCCTTTCACAAGGAAAGATGTATGTAACTTAATGAAAAGCTATAAAATTTTTAACTTTCATTCTGATGTTACATTAATACAGTTTTCAAATCTGAGTTAATTACCTAGTCATGGGTTTAAATAACATTATTTGAAATTGACCACACCTATTATAAAAACAAAAACAAGGCAAAGAACAGCAATATGTCAAAAAAACTAGTGGGAAAATTGGAAAAAGAATATAAACCTATCTGGAATCTAACATATGAGTCTCATTTTCTAAATTTTAAGTAATCATATACAGGGTTTTTTAAAATTTTATTAAATTTGCATGGACTTCTATTGTAGTGACCTTATAAGCAATTTTTTAATCTGAAAATTTTATCTGATTTTTTCCCCTGAATTTCCATTGATAAATTTGGTCATTTTAACACTATTTTTCTTTCAATACTGACCTTGATTTTCTTAAAGAAATTTGAAATTGCAATTGCTGTTATACTTCAATTTTTTAAAAATATTTATTGATATTCAAGAGAAATAATAGTATAGCAAATTTTAAAAAAGGATATTTAATTTTGGGTAGAACAATTTCCACTTCCTTCCCTGACTAATTTATCTTAGGAAATTAACAGCTAAAAGTGGTATAAACTATTAAAATGCCTTTGAACATGTGAAGACTCATTTATTGTAAGAGCTCTTTATAAACAAGGAAGGCAATAAGTATTTTTGAGTGGCTTTAGAGACATTAATGCAGCTTCTATGATCTATGGGTAATACAGATAATATCAGACTAATATTTTTTTTACTAATTTCAGAGTTTAGTCTCAGCAAAGATGATATGCATACTGAAGGAAATCCTGTTTTGTTATCAAAAGTCCATTCGTATTTTTTTTCACAAAGCCTATTACAGCTTACTGATCACATTAGATCTAGTCATCACTTCTTGCTTCTAAAATTTATTTGCACAATAGCTTATTTCCAGAAATGTGAAAGATTCTTGAATCAAGAAAAAAGCCCCAACAAGGAAACAAGCAGCAAAACAACAACAACGAAACAATCCAGAAGATCTAGTTGTTGGCTGATGGGGATATCTGAAGGAAAAATGTATCAAATAAAGTCCTCAATGAAACCAGAGTTTGCACTGCTTTCCTAAAGAAATCTTGGGAAAAAAACTGTCCAAGAGAAATCAAAACAGGCAAACTAGCCTCTGCTATTTAATCCTTGGTGTTAAATCTGTCACCTAATTAATCAACATTCTCCTTCAGGGTCACTTCATACTCTGTCAATATCCCAGTTTGCTTTGCTCATACCTTGATCCTCCCTACTTCTAACAGCTCAGTGTTAACAGGGTGAGACACAGAAAATAAACAGTTTGAGGAGGGAAGAGTAGTGTTCTTCTCTTTAAAACTGAGGGGATTATTATTTATTGCAGGAGGTACTGGATGATATGGTGCACAGTATTCTCTCTGTCACATTTGCTAAGTTTCACAGGTGTTTTGAGTATTTAATTCGTTTTTGGATCACTTGAATTATTAATGCTCATAGTGTAACTGGGCAGCTCCTATAGCCATGCAAACCCACCTGGACGTGAAAGGCCATAGTAATTTTTTTAGTTTCAGTGCTAACTCTTATTTGCTTTCTACTAAATTTTGAAATTAACATTCTTTGTGGCTTTAATTTATAAGATAAAGCAATCCCTTTTTATGTTAAAGAAATGGCAATCCAGACTCAAAAGGAACCTGCAAACTCACACAATGAAAAAAGTAAAGGTACAATCACCCTACTGTGGCCATAAGAAGCTGGAAAATGCCCAGGACCTATGTGCCTATACTTAGTGTTAGTTTAGTGCTTCAGCAATGCAGAAGGCCAATACAATCAAATCTAAAGGGTACTAAACATGAGTCCCTATGTGTGACTTGACTATGGGATTCACTTGCACCCAGTCTCCATTTCAAAGCCTTGATGTTAAGCATATGAGTCAGAACTCTCCATGTCAGCAGGGGACTTATATATGTGTTCCCCCCCTTCCAAATCCTCCATAATTTGTATTTGTGGGCCAGAAAGCAAGGAGAATTTTGTGAGAAAGTATTGTTGCTATTTTCTTCTAAGATGTGGAGGTGCTATCTTCCACCAGAGGACTTCCATACAGCTCTCAGCTGGCAATGCTTCTTCCTGACTGAGGAGCTGTGTCAGGGCTGGATGGCACACTGGAGGAAAAGCGGGGGGACCAGAGGTGTAAAACCGCCCTCTTTGTCCTCAATAGGGTGAGCAGGGAATGGCCAGGCAGGCCTGCAGAAAATCAGAAGTATGAGGAGTAGTTTTAAGAGCTGAAAATAATGTTAGAATTTTTTCCTCTAAGCTGGATTTACAGGTAAACTCAGCTTTAGGCCAACTAATAAATTATTACCTATGCACTGGTTTTCATCCATGCATTCCCTGACCAAGAGTACAATTATTCTGGAGCCCATAAACAATTCTTAAAAAGGAGACTTTTTTCCCTTTTTCTTCTAGATTCATCTGACTAGTATAATGCATCAGAAGAATGAATATTGTTTCAGTTGAATTAAAGTTTGATAGTGTAAAGTGTTGCCTAAAAGGCTAGCCCAAAAACTGAGGCCAGTCAGGAGTAAGGGAATAAAAGGTGGGTGTTTATCCAAAAGACCTTCAAAGGTACATTTAGGGCAGACAAAGCCCCCTCCTTGGGGCATCACCCAAAATGGACGACGAGTCACGAGTTGTCCACACCTTTATAGGTTTGGTCCATTTGCATATCAGCATAGATTTACCAATTAAAACGTTACAATTTCCCTAGCTCGCTGCGCCCCTCCCNGCCCCGAGGCTTGGGTCTGGGCAGCCTGAATGTCCTTGAAGGGTAGGTACAGAGTGGCACTGTTATGTCTATAGAGAACAGCAACCAACGAGCTATAAAGCATACATGCCAGACAATGCAGAATTTGAAAAATGTAGGGGTAAAAACCTAAGGCAACAAAAGGAAAAAATCTTGTTGTATTGCCCAAGTTTGTTCCTTCCTCACTTTTCTTGTTATGGCCACTGTTCCCACTTGTTCCCACTGAAAATTGTTAACAATATATTTTACCTTAATCATGTTTTTCTGTAAATTTTATGAAGAGCTACTTCACTCACGTTTTTAAAATTAGAAAATTACCATAGAAACTGTACCATGTTTTAAAAAAGACACCAGTATGGTAAGGAGAGTGTAAAAATAATGCCCACCATCCAACAGAAGACAACACATTTATGTTCCATTATTTACGTAGCTAATTTTGCTTCCCATTAAAAACAAATGTTTTTGCTAGTAGTTCATCTTGGTAGCCTCATTCAGTTTACAAAATAGCAAGTACGAGTGGCTTCTGATTGGAAACAGTGGATCTCAAATGACAGCTCTGGAAGTGACCTCCAGAGGTCCTCTGGTCCAAGTCCTCCAGCTCCAAAAAGGCCAGCTAAACCCAGTTGTCACGTACCATGTCCAGATGGCTGCTTAATACCCCCAATGGTGGAGACTGTATAATGTCCTTGGGCAAAACACTTGAGGGCTTTGTCACCCTTACAATAAAATACCCCACAACATTCTCATGAAGTAAAGTGGTATTTTGAAAGAGAGACCATTAAAATAAAGACTAAACACTTATCTATGGATATCATAGGATATTCTGCATCTTCATTTCCTGTTCAGCTCAACAGAAGCTGATAGAGAGGATATATACACAAAACCTCAGAAATGTTTTCCTTTACATGCCAGAACCAAACCCTTTGTATTTGACTTCCTTGTTTGTGTCCACTTCAAGGGCTCAAGATCACTTGTACTCCAGTTTATGCACTGGGGGCAAGTAGGTACCTTATTCTGATTGTGCAAAATTGAAAATTTGAAAATATAGCTTTTAGAATCAAAGTAAGTGTTTACCATATTAAAAGTTCATCAGCTATGTGATCTTTTCAGCACTGATGCCACAATAATGATTTTTGGAGAAACAGTATGGGATGTCATAAGCACAGGGTTATGACTTCCCTCAGCTGGAAGAAATGTTGATTTCTGAAGGAGAAAGCTATTCAAACACTAGCACCTTTAATAATAGAAAGAGGAATAAAAAATGCTGCTATCTAAGGAAATTATTTTTATATGAATGTGTTTAGGTTGTGGGGTTTTTTTAATGCACTCAGCGTGAAAGGCTACTTCATAGGAAATTGAAGGAATTGAAGAAATTTCTTTCTTTTCTTTTTTTTCTTTAATTTTTATTTTTCTTTTGATGTTTAAGGAATTGTTGTTTTTTCCTCTGCAAGGAAATTGGAGACAAAAAAGGATTGATTGTCTACAGCACACATTAGTCTTCATGAGTTTGGAATTATGTAATATTGACATCATTCACAAATCCTGAACAAAATAATATACTTTGAGTCTAAAAACTAAAGACCAAATTCCAGGCTTTCTGGTCAGACAGGACTGTGAGTTATGGTTGGGAATTTCCCTTGAACAAGGACTAAAGAAAGGCGAACTATTCATGGTAAATATTTTATTTGGTTTATTTAATCCAGTGTTTTATGTGTGAGCTTTTTTCACAGGATGAGATTTTTGTCTATTAATTGGCATGTTCAAGTTTATGTGGAAAAATAAAGAATGCATTTTACATGAAGATAATTTGGCCTTTTATTCCAAAACAGTTTCCTTCAGCTACTTAATATTTATTTTTGTTAGCAAGCACATGAAGGCATGGAAAATCATTAGGCAGAGTATGCACTGCAGGCAGAAGAGTGGAAGGGAATTTTAGCTGCTCCATTGACTGAAAAGGTGGATATTCTCACGCCTGCCTGCACACCTCTGACATGGCATCAGGGCTGTGTTTACACTGCTGCACAGAGGGGCACGATGGACATGGACGGTGCTAAGGGAGGGGAGAGGAACCACACAGCTGAATAACTACAATCTGCAATGAGAATAAGCATCTCTACTTTATTATTTTGATCGATTTATATGTGGTACTTTTTTCTATCTGTCTTTTCACTCAGTTCACAGAAAATTGGCTGATTTCTTGGATACCTTTTTGGAAAAATAGGACTTGAGGAGAAATTTACTCAAGGGTTTGAAGGAGAAGAATTTAGCTGGTGGAAAAAGGCTAACATGACTGAAGTAAAAGGAATTCTTGCACTTATGTTGACAAAGAAGCAAACAGGGATGTCACGTACATGGAGCTGGGAGGGTAGGACTTTTGCTTTTGAAGAGAGCAGTGTTCATAAGCAAGGAAAACTTGGAGTTGAAAGCTAAATGTGCTATGCATGACAATATATTATAAATAATAATATAAATTTATAATCTTTATTGCAAATGAAAACATAAATATAACATAAAACATTATTTGATATAGATTCTTAATATAAACATATTTTTATATTTCTCATAAAATTCCAGAACAGAGCTTATTTATATTCAGTGGTCAAAATAGAAAGCTAAAAGTCCCCCACCTCACTGAAAACTATTCATCAATGTCCAAAAAGTATCTGTGATTATGGTTTTGAGAAGTGCTGGGAAGGCATCATATATCAGCCCATTTTGATCCGTGGTTATATTGCCTTCAGTTATAAACTACAGCAGTTCCTTTTTCCAGCTGCAGGAAGGAACTTACCACGAAGAAGCTACTATTATAAGATTTTCATCTGAATTGTCACTGCTCCCATTTTAGCACACGGCCTATGGATAAAATTTGGATAATCAATCTTTTGGCTCCTTATCTAAACCAAAGCCAATGTGTTGAGATTTGCCCTTCATTATTGATGTAAATTTTTTTTATTAGTCACATCAGTAAGAGTACTTTTAATTATCATCATTATTCAGTAATAACCTCATGTCTGACAAGAGAAAGGATACCAATGGATATTGAACCTTTTATCCAAGAGCAGGAAGGTTATTGAGTGAGACCTATTTTAGGAAAAAGAAAAGAGCAGATGAAAGGTGATATTCAAAGCCCTTCCTAATAGATTTATAGCTTAGCAATAGATTAATAGCTACAAAAATAAACACCTGTGGATCCTGAATTCTGATACTACTTTCTTCGTTTTGGATTCCATTTAAACGTGTATCTTTATAAAAATTTTACAAAGAAGACAGGCTTTTTTAAAGTCATACCTTTAGTATTTCTGAAGTTTCACTCAATGCACTTGATTAAAAAAACATTTACTGAGGACAAGTTTTCTCCATGGGAGTACAATGAAAGAATCAACGAAACCAATTTCACTCTAATTTGAGAATGCAGTGGTAATACCTTTCTGCTGAACCTGATCTGTCTCACCTTGTACCCTACTGTGTTAGGGATGGGGAAAGTGTGTGTTTGAGCACATGTCTAATGGGTTTGAATGGTGTAGGACTGAAACCTATTCTGGTAATGGAGCTTTATAAAAGGCTCTATGGTCTTTGAACCTGGCTCTTTTCCAAAGCAAAGGGGCACAGTTGTGGCTTGCTTGTCATTTCTGTGCACAAAATAAAAATGAAGTCAGACTCCAAAGTATCTCCTTCCTAGATCACTTTTGAAAATCACAGAATCCTACTAGCAGGGAGCAGCAATGGAGGAAACTAGAGGCCAAAGGGTTTATTCAAAATATACTGCAGAGCTCCCATGAGGAGTAGAAGGGAACAGCTGAACTAGCCCAGGGTCCAACAGAACAATTAATAGGAAGGAGAGTGTTCAAATCATTAATGCTAGAGGTGACCAAGTTAGTGTACATAGTTTTGTACGTGATGAATTCCCCTTCTGTTTGTGAGTTGTTAGGATGTGGATTGTCAGAGGTTGATATTTCTTGCTGCACACAACACACAAATTTGTGCAGCTAAAAAGGGATGAACTCCAGTCTAAATATGTGCATTGAAAAGGGTATACATATTTTGCCTTTCTTTTCCTACTTCAGAGAAGTTTTGCACAGCTAAAAAAGGCAAACTGCTCAAGATATGGCACATTGCAACAGCACTTTTCACTCTGTTAAGCACTGAAATTCCAGTCCTTCCAGCACTAAATCCAGTGGAATGAACCATACCCTGAAGTTGATCTTGCAGCATGCAAACATTCACCATCCCACCATGCAAAACAAGAGAAGCTCAGCACCTCATCTGAACCCGTGCCTCCCTCTCCCACTTTTACAGATGCCTCTCTACACTTCTTTAATTTTCCTTTGTTGGTACATTCTAATGGCAAAGCTGGATTAAACCAAAGATTTTACAGTGTTTTTAGATAGCAAAGCAAAAAAAACCCTCAAGGTAAGGGTTAAGGACGCAGAACATTATCAACAGCCCTGTCTAGTCAGAACTGAATGTTAAATCCTCCATTGCTTCAGATCATATAGATCATGGGCTATAATCAGTTGTCTCCTGATTACTCCAACCTCTCAGAAAAGAGGCTTTTCTTCATGCCACTCTTTTTCTCTTTTTCATACAAACTGTCAAGTTTGTGTGGACAGTTATTGCATTCAGGGAACCTATTAATTGAAATGACAACTTCAGGAAACAAAATGGGTACATTTCAGTCAAAATGGAAAAAATACTGGGTTTGTATTTGAAAAGTCAACCACTTAAAATAACTGATGATTTGAAAAAAAAAATAGCCACCATTCTTTAATGTAAAAAAAATTCAATAATTAAGTTACACATTTAATTTTGGGTCAAAGCAAAAAAAAATATTTTGGGGGGTTTTTCCTTTTCCTAGACAAAGAAAAAAGTACTCAGAAAACTGCAGTATAGCTGTAATACCAGACTATGTATAGTGTGAAAGAACTCAAAGGCTGAATGTCCCCTCATATGACAAAAGATGGAATTTTATACCTGCTAGCACTAAGTTGACCCTTTATTGTAGATGGAGCTTGATGTTATAATACCACGTCAACTTCCTTCCTTTAGTCCTATCTGCATTAATTGCAGAGCCTTTTTGAAGAAAGGAGTGTGGTGCCAATTACTACAAAAAATCTGTGAAATTCTGATTCATACCTGTGATTCAGGGGACCATATTTATGTTCAGTTTCTTTGAAAGCAAAAATCAAGGGGAGATTGACATTTTATTCCCCCTCTCTTTTAGATGGAAGCACATTATCGACTTCTCAGTTGACTCATAGAGATCTTATTTCAAATCATAATGTTGTGCTCTTTGTGACAGTGACAGAGACAGGGTTATTTTCTACAGGGCTCTATGAAAAAAATTCATGAGCAAACCCTTAACTCCACTATGCTTGCCTGCTGTTGCATTTTTGTTACCATTTTGCAGTACTAACCTTTCTAAACAGAGTCAGTAATTTGCATGAAAATTAGGGCTCTGGACTTGATCCCCATGCCAGAAGTAGTGTGTGAAATACTGCTGCACCACTGACTTGTGAGCTTACAAGCCATTTTCTAAGGCACTGCAGAAAACCATTACAGAAAGAGACTGGAAATGGACAATGGAGCAGTAAATAATGTTAGGAGACTGGCAGAGGGAGAGAATATTAATTTTCTAGCCCACCTTCTTTTTTTTTTTTTTTGGTGAGTTATTTTGTTAATCTTATTTTGTTTTTAAGCAAGCATTAACTTGTTCTGTTACTTTCTGATTCTGGCGACCACAGGTTCCTGGGTTTAAAGGCAGATTCAAACGCAGTGAAGGAATGCAGTCACCTTTGCCTTTCTCCACTCCAATTTGTTTCGAATGTAGCAGTTAGAATCAGACAAATCATTGAAGAAACACACAAGCACAAAGGAAATGTAGGGCAGGAATTAAGGTCAATGATTATCTGCCGCTTCCACAGTCATTTTCACCTTTTCAAAATGAGCCCAAAGTGGTGTTAAATCGCTATCAAGGCCAAGCAGTACCCATTCATATCCACTTTGCACTCACACAAGTCACTCCACGAGGTGGAAGGTACCCGAGGATCAGGGCCCTAATCTCTTTATCCTAGTCAATGCATGACATACCTTGGACAAATTGCCAAGCTGCTGCCCACTCCTGCTGAGCCCTCAGAGGGCTAAGCCATGTTGTGGATGGAACATATGGCCCTTCTAACAGCAGTTAGGCTGTAATCAAGTCTCAGCATGACAGAAGGATATCTCTCAGATCCATTATATATAGACTTCAGCTCAACCGTTCCTGTTTGTTGCTCTGTCTTTTATAAACTAGGAAGGATTTTCAGTTCCATAAGTGGGATGCGCATCCCTGCGTATTGTGCTCTGAAACATGCAAAGTCTTTGCATTCACAGCAATGCTCTGCAAGCCTGGCAGAGCAAGTTGCTAAGCCTTAGCTTTCTGCAAACACTGTATTACTCAAAGGGACAGATGCCGACCGCCCTTCTGGATTCTGAGGAGTCTCCAGGTCACCAGGCAAAGACAGCATTGTTTTGGTCATATGGAGGTCACATAACTGCATACAAGATAAAGCCTCAAACATGAAAAAGCCAGGTGAAAATCCTTAATTCACAGATATTGAATCATAGAATCATAGAGTCATGGAATGATTTAGTTGGAAGGAACCTTAAAGATCATCTAGTTCCAACTCTCCTGCCATGGGGGTTATACCTTTCCACAGTCTTGTGGCTTTGCCTAGTCAGAACTGAATGCTAAATTCTCAGTTGTCAGAAAGGTCATACCTTTCCTGGCTGTTGGGAGAGAAAATGTTCAGAGTTCAGCTTTCTATACAGTTAAGCAGATCTGATGGCTGACTAATATTGAAGGTTCCCAAAAGCTTGTAGGAACTTTTAAACACAATAAGCCATGGGGAAAGATGAAGGTCTCTTCCACCCTCACTCAGCTCCTGACAGCTGCACATTAAAATGACCTGTATTCTCCCTTCACAGAGTTTGAGGGTTTGAGTGGTGGTTTGAGTTAGTGGGCAGTGTTAGTGTAGTTTCCTTTGGACACCTATCTGAAGCAGAGTGGAGAGGTCACAGATTTGTCCTCAGATCAGTCAACAGTAATGAATGTCCCAGGGTATTTGAAGGTATGTTATAAACTATACTTCGAAGGCCATTTGGTGTCCAGGCCAGATTGCCTCCAGTTTCCTCACGGGACGGTGCAACATTGTATTGCCTTTTGCTGTGGGCTGCCGCTAAAACCACAACGTAGCAGATAAATAGAGTTTTCTTTCTCCTGCTTCTCACAAGCCTGCACTGGCAATGTAAGTTGTCCTAAGTTCTCCTGAGGGTTTCAAAAGATGAAAGCAAGTATATCCTATCCAAACATAACAATGGTTAGTGATAACACACAAGTAGATAAGCCTATCAATTTAGTGCAATAAACTATCCACTCTGTGATACTTTTATTTGGTTATCTATTTTTACAAGGCAATACAAATGGAGAAGGAAAACATTTGTAATAAAACAAAGGAAACAGACAGGAACAAAAAATATAGGAAAAAAAAAACAGTGACAGAACTTTAGGGGGTTAAAATCAAACAGAAGCATACAGAGAGACAGTCCACACTGATGTCATATGTCAGATAAATCTAACCACGGTCATACCTCTGTGATGCTCTCTGCCTACTGGTTGCAGTTAGAACAAATTAGGAAGTGATAAGCCTTTTTGAAAAATATGTAAGGGTCTCAGAAAATCATTTGGTGTGAGAAGCTCAGAGGGAATTTCTCTTTCTGCAAGTACTTACACCTACTTTACTCAGAGCTATTTAAAGTACCAACCCTAACTAGACCTCACACTAGAGATGTTTCAATACAAAGGGCTTTGAGCAAACCTGAATGCTCAGTGCCTCAAGAGTTAGATGGTTAGATGTGTCATGGGGAATTTGCCCAGGGGTTCCTGTTCAAACCTGGGCTTGAGCAGGTAGATGGTGCTGCAAGAAAGTCAAGGAATAATCCCAAGAGGCCTGGAAGATCATAAGAAACTTTTCCAGAGCTTCTGTGGCCACAGGCCATAACACAGAATGAGAGTGATTCCTGTTCATTGCTGACTGACAGGACTGATGCAGATTTTGACCACATCAAATATGAATAATGAAATGTATCACTAGTGCTTCCGGGCTCAGGCCTCCTCGTCCCTCCTCGTCCTCTGAATATGACCTTATGGAAAAGGTGAATGTGCAGGGCTGGGGAGGAGACACAACTCCCAGAAGAGCTATTTATCTATCCTAGCTTTCCAGATGACTCTAATGAAGATTGTTCTAGTACTGCAGGGGAAAGAGCAAGTGGATGAAGCCACACTTATGCAGCAAAATGGGAACCGAGACATTAATCAGTTTTTTTTGTGTGGTGATCACAAATGACAGATCTGACCTTTCATGAACTGCAGTTATGGACAGGTCTGCAGAGCCTAAAATTGGATTGGACAGCATGTCTGCTCAAGCTAACAATGCTGCTGGTACTTGTCCATGGCCATGTCACTCCTGGTCTTGTAAACTGTGAACATAAACTTTGGTCTGGGGAAACTGAGAGATCCTCAGAGAGACAAATTCATAAAGTCTTTCCAATATATGACAGCTGCTGGTGAATTTTGATGTGTTGAGATTTTTGAGGCAATCCTGTCTGGATGAGAATGGTGTGATGTGAAGTCATTGACAGAGATATGTAGGTGAGGAGTAATTTTAATGAAGAGGGACCTGAATCTTTGTAGAAAGAGCATACCTGGAAAAAGTACTTGAAAACAGAGGACTGTTGCTATATTTGATGTTTCAAATTTTACCTGATAACAGGAGGAGGTGGGAACTGATGCAATGTCAAATGTTGGAAGGACAGACATCCCACATTGTATGTGAAACTGAAGCTTTTTCTACCAAAAGGGAAGAAAACCCAACAAATCTTGAAGGGAAGACATTGGGTAAAGAAAGAAAAAAACCCCAAGTTATTATGAGAAAGTGCCTGGAAGGAAATAGTTTACAGAACTTTGAAATTATTTTCTGCTAGGCAGTAAGTTTTCACTTATGAATTAGTCCCATTTTTCATTACAAGGTAGTATCTTTCCTTATAATGCTGCAAGTCCAAAATGTATATCTCAATGTAGACTTTTTCCAGGATTGCAGGCTTTGAAACTACCTCCAGCTTCATGTGGGTTATATAAGATGGGTTCCAAACTGCCAGACTAGATTTGAAGAAACTCTGAGAGATTCAGTAACTCGCAGCTAAAATGGCAGAGGACTTAACAGTGAAGGCTGTGTGCATTCATCTACTTATAGAACAGAATCAGGAGTAAGCAACTGTTTTTAAGAAACCATTTTGGGTGTTAGAGGAAACAATGAAGAGCAAGTTGTTTAGAGGCTGGATGCCTATACACACTTTTGAGAACTGTCTAGAAGTAAGCCTGCACTTCATTTATTCCAACTTCAGATGTGTTTTTGCAGCTGTTTCCAGTTATTCTATGACAGATAGAACTGTCACCATTTTTTTGCTTATTTATGGATTAAGTCTTCCATCCTTCAGCAGGATAACCGTCTCTATTTGGTACTTCTGAATGTAAAAAAAAAAAATATTATATATCAGACCTGGAACACATCAAGTATAGTTGTCTAAATACCATCACCAAGTCTGCTTTATGGAATAGAATCATAGAATAGTTTAGGTTGGAAAAGATCTTTAGATAGTTGAGTCCAACCTTTAACCCAGCACTGCCAGGTCCACCACTAAACCATGTAACTAAGTGACACATCTACTTGTCTCTAAAATCCCTCCAGGGATGGTGACTCAACCACTTCCCTGAACAGCCTGTTCCAATGCTTGAAAACCCTTCCTCTGAAGATTCAATCTACACCTCTCATGGCAGAGCTGAAGACCATTTACTCTTGTCCTGTCATTTCCTACCTGGGAGAAGAGGCTGATCCCCCATCTTGCTACAACCTCCTTTCAGGTCGTTGTAGAGCATGACAACGTGTCCCCTGAGACTCCTTTTTTCCAGGTTAAGCAGCCCCAGTTCTGTCAGCCTTTCCTCATAAGATTTGTGCTCCAGACCCTTCACCATCTTCACTGCACTTCTTTGGACGCACTCAAGTGTCATATTCCAGCACCTTAATCTCCTTGAAGTGTGAGGGGCCCAAACTGAGCACAGGAAGCAAGGTGTTGTTTCACCTGTGACTACTACAGGGGGATGATCCCTTACTTAGTCCCGCTGTCTGCATTATTTCTGGTACAAGGCAGGATGCCATTGGCCTTCTTTGCCACCTGGTCACACTGACAGTTCATGTTCTGCTGGCTGTCGACAAGCACCCACAGGACCTTTCCCACTGTGCCACTTTCCAGCCACTCTGCCCCCAGCCTGTAGCCTGGCATGGTGTTATTGTTTAGGACCAGCACTTGGCCTTGTTGGTCTCAGCCCATCAATCCAGCCTGTCCAGATCCCTCAGCAGAACTTTCTTACTGTCCAGCAGACCAAAATTCCACCCAACTTAGTGTCATCTGCAAACTTGCTGAGGGTGCACTTGACCCCCTCATCCAGATCATAAAGATATTAATCAGGACTGGCCCCAGTCTGAGCCTTAGGGAACACCACTGGTGACCAGCTACCAACTGGATGTAACTCCATTCACCACCACTCTCTGGGCTGGCCAGCCAATTAGCTTTTTACCCAGCAAAAGATATGCCCATCCAATCCATGAGCAGCCAGTTTCTCCAGAATGATTCTGTGGGAAACGGTGTCAGAAGCGTTACTGCAGTCTAGGTAGACAACATCCACAGCCTTTCCTTTACTCACTAAATGGGTCATACAGTCATACAAGGGCATTAGCCAAGCAGGATCTGCCTTTCATGAGCCCAATTTCACTGGGCCTGTTCCCCTGGTTATTCTGCAATGACACTCAGGATGATCTGCTTCATGACCTTCCCTGGCACTGAGGTCAGAGTGACAGGCTTGTAGTTCCCCAGATCCTCTTTCCAGTCCTTCTTGTAGTCATCACATTGGCTAGCCTTAAGCTAGCTCAGACTTTTCTAGTTATCAAAGACTGCTATAAATGATGGAAAGTGACTTGGTGAGCACTTCTGCCAGCTCTCTCTGATTCTATGACACAGGAAAACCCCACTGCCTCTCCTTCATTGCCTCTCCCTTCTGAAGTGTTTATGGCCATTCATTGCAACACTCCAGTTGTGTTTCTGTGAAGAAAAACTATGAACTATTTCATAATTTTTCTGTTGCATGGTGACTTCTAGCTCCTCTTTATTGCTGCATGCATTGGTGTAAATTACATGATGAATTATACATTTGGTTACCATGATAAATCAAATAAAAAACAAACTCAAGATATTTATATATCCCGGTTAAAAATGCTGCTTGGCTTAACTTTCTCAACATTCCTGCTAGTATTATGTATATTTCTTCCCAAGGTTGGCATCACTGCACTAGCAGAACCATTATGAGGTGCAGCTTTGCCAATGTAAATTTGTTTTTGCTGGCTTTGCTGATAATGTTTGAAAGCCATTTTTTTTGAAAAGACAAACAAGAAAGCAAAAACTAGCTACTGGTGGATGTCATATTTTTACTAGAGCTAGATGAATGTAGATGAGCTTTTGAAAGAAATCTTGCAAAAAACCATATGAATGTGTTTTCCTTCTGGAACAGAAAGCAATATCCCATCCATTCTAACTCTGCAAAAGTATAATGCTTCAGGAGGAGAGGGCATTCATTCTATAAAATCCTTTTCCTTGTGTGACTGAGAAAATTTAGGCCTAAAACTGTTTCCACTAATAAATTATTTTAAAAATATATGAGATTTCTTATAGTGTGTAATTTAAAATATATGTTTTCATTAAGCAGTCAGTTGTAATAAATTTTTGCCTGAAAGACAAGTATCTTCATTCCCTTGCTCATTCCCAACTACTGCTTCTGCGTTGATTCATCTAGACCATGCTGATTTTCTCTGCATCCATACATTTATTTGGAAAGATTCTCATTTGTTATCCTCCCTCCTAACCATTCCAGCCAAAAGTAGATTTGTATCATTTTCAAAGAGATGAATGTTCCATACAGCTCAAAAGAAACATGGCAAGGACTTGAGCTGCTTGCAACAGGTAAAAATGTTCTAATTTCTCTGGCTGTCCTCTGAACCTCCATTAAATGATTAAAGACCGTGTTTTAGTCCTAAGTTTTTAAAATAATATCTTGCTTATGTTTTCCCATTAGAGATAAAAGTTCCACCTATTTGTCATTAGAAATTTGTCTCACAGCCAATTTTGTCATGTTTGCAGAGGGCTCAGGTCAGCAAAATTAAGCCACTTTTATTTGTGTGGTTTTAATATATTTCTACAGGAAGAAAAGTAGCATATTTCATTAAGCAGCAGTTTTATCTTTGTAATTTCTTTTTTCTCATTATCAATTCAGTGGTTAATTTTACAGGCAGAGGTGTTGATTCTCTGAATTTAAATTCATCCTCCTTGAGTTTAGCTGCCACAAGCAAAATAAATGCCCCAGGTATTGTTACGATTTTTTGGCACAGTCTTAGTGTACGCTTTACAGACTCATGTGCTAATTTTCATTAGTTCAGATGAAAGGAGATAGTTTGGCATATGGCCTCTGTAGTAAAAAGCCAAGTTATTTTAAGTTTAAAGACAAGACAAAAATTGTGCCCCATTTTTATGTAAGTCCAGTCATTTAGTAGTGTTATGGTGCTAAATGGGGTGAATGCAGAATATAACTTTGACATATTTGGGAAGGAAAGTCTGCATTTTGGGTAATTGGTCTACTACCTGCAAAACCCATGTTTTAATCAGCACTGGATAAGAAATACTTTACTTCCTTATGAGTATTTTCAAGATGAACAGAAATTGCTGACAACAAGTATGATGAAAAGCAATTTTTAAAGAATTGTCCACAAAACAAAAAATTTCAGTTGTGAAGTAATGTGTGATAGCTTGAATCAATGATGTAATTTAGTTTTGTCAATTTCAACCTGTTTCAATATGATTTCTTAGAAATATTTTACTGTTTCTTCCCTGTTATTTTTCTATTTGAAAAATATTTTGACCTGAAAATTAGAATGAGTTTATGAAGAAAACAACAGACCATATTTAAATATATATATTTTGCATTAGAACTGTTGCTCAATTGAAATGAGTAGTATTCTGTAGTTTTTCTGATTAAAAAAAATCCCAAACAAACAAACAGCAATTTCTGATTCCTTCTATGATCCCCTACTCCTTATACTATGAGGGAGCTAAAGGCAGTCACTAGGAAAAAGGTCAGCCTGCTTAATTTTTAAATGTTGCAACAGATATTTTTAAGTTAAGATCAGCTACGAGGAAATATTTTCCTTCTGAGATTATCCTTGTTGTGCCATCTGTAATTGAAGTTAAAAAAATACAGCAAGTCGAGATAGAGTTCCTTCACTTCTTGGGCACATTACCCTTTCTGCATCATCTAAAAGTTATCATTCTCTGCTGTCTGACAGCACCACCTGGTTCTGAATATAATATCTCAGATCTGGCCATTTCTAGAGCTAGATGTGCTGCCACCATATATAATCTGAGTTGCTTTCGCCTTTGTGCTACATCTTCTGAAATTATAATGCTGATGAGGCATCTTCAAATGATCCAAAACCTCAGACTGTTTAAACAGAAGCAATGAATAATTCACATCAGAAACAGAGAAAAGCAAACAAACAAAAGTCAATGGGCATCTCCTGCCTTGTTGGGAAAGGACGGGATACACATTATGCTCTACTGTCATTTTCGGAGAATATAGAATAACCTTTGCCATCTGCGAAGAACTCTCGGGACCTCTGCTAGCAGTGGCAGATCATTTAGACTATCACTGGTTACATACCACCCTTCCTTAATGTGTCAACCAGGAATGAGCAATAGCACATAAAGGTCTCTCTCTACAGACGCAGTTTTCTGGGAATCATAATTAAGAGATAAGGGTAGAATTGCACAGCATATTTTGGACTGGGGCAATCTTATATAATTTCTAAATTAGGAAAAAGAAGTTAATACTCATAATAGGGATTCTTTTCTTAGCAGGTCGAGAAACTTTACTCTGGAAGATGAATGGAGAAATTCAGTGGAACACTCAAACTGCCTTGCACCACTTTCTGACAAAAAGCATCCATAAATCTGATTTTATGTGGCGGTAGCAATAAGCTTCTGACTGCTTTGTCTCATTAGAGTTGTGGGAAGAAATTGGAATATGTCTCCAGCCTGGCAAACTAGGGCCTCTACCTGTAAATTATTAAACCTTATGTGTGTCAGGTGTGCTCAGAAAGGAATGAACCAGGGAAAAGAGACAAATAGAGGTTGCATTGTTAGGTGCAGAAGCCAGAAAAGAGATCAGAGGAAAGCAATCATATTTTGTTCTGCTTTAGCTTTATCTGCTTATTAGGAAGCATGGAATAACAAAACTACCTATTAGAGGTCATGGTAACACAGGAAAAAAATGCACTGAGTGCACACATAGCTGAATGAAATGTAGGATGTGTGCTGACTAGTATTGGCTTTGTTTTTTTTAAAAATACTCAGACACAGGGAGTCCTAAGACATATTTTTTTCATTATATTTGAAATAGAAAAAGATGCACACCAGAACTAACAACTATAGCATGATCCAGTTTTATGTGCATAAATACTGGTTCTGATGGTAGAGCGGATGCACAGCACCAATGAATTTTCCAAAGCATTGCTGTATCATAATGGCTCCACCTACAATAAGTCTCTTGGAAAGTGTCATTTGCTACCATGAATTCCAGGAGCACTAGTCGACTCCTGGTTTTTTTGGGGTGTCTAATTGACCCTGGCACCTACATGAATCATGGAACATTGTGAACAGCTTTCCCTTACATTTTATTTGAAATTATTTTAGGCAACCAAAATCTGACCCTATATTACACCATTCACTGTATTTTTTTCAGGTTGACTGAGCACGTGCTTTAGTACACAGGGAGTGAGGAGAAAAATAATAATCAAAAAGTTAAGCAAAAATAAAGCAATTAAATGTAAAATATCTAAATAACTGCAGTTTCTGAGAAAAATTAAACAAGCATAAGCATCTGATATAAAATTGACTTCTATGCACTGGACAGTGAAGAGCCTGGATTGTGACTGCTTCATAACAGAAATCTGAACAAGTATGTGTCCTTATATTGCCATCTTAAAGGTACTCCAGAACAAGGGCAGTCACCTACAAAGATATTAGTCTCTATAGCATAATATCACAGATTTAGCCATTAAGTGCCATTGGGAGTGATATTGTTACTCCTAGCAAAGGTGCCATTACTGCCATAGACAAAGGAATAAAAATCTCAATTTATCTTCTACATGGTGTTATTTAGCTATCAGTTTCTTTTCTGCTTCAAAATCTGGATTAAATGACGCACAGCTAGGGAACAGAATGTAGGGACTGACTGTTCTGAAGCTTTTGGGAAGAGGCAGGGAAGAGGCAGCTTGGGACTTGCACTGCTCCAGAGGGCACAGTTAGATGGCCTAATTTCTGGCAGAAAATGGAGTGTATTTGTACTACATATACCTCACCACAATGTGTCATCTCAAGTTTAAAGCTGTATGGTCTGACCAAGTATTCTTTTGCTAGTTTCACATGCTTGTAGTTCACTGAAACAACAAAAATCCCCACAAACTCCTGCCATTATAAAATTTTCATTGACATAACAAATGCAGAAATGTTCCTTTAATATACCGGTATGCAATGATTTGTAATGATACAGTGCACAGAAAGAATGACTGACCAGTGGCAGAGTGAACTCTAGCCTTGTGATTCATTCCAGACATTAAATCTTTATAGCTCTCCTGTATCCTCAGACCAAACCCCCATGCTTTCCACCATTTGTACTAGACACCGAGAATAACATGATCATTTTGGAAGTTCAGTCTCGCCTGCAGGCAAGAACTTGTTCTGTCATAGCAGAAACAAAAGTAGCACAGCAGGACCTTCACTATTAGGAACAGCAACAGGAATTGTCCTCATGAAACAACAGCTCTCTTATGTGTGAGCTTCAATATGGATATTTCATTTCTATGAATGCCATTCTCAACTGTCTGTATACCAACCTAGATACATAATAAGCATAATCATTCCTCGCAAATAATGAGATGTATAATTCCAGAGAAAATATTCCCAATTTGGAAATGCTTTACATAGCCACTATGAATAATAGGGAAAGAGAAAATGAAACTACAGTGATTTTCCCCAAATTGACCTTTTGATTACTTAAGTAACACTTCTAACAAGTATTACATCTAAAGGAGTTCCTAGTGTGATAGGAGATACTGCTGTTCAGGCAAGGATCTTGGACTCTTAAAATGTACTACCCTTCCCTGTGCTCCCCCCACAAACCAGCTATTACTTACAAAGATATGCCACTCCAAATAAAAATACTATAATGGGTCAGAATGTGAGTGAACATAAAATCTTATAAAATATATCAACACAGTAATTACATTTCTTAAAACACTTATTTCCTTAATGACAGAACTGTATCTGTCAGCAACAACCCCCCCCCATTTGTCAATAAATTACATTTACACTGGTGGCATCTGGCTACCAGTGACTGGATGCTTTATAAATATTATAATTATAAATTAGCTAGATTAAATAGATAGATGTAGGATATTTGGGCTGAAGAGCCGTGAACCCTTACTTAAGGGATTTGTCCTATAAATTCTTCTGTAGCAGATTACTTTGTAAAAATGGTTTATAGGTACTAAGGCTCTAAATCAAGAACTATTGGTTTGCATGAAGGATGAGGTATGAATCATATCGTATTATAAAGAAACACATAATACCCAGTTGTTCATTTTTTAATTTGCTACATGAAGAAAAAACTTCACTCTCTGACTTTGATTCTGCAATGAATAGCAAAATGGCAGAAAGAAATATAAAGATCTTTAGTCTTTGGTATTAAATAGTCTTTAAGGTCTTCTTGATGAACCATTAATACCCGCAGGCTACATTCTGCCTCAGTGGGATTCTGGTGCACTCATTTGCTATATTACACTCAAGCACAGTAACCCTTATGTAACTTAAATGCAGCAACCACTTGGCAGGCAGGGTATGAGCTGATCTGAGACCAGTTTTATAGGAAAAAGAGAACATCAGTGGAGTCAGGTCAGCACAGTATTATGTACAGCAGAAGCCCTTATGCTGCTTGAAGCAACTACTTTAATGAATTTAAAAATGATAACATTCCAAACACAGAGAGTAGGGAAAAGAGCAGTTGTGGAACAGTAAAAACAAAGCCCACACATGAGGTCTTTGCATGGAATGCTATGAACTTGTGGCACTTAAGGACAATGTTTAGAGGTGGAGTTGGCAATGCTGGGTTAATGCTTGGACCCAATGGTCTTAGAGACCCTGTCCAGCCTAAGTGATGGTATGATTCTCTGATTCTCTGAATACTTGTTTAAGGCTGTAGAATATTTCATGTTCATTCCTCCTTTGTTTCTTCTGTGGCAAACATAGATTTTGCAGGTGTTGGGCTTTTGCATTTTGTATATGGGGATAGATTGTTATGACTCTTTGGTGATCCACAATCTGTTGTTGTGCACTTGTGTGAGGGTGAGGACAGTCTTGCCTGTCAGGACAGGGGACGGCCCATCAGGCCTCCCAGCACTGTTCTTCTGTGCTCAGTCTCTAGACCTTGTCCAGTTGCCAGTTTGTCCTGTACCCACCCCTCTTATGCTGTCACCCTATCTCTTTTGCTGTCATGCAGGCAAGTTTAGCCCTCAACTTGTCCTCATAATCTAACCACCTCAGGTGTTTTGATGCTAATTGTATTTTGTACTTACCCAGACAGAAACAAGGCTCAAAGAAGTGTCTTATTTGTGGATCCCAATGATTCCTCCAACCCAGTGCTTTTGCAGACCTCAGATAAAGATTTCCACTTAAATAATTCCCTGTAATATGCACATAACTAGCTGGAACAGCTAGGACATAATGTGTGACTGAAGTGTACTTCAGTGTACTATATAAAGTCTACAAGACTGCCCCATAAAATTATTATGTTTTTAAGTTAATATTTGCAATAAAATGCATCTTTGACCTTGAAACAGACTTTACTATTTCTTTTCTCCATTATTCTCAGATTAGAAGTATGCTGACTATTTAATAAATGATTAATTACTTACATCAAATTTTTAAGTATTTTTCCTTCTCTCCTTATCATACGCCTGTAGCTAACCTGCATATATGGGGTCCTAATTTTCAGAATAAGCTTTTAATTTGTGAATTTGTGTTATTTGCATAGGTATATTTTGGACATGCAATCCTTTTTTCAGTAAAGCCTCTTAAAGAACATTGCAAACAGTTGCTAATTAAGCACCATAATAGTCTTAAGCCCATAAAATTAGCAATATGTAATTAATAGGATGAGCTGTCATTCATTTTTGAAAGCTTAATATGTAGCATAGCAGCCACATAAAAGGATATGATGGTGTTACTGTCCAGTTCAGAAATAAAAAAAATGTTGAAACTATGTTGGTAACCTGGATGACAGAACTAGGCACAAAACCTGCATTTGACAAGGATACTGGGGCTGACTTCACCATTCCCTCAAGTATCACTCACTGTGTAGACTTACATCTTGTCCAGAAGACAGTAAACTGGCTTCTGTTCTTTTTTTACCCACATACTAACTTGGAGTGATATTATGTGAATGTTGTAGTGGTGTTGATAAATGTAGTTTCCACATGCTTCAAGAACACCCACTTCCTCCTTCAGTCATGGCCTTAGGTGGCCGTGATAAATGGACTGGGAGTCATCTTCAAGAGTCAATGAGATTAAATAATCTAACTGAAAAATGCTGCTAAAATTTGAGGTGGGTCACATAATTGCCAGAGTTTCAGTCGTGTAAATTTCACCCAATTCACTTAGATTGGTGGGATATATTTTGCTTTTATTCCCCACCTCCCTTCCCTTTTCATATATGCATAATCATTCTGTATGGTCAAAACACTCTTACTATGGAAGATTAGTCACAGCATAGAGTAGAGTAACATATTAGATATACATAGGTCAGAAATGTGTTCCTCTTTGAGAAAAATGTTTCCATCAGTTCTTTTGCAGTTGTCTTATATTTCTCATTGACTTTAAAAGCATGAACAATGTATCACATAGTACATTATATATTTTCTCTGTTCAGTTATCAAGATCTTGATATGTTATTTACTGGCATTTTTAAAATTTATTTTAAATATGGCATTAAAATTCACAAATTATGCTTCAAAAGGAACGTAAATACCACTGAAAGGACAGATTTACAGAATTTTAAAGCAAATTTCAAATGCTCAGCTGTCATCATGCCATCCATTGCAATGAGTATAAATAACTTCCCTTTAATATATAAAGAACTGGGAGGGGAAAAGAAAAAGATATTTGCATAGCAGGAAAACTCCAGGTGCTCTTAGAGTTATTTGGGACATTTTCCAGTTGACAACATGGAAATACTCTCACTCAGGCCAGCAAACTTGTTGCTATGGGAATACAATAACAGCATCACTTGACAGCTTGGCAGTTGTTACAATTGGCAAAGAGGGGAGAGGGAGAGGGGCTGTTGGATGTTTTCAGGTGGGTGTGCACTGGAGATGGATGAGTGGCTAGGAAGGAAAGACTAAGATTTTATTTCAATCTTGCAATCTCTCCTTTATTTTGGTGTGGGTTTTTTTGTTGTTTTTTTTTTTTTTCTTTTCTTGTTTTTGTTTTTGTTTTTTTACGGTGTACCTGCTTAGAAGCTTAACATTTTTGAAACAAAAGGGAGAGAAGACCTATATTCAGACATGACTAGCTATGCATTCACCCTAGGATGAATATATATTGAACTGCAAAAAATTATGCAAGAGCTGGCAAAGAGATAAGGCTGCATAAAAAGCCAATATGATTTTGGCTGTTCCTTCTGAGGAGTCATATCATAAACCAAGAAGATTATAGTTCCTCTGTAGTTCAGATATGATGGTAGTTAGAATATTATAATAGCTGCAGCTCAATACATAGAAAGTCAGAGATTAACTAGGAAGAATTTAAAAACAGGTAGCAGTAATTATCGAAAACTGGAGACTGGTTTATAAAGATGAAAGAACTGACGTTGTTTAAGTTGTCTGAATGTCAGATGAGATGCATGTCACTAGTTTGCTAATATTCAAGAGTCTGAACATCAAAGAAGTCAAGGAAATATTTAGTTGAATAATAGTATTCTTGGAAGAAATTGGGGTGGAACTGAGGAAAATAAAATCCATATTAGGTATAAGGGAAGGACTCCTACTGCTGAGTCTATTACATTAAAGTAGGATCACAGTTTCTAAGGAGGAGTATTATACACTTGGAAAGTCACAACTGACATTGGACAATGCATGGAAAAACGTACATTAGACAGAAGTTTTGTGCTGTGTTGCTGCTAAAAAGTATATGAGTCCTTCTATTCTTGTTACTGGGAGGAGGTGAGAAAATTAAAGACAGCAAGGATTGAAAAGTGATTCTGTGGCAGTGTATGAGGAATTGGCAATGTGCCATATTTGAGTAATGAACTCACATCCAAAAATCCTCAGGGTTCCAATGCTGCAGGAGAATGTAGGGTGAGAAACAGTGCCCCAGCTCAGTCATACATAAGGAACAGTGAAGTTTCCTAAGCTGCATTGTGGTCTGAATATATTGAAGATTGTTTGATTATATCATTTGGGGTATTTGGGAAAGTTTTCTGTTTTGTAGCAGTTTTTCAGGGGAATACTATCTTCTCTGGCTTCTCTAGAAGAAAGAAACAAAGTGATGAATAATTTCTATGTTTCTATGGCACAATATAAATATCAAATGTATTCTTAGCTTTTAATCTTTTCCTACAGGCAAACTGCTTCTGTTTCCCTTCTGTTCTCTTATGATCATGCCACCCAGACTGTTTTCTTTCCCTGTGCAAATCAAAATCAATTAAAAATATCCCCCCAGGACTCAATTTTCAGAGAACCTACATATCCACACCTCTAATGGAAGTCAATGATAGCTGCAGGCATGTGGCATCTCTGCAACTCAGGCTCTGTAGAGCTAAGTAAAGAAAAACATATGGATTTTTTAGGTAATATACCATGGGAGAAATCTCTAAATAGGCCTTGAAATAATGAAGCTACATGTTTTATGCTATAGTCCAACTTGCAATCACTAGGCCATCTCACCACAGGGGAAAAGGAGGATATTGAGAGTTATTGAACATTGCCAATTTTTGCTGTGGATCAGCTTGAAGTTATTTAGCACAGATGTTTCTGTAATTGTGACACACTGGGAAAATCCACATGCTCAATAGCCCTCAAACTTGCACTTCCATCTGTGCAGTATGATGGTCTACAGTTACTGCACACAGCTGCAATATAAAGCACACAGAGTTCTGTCTGGCTGAAGATCTGCTGAAAGATTTTTCTTAGCACCATCTGCACCTTTTATCTACCTGTCTCCCGGTGTTTGGTTGCAGTACAATTATAAGACAGCAAAATATAAGTCTAGTGAAAATAAGAGTGTAAAGAACTGCACAAAATATAACAATGTGGTTAGAAACCTCTCATGAAGTGAAATGATGATAAGAATTTAACAGTAAACTGTGAAATCCATCACTATTTCTATTTATATCCTGAAGCCAGTTTTGAGCCATATTGGTAACAACTGAAAGGTAGGGTTCTTATACTAGAAAAAGAGCATGATTTGACCTACAATGATGGTGAAAATGTTGGTTGTGAAAACTGCTTCCTCATCCTAATACTGTTTTAGCCTTTGATCACATTCCAAAAAGTACAGGAAAAAAATTCCGCCTCTTCTGATTTAACAAATATTTTGGAATCAAAACAGTGTGTACCAATCTAGAGAATTAGCGAGGAAGACTTCCACTACCTTTGAAATTTAAATAGGCTTGTGTGTTAATTATTCATAACTTACTTGTTCAGTTCAGGCTCAGAATACAAAGGAAAAAGAAGGCAATCTTTCAAAGTTCAGGCATATGCAACTCAGTATGGAAAGACAGAAGCTGCTGTTGGTATTAACCAGGTAGGATGAAAAGCTTTCCCATTGCAATAATTTTTCTCTATGTTGCTGCAGCTGTGGGTCCATCATGTATCCCTGTCTAAAGAGGAAGTGAGACTGTTACCCCAGCCCTTGACTTTACAGCCCTGGTAGAAGGGTGGGCTGGTCATTTAACTTTTTCTCCACAGTGAGTTGCTGGTTCTGCTCTGCAACCTTTTCTTGCACTATCCTGATCCAATTCACTTCTATAGCAGGTTGCTGCACTGGGAAATGTAGCAATGCCTACAAGAAGACAGCGTAAAATGTTTCCCATCGTGCAACCATGATAAATAATGCAAGAGAACTTCTGGGTTCTCACACTTAGCAGGAACTTCTCAGACCTTAAGAGATTAAAGAAAACTATCTCTCTTCTAAACCAAACTATAATCTCATATGATTTGTCTGGAATGCTCATTGAATTCAGTCCTACAGAAACCTGGAATATTAATGACAGAGTTTTGACTTTTGCTAGAAATGTCTTGGGATTTGGAACTGTCAGAATCTCTTTTTTGCATCTTCCTTTTTCCCTTCGTGACTTCTGCTCTGGCAGCTCAACTTCATTATGTTCTGAAAGAAAGAGCTAACTGTACATCAGTATTGCAGAACAAGCATGTTTCTGGGATATGTTTTGTCCAGCCCTTGACTCAAATTATTTTTGTTTATTTAGATTTATAGATGGTAGAGGCACAGATAGATGCTCAGAGTGTAGTCATCCAGCACTACTGCACATCTGTTACTGTATTTATGTAACATTTTCTTTCTCTCAAAAAGACAGAAAAGGGCTTGTGTTGTAGTACGTAATATTAAAACACTACTTTCCTGTCTGCAAGAGTAACTTTCTGCCTAAATTGCATCAGGACAACCCAATACATAGATATCTTGAGCAATCCACTGTGGCAGGAATGACTAAATTTTGCATGCTAATTCTAAAACCTCCTCAAAATCTATGACGATGAAGAATTCCATGCCCTCCATTTTCATATCCTTTCCCTTATGTTATTTTCAAGGTTGAATTCATGTCACTCTTTCTTTCTCTTTCTCTTTCTCTTTCTCTTTCTCTTTCTCTTTCTCTTTCTCTTTCTCTTTCTCTTTCTCTTTCTCTTTCTCTTTCTCTTTCTCTTTCTCTTTCTCTTTCTCTTTCTCTTTCTCTTTCTCTTTCTCTTTCTCTTTCTCTTTCTCTTTCTCTTTCTCTTTCTCTTTCTCTTTCTCTTTCTCTTTCTCTTTCTCTTTCTCTTTCTCTTTCTCTTTCTCTTTCTCTTTCTCTTTCTCTTTCTCTTTCTCTTTCTCTTTCTCTTTCTCTTTCTCTTTCTCTTTCTCTTTCTCTTTCTCTTTCTCTTTCTCTTTCTCTTCTTTTCTTTTCTTTTCTTTTCTTTTCTTTTCTTTTCTTTTCTTTTCTTTTCTTTTCTTTTCTTTTCTTTTCTTTTCTTTTCTTTTCTTTTCTTTTCTTTTCTTTTCTTTTCTTTTCTTTTCTTTTCTTTTCTTTTCTTTTCTTTTCTTTTCTTTTCTTTTCTTTTCTTTTCTTTTCTTTTCTTTTCTTTTCTTTTCTTTTCTTTTCTTTTCTTTTCTTTTCTTTTCTTTTCTTTTCTTTTCTTTTCTTTTCTTTTCTTTTCTTTTCTTTTCTTTTCTTTTCTTTTCTTTTCTTTTCTTTTCTTTTCTTTTCTTTTCTTTTCTTTTCTTTTCTTTTCTTTTCTTTTCTTTTCTTTTCTTTTCTTTTCTTTTCTTTTCTTTTCTTTTCTTTTCTTTTCTTTTCTTTTCTTTTCTTTTCTTTTCTTTTCTTTTCTTTTCTTTTCTTTTCTTTTCTTTTCTTTTCTTTTCTTTTCTTTTCTTTTCTTTTCTTTTCTTTTCTTTTCTTTTCTTTTCTTTTCTTTTCTTTTCTTTTCTTTTCTTTTCTTTTCTTTTCTTTTCTTTTCTTTTCTTTTCTTTTCTTTTCTTTTCTTTTCTTTTCTTTTCTTTTCTTTTCTTTTCCTCCCCTCTTGGGAACAATTTTAGGGAGCCCTTAATAATATATGTCAAAATGTAAGGATTGAACTGCATTGTGAACTGTTTTTCTGCTGACTCATCTGCCACAGCTAATCAAGATTTTTTGGTCTACATACTGCAGCATTCTAAACCTTTTAGCAGTTAAGTAATGCTTTTTGCTCAAAAGCTTTTAAATTATAGCACGTGGTGGGTGGCTGATAAGAATTTTTTTTATATATATAAAATGGAAACTCTTTTCTTGTTATTACTACCTGGTGTCCTGTTCTATTTATCAAGTCACAAAGTTTTTGGTGTCCAGTAGATTTTTTTTCTGAGCTGGGGAATTGTTTTCCTATTAAGGCAGCCTAACATCTTTTCAATTTGATTTCAAAGTCATCTGTTAGTGACACACAACCCTAAGTTTTTCTTTCCTTGCCCCACCACTACAATAGGAAGAGGAAACTGTGTCCTCAGTCTGTATGCTTCAGGAATGAAGTTGGAAATAGGAAAGATTGCATGGTAATTTCTGGGTACAACACTTTCAGTTCAGTGTAACTCCTTGGGTGAGGAGACAAAAGACCACAGCTTCCAGGATTTTCTAGTTTTATGCTCTTTCTGTTATTCTGAGTTGTCTGTATTGTCCTCTTCTGTGTGAAAGTCCTAACAAGTACTGTCCAGTACAGCACCTTCCACAGGGGACTCACATGACTCAGACAATTATTTTCCTCACCATTTTGGCAGCTGGGGAGTAATCTGTGTAGCTTGATGAATGGTGCAGTCTCTGTATGCTGCTTCTATAGAACAGCTCAAACGCTATGTCACTGCTTTCTGTTCTCAGCAGTTTTTCTTTTAGGCAGCTCCTTCTTCCAGGATGAAACAAGAGAAATATTGTTTCCTTTGGGATTCACAGAAAGTGTATCAACTGCAAAAGCAAAAATTAACTGTATTTAGGACCTATATTGAGTAAGCTGCTTGTTTTGCAGTGATTTTTACTGCATTTCTCAGTACTCAATTCTAACACTTCCTTGCCAATTCACTTCTTCCATTTGAGGAATAAAGAGCTTCTTTAGGGATTTTATAGAGATATATGTGCTAAGAACTACAGTACACCATCACTCAAGAATTTTTTTTAGAGGATCTAATATTTGTTTCTGATTTTGTGCTTACAAAAAAAAAAGTGGTTATCATACAGATATAAACATAAATTCCTATATTATCTAATACATCCCTTTGACTATATTTTTATATAATATCTATAATATAATATTATATAATATATATATTATATATTTATGTTTTTATAGATGCTATATCTTGAATAACTTTTTTTAAAATTGCAAAATGATTATTAAAACTCTCAATATATTTTTGCAGTGATGGGGAAGTTGTGGATGTCCCATCCCTCGACATGTTCAAGACCAGGTTGAATGGAGCTCTGAACAGCCTAGTCTAGGCTAGTGAAAGGCATCCCTGTCCATGGCAGGGGCTTTAGAACAAGATGATCTTTAAGGACCTTTCCAAACCAAACCATTCTGTGATTGATTCTATGATTTCTGCAGTGGGAGTAGGATATAGATGGTATGGCACAAGTAGACTTTAAAATGTTCTTATGCAGGGAATTACACAGACTCTGTGCTGCTCCTTAATGGTGACATATTTTTCTGACTCACCTACACTTTTTTCTCTGTGTAAGTTCCTACAATAAGTGTTTGGCAAATGTAAAGATATGTCTACTTTTTATCCTGGAGGTATTATGTATTTCTGGTTGGTGTCTCTGCTCCGCAGAACTATAGTCCTATTTACTTCACTGGTCAGGAATCATGAAATCCTAGGATAAGAAAAGAACTTCCAGAAATTATCTCATCCTTTTTGTTTGTTTATTTATTATTTAAAGCAAACATCACTATTTGGTCTTCTCTACTCTGAATTAAACTACTCATTCTACTAATTTCCTTTAGTCTTTGCCCATAGGCCATATTTTTAAACCTCTGATCTTTTTTTTTGTTAGACTCTCTGCATTGATCTATGAGTTTATGGAAGTGTACTGCCCAAGACTAGACACAGTATTCTATCTAAGACCATAGTGTTGAATAAAACATAGAACAAAGCAGAGGGATTACTTCATGTTTCCTTCCAGTCATAGTCTATTGTATACATCCTGCTGTACAGATTCTGAGGCACTTGCCTTTTTCACAACAGCATGACACTTTTGACTCATGTTCACTTTGTGACCCCTTACAGTTCTTCATTTATTTTTTATAGAACTCTCTGTAGACAGTTATTCCTCATCCTGTATTTACGTAATTAATCATGACTAAGTATGGCATCTTGCATTTACCACTACTAAATACTGTAGTATTTTCTGTCTATATCTCTGGTTTATTAAGATCATCTTGAATTCTGCCCTTGTCCTCTAACATTCTTTTGGGCCCTCCCAGGAAATGGTATCTGTAAACTTAATAAGCCTGCTCTCTGTTCCTTTTAGATCATTAATGAAAATATTGAATTGTATCAAAACCAGAAGACACTGACCATTAGAATGTGTCCTGTTAGGTATGTATTTCTGATGAAAAACAAATTGAGGACATAATTACATTGTCCTAATATACACATATAATGGTTGGCTAAGGACTGACACTATGATTTTATTATAGCAGTTAAAGACTTCATCGTAATTTGAGTTCAAAAAATGGACAGTAGATATTATTCCACAAAGGTACATGCATTTGTGTAGTGAAAAGTTTAGTTTTCTAATATTTCTCTCTGTCTATATATGCCTTTTTAGGGTTGCCACAGATTTCACCTATTAACTCAAAAATCCTTCCATCAGAACTGACAGTGAATTCTGTACAATCTTGTGAAACAATTTTGTGTCAATAAACTGCTACTAAAAACCAAAAAAGGTGAATTTTAAAAGGTTCTAAGCACCTCTAATATCTGTAACTGAACTACTGCTTAGAAAAACTTCAGACTAGGTTCCAGAAAGTGCCTTGTTATCTGAAAAAATTAGGTGAAATTGAATAAAGGAAAAATGTGTTGATTTCAGGGAAATCTTTCTCACAATAACATCAATGGGTCTGAGCTTTCATGGGAAGATATGGAAAATTCCTTGTGTTCCTGCCCAAGGCAAGAGGTTTTGACTAGAATTTCGGTGTTCAGACTTTTTCAGACTTAAGCGGTCAAGTATCCAACAGGGACCAGTGCTGCCATGACAGGCAAATGAACCCATCTGAGGTCACACAGAGAATTAATGCAGACACTTCACAAGTCTATAGCTGCTAATGCCAGGGAGCACATGATCTCCATTAGGCACTGCAAAGCAGGGAGTCAATTCTGAGCTCAGTATAGTTCAGTGCCTGAAATTGTCCACAGGGCTTGGTACACAGTAGATTGTATTTTAAATTTCTTACTGGTTTCCCAATGATAGGAATGTAAAGCAATGGTACTTTTTTTGTTTCTTTGAGGTAGTCTAGTTCATATTATAGCATGCTTATTATAAACCTTCAGACAGAGAGAAAAATATTCACTATTTAGGTTTATAATAAAACAATTCCTCTTTGAGGGGGAAAAAACAAGACTAATGAATACCATACCAGTGAAAGTACCTTGAAGAATCTACTTTGAATATATGAAAGAATAGAAAACAAGTAAGTTTTTCATAAATGCCTGTTAAAAGTTTTTGTCAGTTTTTTTGTGTTATTTACTCCATGCAGCCGAACACCCTGCTCTTCCTACCCTTTATATGTTATTTTATATTGGTAGTAATAAAGCACAAGAGAGAGAATAAACCATGTGACAGATGGTAAAGGCGCACTTAGTGTGCTATTGGGAAAAGTATTAGAGAAATGAGGACTATTCAGGAGCACACAGTGAAAAGTAGTGCATTAGACATAGGAGGACAAAGCTCTTCTGATTTGTGCAAGTGTGAATTTAGCCTAGCTCCAGATTAAACATGGTCTCAGAGTCACTGATGTGCGTTAGCACTGTGCTGATTTCTAGAGGGAGGTCTTGCAAGGTTAGGGATCTGCAGCTAGAGGCTGGGAAGAAGGTGGTGAACAATGAGAAATACATGCTACTGACCTATTCTGCAGCCCTCTCACTCCCTAGCTACAGAAATACTGGCACTGGGATATATTAATCAGTTTTGTCTCAGTTCCTCCTCAAACCTCAGGATTCACCTGTAAGGAGGGAGCTAATCTGAGATTTCTGCCAGCTACAGGCAGCTATTTTGGGTGAGGTTGAGGTTCCTGGCAAGCCACAGCTTTTCTTTGGTGTATGGGTGTCTATTTCTGCCCTACTCGTTTTTCACACCATTTTTTGTCCTCGATCAGACACTGAATGTCCTCTGTCATTGTGACACTTACACATTGTTTAATTGTGTAAGGACAACTCAGCTCTGGTTTTGACTTTTGTAATTAAACTTGTTTTGAATGAAGAAGAAATGAGAATATAGAAAATCTAAGGAAAGCTTTCATCAGTGTATTGGATCTTTTGTTCATATCTGGTTTGCCTGACATGCGCTTTAAGAAATTTCCATTGCTTGGAGTAATTTAATGGCAATTTTTTTTAACGTACATATTTTTGAAGTTATAAGGAAAATTCATACAAATTGAATCAGAATTTGTTCTCCTTCTTGACCTTACTCTGTTTTCATGATGAGCTTGTCAGAAAAGACACTGCATTTTGCTAAGTATTTGCATACAGTATGACAGAGTGTGTCTGATCTCAAGCTGGATCCTAGACACTACTTTAACATAAATAATAAAAAAAACTTTTTGCCAACAGTGAGCCTATGTATATATATATACATCAGGATTTGTCTCCCATTTTTTTATTCTTTCCTTTAGAAGTTTAGAGGGTTCTTTACTAGTCACTCAAGTACTAAATATTTAGCATCAATTCATATGAAAGTTACTTTGATCTTCGTGTAAATAAACAGGCTCTCTTTCTCCCATAGGACTCTTTCTTGAAAATTATTTCTTTCATCAAGTAGTTTGTTGCATCTCTGTGAACATCAATACTGTTTCCTTCAGAACTTCAAACAAAGATTTCCTGCACATTTACAGGAAACATATTAAACACTATAAATGGCAACCTGCCTCACACAAGATTCAAGTTAAAGTGATGTGTGGGCATCTGAGTGACACAGTGCACTCCTGACATTATGACGAATAAGTGTCATAGAGGCCGTGTCTCTTCTATAATGATGTGAACAGTCACACACATGCATTTAATACTTTTTGTACACTTATGCTTTTCTATTTCTAAAAATATATGTGTTTATATGCATTTACCAATATCAGAATATTTTCTTTATGCATCCTGAATGTTTAAGTATTGATGGTATAAACCTTGCAATTATATTTTGCCTTTGGTTACCAACAATCATCCTGCAAATTCCCAAAGAACGATGACACAACTAAGATGTTCATTCATATGCAGATCTCTTATGGATGGGAAAGCAAGCAAAGAGAAATGTAATAAACTGGGAAGAGAGGGAGTATAGAAAAGCCGTCATGATGTAAGTTTACATCTACAAAATTTCAGCATAGTATTTGTTCCCCCTCCAAAATAGATTGTAATCTCTGAGGCCTTGTTTTTATTTACTTTTTTATCTGTGTAATCATGTGGCCAGAATATGATCTTCAGTATCTTAAGCATGATATAGTGGACAGGAAACCATGCATGAGTTGGGTCCTGGAAGACATAGTTTCAAAATGCGAGTATTTTCTGCAGAAGAACTAATTTGTTGAGTCTCTGAGAACAGCAAGTTTTTCTAATGAGAGATTGTTTTCTGTCACCATCTTCCTGGCACTAATTTATATGATTGTCCTCTTTGCCTTGTTATCAACTCTTCAAATTTAAACTTCTCAGGAGGATATTTTGAAAGTTTTCTGTAGACCTCCTGCTTTGTTATAGAAAAAAACAGCCTTCTGTGAAGCCAATTTTCATGTCTTTCCAGTCTTTGTTGCTTTTTTTTTGCACTTAGAAAGCCCTAAAATTATTTTAATTGAATCAAAGTCATGAATTATAATGCCTGAGAGACACTGCAGTATAATTGTTTCACTTTGTGATATTTACATTCTAACTCAGTCATCCTCTTCAGTGTCCTTCTTTGGAACTCCATTTTGACCATGTAATTCATTCACTTCACAATCAGTCAAGGTTCTGCTATATAATTCTAATTTTGTTAAGTGATATGAATATTGAATGGCTAAGGTTTATTATCTCTGAATGAAGGCACTCTTTATTTTTCCTGTCTTAAGACTCAGTTAATATTCTGAATAAATACACAACTTCAAAATAGGTATACAATTGGCCTTTAGTCAATGTTCAGCCAAAGAGATTAGCAAAACTCAAGTCTGTTTGATCCTGTAGATCATCTGAATCTACATAAAATTTTGGTGCTTCCCAGTTTTTCTTCATAAGAAGAAGTTTTTCATTTGTCACTGTCCAAAAGGGGAGTTCTCTAATTCCTGAACGAGCAGACACACTCAGAGAATATGCATGATTTTACAGGATTTACATAATTAACCAACACAATTTCTATAAACCTGCACTCTTTCTGTTTCTAGGCTGTGTAGATAATGCTTATATGTCATGGTGATCATTAATTCTCAGTTTGATTTCAGTGTTCAAGTACTCTATGGTACTTGGATATTGAATGACTAATGGATCCCTAGGCCCTTGACAAATAGAGTCAATCCTCAATAGACTGGAATGCTATGGAGACAGGACCAATACTGGCTCCTAGATTTCAGTCCAGGATTAAGACTTACATAAAGTTGAACAGATTTTGAAAAGGGTTGTATCAGAGTGCTAAATGTACTGTTCTCAGACAGAATACTAAAAGAGAGTATAGAGGCTTACATTTCTTGGATGATCTGCCTTTAAAGCAGACACATACATTCAATTATTTGAATCACCAATAAATCGAGGTAAGAGTGAGATAAGGGCAGGACTGCTGAAGGGGTACTGTGGAGGTATGACAGTTGAGCACTATGCAAATATTGTTAAAAATCTGAAAAATTGTTAGTGCATGTATAAGACATTTAATTGTGTCAAACACTGTCTAGATCATAGAAAGACTTTGCCCACTATCAAACAGTGCAAAGAAGCAACTGCTCATCTTCGACCACCGAAATCCCCTCTCCCCCTGCTTCTCTGAATATGCCTCCTGGATTCTGGGAATTGGGACTGTGAGTTTAGCCACTTGATGGGAACTTGAGATGAGATAAAGGTGGTGCTATTGTTCAATTATCTCAGGTATAAGGAGAATTAAACAAGGCTGGTGGAGAAGAATGTGCCAACAAGGAAAGCCAACTCAGCATCTCTGCTGAGAATCAGCTCTAATTGGGTCTGTCAGGGGGAGGCTGTAGCCCACCGACTCAAAACAGGAAGCCCAACTCAAAAGAGAAGAAAGACTGAGCATGGGACTAATTAGCACTACAAAGGAATCATTTAATGAATAGAGTAAGATAACCATGTAGCCAATAAGCAGATTCCTTTGTTTCCTAAAATGTATAAATGGTGAGAAGTTTTGAGCAACCTCAGGACCCCCACCACTGAGAAGACCAGAAGAGGACCAATAGAATGCTGTCTGGATCCACAGGTGGTAGTATCTTTTCACTTAATCTGTCTCTCTGTCACTCTATTTTTCTCCATGCTCCCCTTTTTCTATTTCTTTCGATCTCTCTCTATCTCATATTTATTGTTAAATAAAATCCATACTATTGACTTCAGCATATGGTCTAGTTTGCACCTTAATTCAGGCAGAGTAATCTCTCTAATAATCATAATAATCAGATTTTAACAGCATGTTATAAAGATCTCTTCCCTAGAGCCAATTAGAATTTATAAACATTGTCTCACCGAAGCACTTGGAAATGTAGACTATGATGCCTCTTATCAGTGTTGTGATTCATAGACTCTTGAGTTTTATCAGGAGCAGCACATAGCTCTAGAAGAGATCTTGGACTGATACAGGAAAATAATCCCAACCTTCCTACAACTGTGTATTTTAGGGCTTTGATATCCTCCTGCAGTCTATCTCATGGGTTTTGATGATAGAAAAAGTAAAATTACCTCAGTTTCTAGAGCTGTGAAAAATGTAATAATGAAGCACATGTCTATTAACTTGTCAGTTCACAATATCTCACTTTAGAAACAATCTTGTTAGGAGGTTGACATACTGACACATTTGACATTAAGTTGAATGTTTGGAGTTATTTCATTTTCCCTCTGATGAGTACTTCTTAAAAGCTATGTTTGCTATTTGCTCATGTTGAAGTCTGAGAATAAAAATGTGTGTCACTGATGTATTAACATGTAATCAAAGGCATTGTAATTGTTTAGATTCTGGTTTGTTAAGTTTCAGGGGGAGTTTAGTGAATACTATCACTGTACTGTACAATCTCATTAATCAAATAAACATTGTTTATGTATTCATTAAATATAAATATGAAACAACGGTAAAGTTTCCTGAATTTTTGCCTCATTTTTTTAAATTTTCACTTTTGTCCTTTTTCTTATGCAGTATTCTCCCAGCTGCTTCTGCTGACCTCTGAGTATCAAAACAGTTTCAGCCAGATCAGTAGAATACAGTGAAGATTTACTTTTCAGGAATACAGAGGGGTTGGGTTTATTGGTTGGAAATCTTCAACTGAAAGACTAGTCTGTTTTGTTTTTCAAACTCTTCTTTGCAGAATAGTGTTTGTTAGACAGTAAATCTCCAGTTAACCTGGTTTCTGAGGCCACTTAACCAACAGCAATTACACTGATGGGCCAATGCTATCTCTGGCATCCAAGAGCAGCTGGATTACACCATTGTTGGATTAAATTATGGTGGTTTAATTTATAGCAGAGAAAATAATTCCTCAGTATACTTCTAAAAAGATCCATCTCTCTCAACATACTGAATTCAGGGAGTCCGAAACAGCAACAGTTTCAAAAATACATCGTGAGAGAGGGAAAGAACTCCTGCTTTTCAGCCTCCTACATCCCTGCTGGTCCCTCCCTCTCCTAGTGACTTCTCAGTGCCCTCCTTCCTCCTTCTCTCCTTCTGCTCTCAGCACTAAGAAGTAAATGGGTCAAGCCAGTGGGTCACTGACAGTTCAGTATGAACCTCACTGTGTGATGCCATGAGCCATCAGGATTACATGCTTAAGTTTCTCCAAGCCTGTTTTATAGGCCCCAATAAAAATCTGCTCGTGATGAGACTGTGGTAAAAGGGAGCTAGTAATGTGCATATTTCAAAGATGAAGATGTTTTTCAGCTAATAGGTGTAAAGAAAATATTAGTGGAATTTCTAGTGGCAGCTCGTATGAAATTACTTTCAGTGTTCCTTTGTTCCTTCTCTTTAAAAAGAAAGAAAAGACCCTCCAAAGTCCAGCCACTCACAGCTCAAGATACTCGTACTAAAAGGGAAAGAGATCAAACCTTTCACATGCTATTTGGTATCAGCCACATCATGTTATGTAACATAACTGCCTTGTCACAACATAATGCACAGGGGAGGAATGACAAAAAGCATTTTTCACAGCTACATTTGAAGAAGCCACAGCACTTCAAACAGGCAACGTAATTTATTTTCTTGTTAAAGGACCTGTTCTAAGCACAGATTGAAAATGTATTCTTTTCCCAAACCCATCTCTGGAAATACACACATTCTTCAAAGGTAGCTTTATCGTATATACAAGCATATGATACCTAACCTCTTTACACAGGAAAGAATGGGTGAGTGTAGGTACATATGCCTTTTAGTTCCTATGGGCTTATATAACAAATAGGATGGTAAGTGTAACAAATGTGGTTGCATATACTTGTTATCTGTGGATTAACTTTTGGGATTGCTTTGAGCTTGGTGATCCCTAGTGCAAGAACTGGTTTAATAGTTTTAGCACAAACATTCAAGTTTCTGGAAATTTTATTTCAATTGCAACCATCACAAAGTAAGACAATTGTGACAATGGGCCTTTTATGTGTCCCACAGGTCTTATGAGTCTTAAAACTCATTTTTCTGATCCATCAGAAGCCCCCTTCTGACTGGTTTATGCCAAACCTTTTTGCCCTCCCCTTTTTCTCACCTGTCTTCCCTATATGTCCTTTGTGCTCTTCTCAGTAGTAATGCTGGAAGCCTTCCATCAGGGTTAAAGGCTTCAGTAATGACCTTTGTGTTGATTCCATGCAGTGCATATCACAGAAGTCAGATGAGAGCATTAGGGATATAGGTTGACTTGAATCTCCATCAAGAGTACAGAACTTGAACTTGGTTACATCTAGTGCTGATGTACCAAAGAGTGCCTGTTCTTTGGCAGCTGCATGATCTTGTCACCTTTCACTTATCTTCCCAGCAGTGTTGTGTCCTTTGCCATGCTGAACTGCCATTTCTGGAAATGTCACCTCCTCAAGCAGAACAATTATGGATACAATGTATCAGTGCCAAGAAAGAATGATTCAGTAATTCACTGATGCTTGAAAATGTCAGTTCTAGAAATACTCATACTTTCCTTAAGTTTGATTGTGGCTCAGGCATGTTAGTCCAAAAAGAGGGGACTTGAAAAGTGATAGAAACTAGAGAAATGCAGAAAGTTCTCTATCCTTGCCTTCAATTAGTATCTAAGCTTTAAAAATACAAAATCCAAGAATACTTGAAGCACATTTTGTGCTTGTGGGCTTGAAGAATGAAAATTAGCTAAGTTTGAGTTGTTAGAGTTTTTTTTGTCACAAAGGTCATTCGATTGCAGGCAGGTTGTCTACGAGACTGAAGCTCATTGCTACTGAAGTAAGTGATTCCAATAACATCAGATAAAATCTGCTCGTTTATTTTATATTTCAACTAGTTTAAATTCAATGCTGATTTTCTTTCCTTGAAACATATTTAAGATCCTGTTGCATTAAGAAAGTAAATTTTAAAAGGAAGATGTAGTTGGTGGTCCATTTTTTAGCTTTCAGTATGACTGGTAAAAATAAAAATGCATCAATAAAGAATGCCTCCGTATTTTCTTTCCAGCTAGAGGGAAGGGAAGTGAAAGAAAAGTCAATACTTGGCTGGAATCATGAGCAGCTCGTTGGCTGAGTAAATCAGTCAGGAGCCCTGAAGGTGGTCAGCTTCACCTCACCGATAAATGTCACAACTCACTGCTGTCAATATGAATTACCAGTAAAGGTTGTGTAGGAACTATGGATGAGGTAACTGTTTTCCTTTGAATGAATTATGTGGCCAAAATAATACTGATACAAGATTAGAACAGGTTACTCTGACTAGGCAATTATTTAAATGTACCCCAAAAGTAAGACAAATGATGGAATATATTGCAGGCCAGGTCACAGAATGCAGGAAAGTTGTTACTTTAACAGAAGTTTAAGAGATTAGGATGTGTTAAGTTGTAAAACAAGTTTGCTTTAGTATTCAGTGCTAGGAATGGTATCTGAGGAACCACGGGCTTTTTATATGACATGAAGGAAGGCAAGTAATATTTAAAATTATTGCAGAAAGATTTCTTCCAAGTCACTCACAAGATGCTTTGTGTAGCTTCAGCATAATTCCTTAAGGAGGGGGCATGGGCAACTCCCCCAGCACAGCCTGGCTCCCACCACCCGCACTCTGGAGCAGGAGGCACTCACTCCCTGAGTGCAGGCATTTTGTGTTGCCTCTCTGGAATGAGAAGAGGACTCTGAAAACAAACAATGAGCCCAAATTCATTTCAGTCAGAGAGAATAAGAAGCGCCCATCAACCTCTGAGCCGGCTGGGCGCTAAGCACTTCTGACATTTGTTACTAGAAATAACAGTGAGTGGGTAGCTGTCTTAAAACAGAATAACACAGATTTTAATCGCTTCTTCTACACCTTGTCCTCGTGTGTTGTGTGTTATGCTGCACCCAGTTGTTGCCATTGGACCTGACAGGATGTTGACATGGCAACGTTATTGGGGACAAAACAATAAAATGGTAACAACTGAAAAATACTATTTTTATGTACCTGCAAAGCATATGTCCGTATACTACCAGCAGTTACTATGCTGGTTAAAAAATTGAATCCTCTTTTGACAGAAAATCTGGACAGAGAAACTAAAGAAGAGATTATGATCACAGAAAAAAACCAACCCTACAAAAACAAACCTACGAAAGACCAACACAAAAACCTTCTTGCCAAAAGAAAGACTTTATGAAAACTGAAATGGGATATTTATTTTAGTTAAAATTCCTAGTTTAATAATGATGAATTGTTTTCACTTCAATAATATCAGTTATTTTTATTTAGTGAGACAGAAATGGAACAGAACAGCACAAAAATATATTTTAAATTATGTTAATATGAGTGTTTTTTTTTTAATTCTGAACAGACCCTAAAAAAACTCATAACTAAACAAAAATGTTCAATCACTCTGGATGTTTTATTTTTAACACAGTTTAAGAAATACCACTGTATTATTAGGGATACAAAAATAATAGTAATCAGATGCATGATTTCTAAATGAAGACTGTCAAATGTCAATGCAGAAATCCAAAAAATTAAACATTACAATATCATCGTAAATTTTCTGAAAAGAATTCTTGGTGGCATCAACATAACTTTGTGAAGCCTTTTGGTTTTGAGTGCCTTAAACAATAGAAAATAGTCCTGTCAAGCATTTCAAGCAATTCTCTATTTCCTTATGTAAAAAATGGTAATGCACTTAGCATTTAATCCAGCATACCTACTTAAGCCACACATTTCCCTGCAATATTCAAATCAAACCCCAAGTCAGAAAGCATATTTCCACTTCATTAAAATAATGCCTTTTGACTTTATTCAAATGAATCAAGGAAATAATAAAGTTTTAGACTTTCTTCCCAATTGCTTTGAGCACCAAAGTGGACAAGTACATTATTTTGATTATAGTAAAATTGCATTTCTCAGTGGAAATAAATGTTCTAGCACTGCATGGAAGAAGATAACAAAGGATGCAAAAATAATGAGTAGTAAGGCAATTTGCTTGACAATGTATCAGGTTCTGGTACACTTAGGCCATTTCCTTAATTATCTATTAAAACTATCTGGATACCACCTTCTTGCCTTGAATATCACATGGAAATAAGAAAGATAAATTATAAGCTAGGTAATGAACATAGCTTTTGCTTAGTTTCCTGGGGCTTTGCTCTGCCCACAGTATTGCTTCCAGTTCACTGCTTTCCTCTCTGATTTCTGGGAATTTGGCAGGCCAGTAAGAGCCATAGAACCAACTGGTCCAGGCTGGCATCCCAGAGGCCCTGGCATACAACAAAGATGTGTTTCTGCAGGGAAACATGTACACTGGCATTCCCCAACAGGCATCAGATTCTTTGTGGTGCTGCAAGTGAGCAGGTTTGTGCCTTGGAGATGCTGAAGAACAACGAATACATCTCATTCCTGATAAACAGAATCTAGGTGCTTGCTCTGTAGAATGCCAAAGCCGTGATCTCCACCTAGCTTTGCAGTCAGAAATGAAAGAGCTCTGCCTGTACACTTCACTGGCCCATTTGGTTGTAGCAACTACTCAGCTCCTCCTTTTGAACTGAATTTGCACCTACCATGATCTGATAGTGCAAGGCATTTAGAAAGGCATTGGCAAAACTACTGAGTAGGCAAGTATTGTGCTTTTTTTGTGCTGCATAGTAAACAGAGCATACCTGGTAAGCTTGCTCAGTAACTTGACATTTGTATAAATCACACTACAAAGCTTTTAGGCTGGACAAGATATATATTGCTGAGTAGGTAGCACCAGATATCCATTATTGGAGAGCTGCGACTGCACTGCTGTGCTTTACCCAGGTTTATTCAGCTTTTTAGAAAGCATGACATGAAACCAGGAATATATAATCTTAGTACAAAGAAACATATAATTTTTTTTTGCAGAATTGATTAACACCTGGTCTGATGCCATATTAAGAAAAAGTAAGAATAATCTGTAGCTAAAATATATATATATTTTTTAAATTACATGCTTCAGTTTCCTTTATTTCTATCCTGCTCTTTCTTCAGCAAAACTCTTATTCCTGAATGTGCATTGATATAATAACTGGCTTGAGAAATTACTACTCCAGTAACTAGTTTGTTAGGAAATCTATGTTTTATGGGAGCCAAGGACATTTCCCAACATTCTAGATGGCAAGGGTACCTCTTCTGAATAGATATGACTACAAGGTGCATGTTCTGATTTTGTAAACCATCTCTGTAGACACCACACCAGAAATCGCTGGTGGGAAAAGTGTTTGTGAACTCAGAATGTATCACTGACGTGGTTTAGTTGTCAGGTGAGGAATTGATTTATGAGGACAGGCATTACCGATGTTCAATTCTATACTTCTATTTGTTTTAAAATAATTTACATTCCCTTAGCTTTATATTAATGGCAGTCAGTTCAGGACCCTTGCCTTGTTTATTCTTTATATGTTCTACTCTTGGGAAATGTAATCTCGGGAAATCTTTTCCTTATATTCCTCTTATAAGCACAGAAATGCTTTTAGCTCCTTCAAATAGTCTCATTATTAAAGACAACTGTATTGAAGAAAAAGTTAGTATTAGAAGAATGCACGTACAAAACATGAACATGCTTGAAAACATATTATCATATTATTATGACTGTTATCGGGAGTGTATGAGTGATAATAACTGCTTTGATGGATCTCATCTATATATCTGTTTGTAAATTGTTTGTGGCTGGTAAAATTCCTTAGTGTATGTCCTGGTTTCCCATGGTAGAGAGCAAAATTTTTCCTTCAAAGCTGGTACATTGCTGTGTTTTGGATTCAGTATGAGAATTATGTTGATAACACACTGATGTTTTAGTTGTTGTAACCCTAAGTCCAGGACTTTTCAGTTCCCCAGGCTCTGCCAGGGAGGAGCTGGAAAAGAAGCTGTGAGGGAGTACAGCCAGGACAGTTGACCTGAACTGACCTAAAGGATATTTCATGCTATAGAACATTATACACAGTATATAAACTGGGGGCACTTGGCTGGGAGATGTCAGTTTCCACGGGGGGACAGGTTGGGCATTGATCAGCATGTGGTGAGCAATTGTATTGTGTATGAATTTTTTTCTTGAGTTTAATCCCTGCCTCTTGTTCCTTTTCTTTATTATTATTATTATTAGTAGTAGTAGTAGTAGTAGTAGTAGTAGTGTTAGTATTAGTATTATTAATATTATTGTTATATTTTACTTTGTTTCATTCATTAAACTGTTTTTATCTCATCCCACGGTTGAGTCTCCCCTCCACAGGGGGATGGTGAGCAAGCAGCTCCACAGTACTTAGCTGCCAGATGGAGCTAAAAGAATACAATGTATTAATTTTGCAAAATATTTTGGTGTCTTCAGGATTTAAGTCAATACTTTTGAATAAGTCCCAGTGAATATCTTGCAAACACTGACCTGAATTGTGAAAACCATGTGTGGATTATACAATGTTGATTGTAAGCTGTACAGTTTCAGAAACACTCACAATATGTTTCGATACTCTTTCATATTTTAACCCCCATTTTATGGGGGAAATATTTGCATTAATTAGATGACATTCAAATTACTTATAAACTGCTTATTTTTTTAAAAAAATGTCCTTTTATCTCCCTTCATGTACCAATATAGAAGAAAAAGTAGAGAGAGAAAAGTGAAAAAAACATAAAACTTTCTTAATCAGCCTCATAACCATGAAGATAAATAATGGAAATACCACTTTTTGGCTCAGTGAAAACAACTGTGTGCTTATTGTGGAATTTTGTTCACTTTTGATTGGGGGATTGTAAAATGGCTTGTCACCAAGGCAGAATTCAGATCTAATGGGGCAGCATTGAATCAGATATGCAATTTCAGACAAGACAGAGAGACTCTTCTCTCTTTCTGAACCTGGCTAGTGTTATTAGGATCTGTGGAGAATGAACAAACATAGCAGAGACAGACAGGAGCCAAGCAGTAAATTGACCCACTCATCTCTCTTCTGGAACTCTCCCAAAGAGCTTTTATTTTGTGTGACAAACACCTCCATTGCTCACTTGAAGGTCAAGTGACTGATGATGTCTCACCATTTTCCAGCCCCTCAATATTTAAGAATTTCCAAGTTATGTTATCTGTTCCTTTTCCCTTCACATCATCAGCTTTTCTCTTTTAGCAGTTGTGGCCAGCAGAAAACTATGGTTACAAGTAACAGTCTATAAAAGTTTATAGATACTCCATTCTTACAAATTTCAATCTAACACTGCAGGCAATAAATCAATGTTTCACCCTTATGTAGAATCGTTTATCAGCGATGTCAAAGATCCTCAGCAACATTAGATTCCTTTAAACAGGAGTTTGAACCCTTAGGGACACTCTTGGGAGATTGCAAGGACAACTTTCATGCAATTGACTTTACATGAAATAAAAAGCAAACTTAGATTCTCACCTTCTCTCATTCCTCTTTGAGAGTGACATGCATTGCTCAAAGAACAGAAAGGGAGCAACCTTCACATATCTTCAGTAAGAAAAAAAGTTTCCTTATGTATGTCCTGACAGGACAGCCAAGTAGCAGGCAGAAACATTATAGCTTTTGAGGGTCCTTGAGATGTGCAAACAGATATCTATGTATAAACCACCAAGATAATGCCTGCATCTGAAGCAAAACCAGAAGTCACAGGCTCTAATGTTTGGACAGTAGTTATATCCTATTTCCCAATTATCCTATCACATGCTGTGTCTAAAAGAGTGATTATATGGTAAAAGGGAAGAATAGTTTTCAACCCACCGCTCTAAAGAGATGCATAAGACCTCTGAGGGTATTTTCAGAATAATGACAAATGTAGAGCTAATGTGTTTCACCTCTCTTCCAGGGACCACTGCAAAAACAGAGACTACCAACCACAGAGGAAGAGGGACTGGTTTGCTGAAAGCCATACAAGAATCACAGTACTCGTTTAAAAGCACTTAAGCTGGATGCTCTTGAGGTCGCGACAGCGCCTTTATGCGTGCAGAATCCCTGCCAGGAAGAGTTGTATAGCTCTCCCAAAGGACAGAGTCCTAGCTACCGCAGATAACCTGTTTCTGCTGGCTCCTCTAGGACGAGAGTTTCCCCAGGCACGGTGTGCTAGCGCCAACGAGAATAAAAGGCTACACAGAGGGCTCTTCCCCGGGATAACAGCCGTTTATTGTGAGTCCAGTGTTGCGTTCTGAGGGTCCAGAGATATCCAGGTGGCTAGAGTAACCCAGAAGAAAGAGCCAGGAGAAAGCCCTGCAGGGATCTTTTAAAGGGAAATGGGACCAGGAAGCACCCAATGGGGAATGGCATAGTTCAAAGTGACCAGTGGACAAGAGGGCATAGCCATATATGGCATCTGAGATATGGGTACAGGTAACACAAGGGAAATATGGGGTTTTACCACCGCTTAGGTAGAGGGTTCAGATATTGGAGGAAGAAGGCTGAGAGCTTTGCCTGGGCTTTCTTCCCACCAAAACCTGAAGCCCAAAAGCAGCAGCTTCTGCCAAGTGTGCTGCTACACTTGTTCAAGGATAAAGCAATGGGATTGCACTTCCCTCCAAGATACATTACCACTGTGTTCAAAAAAACATACAAATGTTCTAAGTGTTAAAGATACAAATTTATGAGACCTACAAGTACATTAACAGAGTAAAGGATCCCTAGACTCATAAATACTAAATACATCATTGCTTTACACATGTGCAAAATAAGATGCTTGAATAAGTGTCTCCTGTTAATTATCTCTGACACTTTCAAATTAATAGCCATTTTTTTTGCTGTAGGATAAAAAATATGAATGTTGCAAAAAACTATCCCATGTTCATGCTTCATAAATTTTACTTACTCCTAATAACTTATTAAATTTTTACTGAATATTATGTTGGCACTATGAAAGCAAGGTTAGATTTGAGTAATGAGTCAAAACATATGCTTCTTACAGCTACTTGTGAAGCTCACAATAAGTGGTCCATTAACATCAAGCCAAGTTGACAATGCTTCTGATTTTTCACATGAAGATACAGAAATTGATGATGACTCCCAAGAAAAATCAGAGAGGAAAATACAAGGAATATTTATTTGCATGTTTGTCTGCGCTCCTTTTTCTCAGCAGCCTTCCCTTCACAGTCCATGTGTCCCTAAAAGAGAACCCTGATAAAGAACACCTCCCTCCACCTTGTAATCTGAAATATCTGCATACTCAGCAGACAACACTGGAGGTGTGTTTGACTGCTACATCACAGATTCCCCTGCCTCTCCACCTCTCACCAGCACTGCAATAGGTTAACAGAAGCTACGGTCTCTTAATCGTCTTTAGTCTCTCACCTGCCTGCTTGCTATTCTGAGTTACAGGGTTAAACACATAACCTGTCTGTGTTTGCTGTATTCAGTTTTAGAAAGCTGGCCTGAATTTCTCTTAATTCTTCCTTCAGCAATACTGCCAATGATAGGAAACACACTTGGCCTTCCAGACAAATCACGAGAAATCAGTGAAGGATCAATCTACGCAAAGGTATTTTGAGACGCTGCTAATACAGAACCTACTAGAATTCTAATAATTCCCTTATATATTCCAGAAAATAGAGCATGTCTGTCTCAGAAAAGACATATGATTTTTTTTTTAATTTTTAAGAACATAGTTGCAGAATAACCTGTCAGATATTCAAGAAAAGATTTCTACTAAGAGAAACACGGTGCAGACTCTACCAGCAGAGAAAGACTCAATTTCAGCTGACACAGTGTAGCTTCTGCCAGTGGATCACAACGGTGCAGTGCTTAGAAACAATTGCAGCAAAATGCAGTATACACATACTGTCCAGTGAATGAAGATGGAGGAATCTATACCTGCCCTTGTGTGAAACCGCTTTTGATTAATCTGCACCTCAAAGTTGCCACTTCATGAATTTCATGATTAAGGTTTTAACTTGTTCTTTGCATGTGCAGTTAAGCTTCTTGCTGATGTTGCCATAGAGGTTTTTTCTCTAATTTTCACTTGCGAACAAAGTCTCTTGTCCTTGATTCAGGTAAGGTGTCTTAGGGGTAAGAGAAATTTTCCTGGGATTAGGAATTCACCTCAGGGAAGTTAAAAGTAGACATATTTACTGGTAGCATTGAGTTTGTATTTATACAATTGTGGAAAGAAGCCTTTTTGTGTTTTCATGACTCTTTTCCTCCTTTTCTAGAAATTTCCTTTTCCAGATGGCATATCAACATTATTGTTCTTAAGTGATAATAATTTTCCTCTCTTGACTGATATTTTCAGGGCAATTTGTGCAAAGGCCTCACAGTGGACTTTGTGTATGAGAGTATAAAATTGTCCCGCTGAGTATTTGAGCTTGTTTTCTGGAAAAATTAGCTGCTTTGGGAGAGCGGCACAAATTCTGAAAATTATCCTCATTGATGTTTTCTAGGCATTTGAATAAAGGAGATATTAGATTCCATTCCTTTGTCCACCTTGGCACACTTCCTTTTCTGCTACTTTTTTTCTACAGAAAAAAAAAAAAGAGAATATTACATTTCTGCCCTGCTTCTTCTGCCATCCATCAGTCTCAAACCCTACCTGGTATATTAACTGCTTGGACCATTGTTTATAACCCCTGCTTCTTGAGTCTGAATTAGTTTTAGGATTATTTTTTGTTTAACACGTAGAGACAGGATTCCTCCTGTCCTATAGAAAGATTAGTCTTCAGAGACTGGAAAATTCCTGTTTATATTACTAGAGCTAGGAACTGGAGTAATACTTTGAGCTCAGAGTAATCCATCTGCATTTGATTTTTCAAAGTGAAGGTATTGTCATACCTCAGATAACATGCTAACAAAGGACAGAGGAAGAAATAAGAAAACACTTTTGTTTGTTTAACTATGCACACACACAAACCTATCACAGTAACAGAAGAGAAAGAAGAAAAAAGTATTTTGGTGACACTTTGGCTCCCCCTTTGAATTTACACAATTTTCAGTATCATATCACTTCCCTGCAACACAGAAAATAAATTACATTGCAAACTCTTGGAACAACAAAGGCATAAACCAAGTTACAGACCAAAACCAATGTTTCTTCAGCAAAAAATGTGTAAATAATTTATTTTTTCAGTTAACTAGCTAATAAAAAATACTTTTACTTTTCATAAAATTGGTAATAATACATACATCTTTTATTTTCATTTTGGACAAAATATTTATATATTTGAATGGCTGATTAAAAAATGTTTTTTCATCTGAAGATCAAAAAACTGTCTTTTTGACATAAACTGTTTGAAATTTGAGGGATTAAGATTTAAACAGCTTCCTAGGTTTAAATTTTCTTTCATATATTCAGTCTGTAGTTTTGCCACTTGTTCTCCCACCAAACAAGCTGGACCCATTGACCAGCTGACATTGACCTAGGAAACTGTGTTTAATGTTGTTTAGAAAATAAATTTAACAGCAACAGTAAAATAATTATAATTGAAAGGTACCTCAAAGAGTCAGACACTCCAATCTTCTGCTCAAAACAGGGTCAGGTGGGAGGTCACACCAGATTGCTTAGCATTTTCTCCAGTCCAGTCCTCATAAACCTCTAAAAGTGGAGATTTCACAACCTCACTAGATGACCTGTTTTGTTACTCCACTTTATCAATAACTTTCTTGTATTCAAACCTGGATACAGTGTTCCGTATGGTCTAACAAGTGTCAAGTAAATAATCACATTCAATGATACCCTTGTTATCCTGTGATTAGCACTGCCCAGGATGCCAAGAGCCTGCCTAGCTGTCAGAGCACACTTCTGGCTGTGAGCCAGCACCCCCAGCCCCTGTTCAGCAGACCTGGTCCCCAGCTGGTCAACCCCAGCCCATACCGTTTCCAGGGGTAAATCTGTCCAAGATGCAGGACCTTGCATTTTCCCTTCATGAATTCCTTATTGCCCTGTTACTCTAGCCTATCTAGGTCCCTCTGGAAGACAACTCTGACTCTGAGCACATTGACTACACCCCCCAGTTTGGTGTAGTCTGCAAATTTGGTGAAGGTGCACTGGATCTTCTCCTCCAGGTCATCGATAAAGATATTGAACAGGAACACTCCCAACACAGACCCCACCATGCTCCACCTGCAGGTACAGTACCAACCCTAAACTGCTCTCTGTTGAGCCTGACAATCCAGCTATCTGGTAGTTCACTCATCTAGACCATAATGTCCTGATTTAGATACTGTGTCTAGTGCTGTGCTAAAACCAAAGTAGCCAATATTCACTGTCTTACATTAATTCACAGATCTAGGAATTTACTCATACAAGACAGTTATCAGGTTGGTCAGGCACAGTTTATCTGCTTCAATCCCTGCTATATATTCCCAACTACTTTCCTCTACTTTATTAATCCAGAAATGACTTCCAAGAGGACTTGCTAGATGATTTCTCCAGGGCCTGAGGTGAGGTTAACTGACCAGAATTTCCTTTGACTGTATTTTCAGCCCTTTTATGAATATAGGGAGAACATCTACCTTTCTTTGGTCATTGGGACATTCTCTGATCTCAACAGTCTTTCAAAAATAGTGGAGAGCAGCCTCATAATGTCAGTAACCAGACCTTTAACACCTTCAAAGTACTCCATAGGGATTACCCAAGGGGCATCTGGCTCAGTTCTGTTCTACTGCTGGAAGCTTTTCTACTGCTTTCCCTGGAGCAAATTTAACAAATCCAAGGCACTGAGGACCTTAACCTTACCTGTGTCTGTTGACACTAAATGACCTTCCCCATTCAACGGCAGATCTGTGATAAATGAAAGCTCCTAACTGAGTCCATTTAATGAAGAAACATATTACTCTCCACAGGCGAATAATAAAAAGCAGCAAGAATAACAGCCCCTCTGCTCCCTCTGCAATTTCATTTTTATTTTTTTAAATCATCAGAATAAAACATAGAAACATTTCTTGAATTACTAACGATAGGGCATGTTTACACAAATGTATTTTCCTCCAATTTATCTCATTTGAGACCTTTAGAAATCTTCTTACTATCTAACAGAACTGTCTGTTTGGGCTCTTGAGTCTTGGATCATCTGGCTAATTATTGCAGTCACAATTTTTGTGGTGTGTAGGCTGAACTGAATGCACTAACTCTTCTTGTATATCCTTATGAAAAAGTGGATAAGAGAAAAGTAAAGAGATGGAGAAAAGTTCACAAAGTCCTTCATAATTCCCTTTCTACATCAAAACTGAAAAATGAGTGAGAGTAACTACAGATTTTCTGACTATGCATGAAACATATCTCTCTGTGACTTCAGAAAGACTTTCTACAGTTCAGGTACTATCCTGACATTCTTTTTTAAATAGGGAAAAAGGGTGTTGGGCCAAAGGGCCTTTATTCATCATACCAAATGAACACTCAGAGTCCTGAGGTTTTCAGTCTCTTCTCATATCAAAATTGAAATAGAAACTGTTTTAATCACAAGGACTACAGTATGCAACGTTTTCCCTGACTCCTGTACCTGAAGCTTAATGGGGTGACAAGAGACTTCCTAGTTTTCATTTGAAATATGTACAACTTTCTGGTCTCCAGAGTTAAGAAAAGAGTTCCTGAAAACAAACAAGGCAGGTAGTTTACAGAGAGAGAGAGATGGAAAAGAATGGATGAGCCACTCACCTTTATTTAACCTAATGATTTTTAGGTGAATGACAAAACTTCTTTTGGGCTGACTCATTAATTTTGAAAGCTTGAAGTTAGCAGTACTGACACTGACATGAGTGTTTATCAGTGACTTTCCTGAGATAAATGGAAATGGAAATAGAAAGCTACCATTTTAAGCCACCTGCAATTTCAATTAGGTGTCCCTGGTAGAGTTATTCCTCCACATTTGCTTTTGTAAGCATCTAAACCTTTTATAAATTGTATTTTCAAGTAATCTAATCATAGGGTTGCTATTTGCACACAGTACCTCTTGAAATCTTTACATGTCTTACAGATTTGTTGTAAACTGGCTGTTTTTACTTACTTTCTTAACTTACTTTCTTAACTTTCTGTCAAGTAGTTTTGGCACTACATGCCTCAGGCTGTAAATTTTGAGAGTTTTGTAGTTCTTCCTGTCTCGTACATTCTACACCTTTCATATGTTGTGGAACAATAATACCATAAAGGTCATAAAACCACTCAGCAATAGATTTCAAACTCAGCCCTTGCATTCTTAATTTTAAAATCTTTAGAAGGTTTTAAAGTACTATGCAACATATGCATATCCAAATGAGATATAAGTGCAAAGCATGCTTAGATTTATTGTACCAAATGCCTAACTCTTTCCATCATCCAGGATAACCTGCCACCCCCCCTATGAAATTGTTACTTTACATACTATGAGCAAAAATAATCAGTTTTTCTGCTGGAAAAACTATTCCATGTTGAAAATTTACTGGATGTGAAATTTACAAAAAGATTCACTAAAGAAATAAAAATATCATGAGTAACGTCTATTAATACAGAAGAGTGGAACACAGGAAAAACAAAGAATAATTAACGCTGGCTCTGGGGGCCTGCTCGAGGCTACTCAGCGTTATTCTGGGAGTGACCCTGGTTTCCTGGGGGCTGCAGCTCGCAGTTTCCCCAAACACAGGGCGCCCTCTGGCAGCTCTTTTAGTGCTGGCTCCTCTGTGTAAGAGAGAGTCCCAGACCAATAGTGCGGGCGCAGGCGAGGACAAAGACCCAAGAGAAGGGCCTTGGTGTGATTTCCAGCTCTTTTATTTCCTGGGGAGAGGCAGCAGGGAAGGCAGGAGAGGGTCCGGGGTCCAGGAGAGGCAGTGCAGTGATCCAGGAGAGCTGAAGGCTTCAGTAACCAGGAGCCAGGACTGTGGGACAGCAGGAGATTTATAGGGATACAAGCAGGGGAAAGTAATCAATTGGGGTACAGGGATTAGCATGTAACCAATAGAGAACTGAACTGCAATGAAGTTTCTAGAACATAACCTTATACAGAACATGAGGTAATGTAGCAACTAACCAATGAACTGAAACATGTAAATGAAGGTGCAAGAGATGCTGGGGGTGAACCAAAAAGCTCACCCTGAGCTGGGAGTATGAGTCAGACTGTGGCAACCTCAGGCTGTGCCCACCAGTCTTGAGCCTGGGGGGCTGTGGCTTTTCCCACATTAGCCGCCACAAATAATCTCACCTAAAATGCAAGGCCCACTTCATACATTACCCATTTTTTCAGCATAGTCAGTAACATAGTTCTCTATCAAGGACATACAGAGATGTTAAATATACAGTAAACCTCCTTCTGACATGGCTTACTAGGTTCTAGAATTGAGCAGCTTCAGAAGTTTTTAGTATTAAAAAACCATGAATCATTCTCCTAAGAAAACTCTTCTTCTTCTTCTTCTTCTTCTTCTTCTTCTTCTTCTTCTTCTTCTTCTTCTTCTTCTTCTTCTTCTNCCTTCTCCTTCTCCTTCTCCTTCTCCTTCTCCTTCTCCTTCTCCTTCTCCTTCTCCTTCTCCTTCTCCTTCTCCTTCTCCTTCTCCTTCTCCTTCTCCTTCTCCTTCTCCTTCTCCTTCTCCTTCTCCTTCTCCTTCTCCTTCTCCTTCTCCTTCTCCTTCTCCTTCTCCTTCTCCTTCTCCTTCTCCTTCTCCTTCTCCTTCTCCTTCTCCTTCTCCTTCTCCTTCTCCTTCTCCTTCTCCTTCTCCTTCTCCTTCTCCTTCTCCTTCTCCTTCTCCTTCTCCTTCTCCTTCTCCTTCTCCTTCTCCTTCTCCTTCTCCTTCTCCTTCTCCTTCTCCTTCTCCTTCTCCTTCTCCTTCTCCTTCTCCTTCTCCTTCTCCTTCTCCTTCTCCTTCTCCTTCTCCTTCTCCTTCTCCTTCTCCTTCTCCTTCTCCTTCTCCTTCTCTTCTCCACTATTTCACATTAATTGTGGGCCTTTTTATAAATGCAGAAAGCACACAAAAATCCCAGAGGAGATCCAGACAATCCTACTGGCCATTCTAATTATGCCTTTACAAAACTGGATTCTGCTGCCTTAATTTTCGTCATTTACTGGTTCTGAAGCTATGGAGCTTATTTTTTAAGGGCATCTTTGGGAATTACATTTAAAAACATTACTTTTACAGAAAGTGTCACAGTTTCTTCTCGTTTCAGGTAATGCTTTTGATTTGCCTGATCATGCATTGAATTTGACGATGGTAGGTTATTAGTCAAGAAAGACAAGCAATGCAGTTAATTTTTTCGATGTTATTTGATTTGGAATCTACAGATCTGATGATCCTGTTAAGCACATTTAGTCATGGGTGACAGTTTAAATAAGAATATAAGGCTATACTTTTCTTGATGGTGAGACAGACAAAAAGAAACACTGTACTCGCTTGTTCTCACAACCTAGAGCTTTGTATTAGATTAATACCTAACAAAAGTTCGGCAAGTTCAGAAGTTTAACATGGAAGTTAGCTCTTAAATGATATCTGTTGTCTACAGGTTTTAAAACCTCAGGCTAAGTTGTAATCTGTCTGACAGAAGACCAGGACAACACTTCTTCCTAGTTCCTAGAGAATATCTATATCAGTACACACTTACCACAGGGTCAGCTTTTCTAAAGCTGTAAGATGTGAAGATGAAAGACCTTTGTACTTTTTTCTTTTTCATGTTTGTATCCATATCTAGTATTGCTTTTCCTTTAGTCCTGGCAGGTTGGCAGACTGATATTTTACCGGGCTGACTGATAGCCCTCTCTCCTCCCACTGGCATGCTCACATCTCAAGAAGAAAAAGAGTCATGCAGCACATATCTACCATTCTTCCACCACTATAAACCAGATGGCTGACTGAGCAAAAAGCAGGCCTGAATTCTCCAACGAAACCCTGCACAAACCTCATCTCTGATGTCTTAAGCCACAAGAAGGATACAGACATGACTTGATTATACAGTTACTAGTCTGCTCTGGTGTTGAGGTGGGGGATTGGAGCCTGCACCCAAGCATAAAACATTGTTATGGCCATTGGACTTTGATGTGTTGTGTCTCTGCTTCCCTACCTCATCATGTGTGGCAATGATGCTCCATGCCACAAGAAGGAACGGCAGATGAAGATGCTCTGAGACACCTTGAGTTGATACCATGGCTGAAAGGGACTCTGGATAACCTAGAAAGTAGGAATTACAAAGGTTGCAATTCCTACTTGGTTACATTTGTGCCTACACTTCTGTATTGTCCTTGTGCTTAGAAATATCTCTGACTACAAATGTCATATTCAAGAGAAAGCAGGATTCCAAAATGAATTTGTTATTGGATTGTCATATTAAAAAAAAAAAAATGCTGTAATGTGCAAAATATTTATTTGTGGGGGTTTTCTGTTGTTATCTTTGTTGTGGGGTATTTTTCAATATACATAAATTTCAACAGCACTGAAACTTCATTTTTCATTTTCTCATTTTTATTGTAGTGGTGAATTTCATGGAAAAGCCACAGAGCAAAGCAAAAGGAAACAAAAACTAGATGAGGTGCTGTTATACATAGTTTCATCTCTTGCCAGATGAGTTTGATGGACCTGCCTGTGGCTCATGTATTACTCTCCCTAGCTAACCAGAAATGAAATGTCATGTGTCTCAATGTATACTTTATTGTTTTTAATTTGTCAGCTATCTTTGGAAAGGACAGAGAATCAATGTCATTCAATCAGACTCTACCTTTTATTTAATGACTGTGAACCCTGACTAGTCTAGTCTTTGATGAAACACTTCATGTTAAACACTTAGTCAACAGAGGAGAACAGATCTAAAGAACAGACCTAAAGAACAAATGACACTCAGAGAGTAACTGAAGACTATAGGGAGATCTTGCATCATTACTGACACAGAAATGTTGCTGTGCTAGAATTTTGAATAGCGAAGAAAGAAGTATAAACATTAATATAACAAATCTTTCTTGAAAATCCAAAAATAGCAGTTGGCCAGTGTGCTTCAGTAAACTGATGTCCTTAAATTCCATGGCTTTCTGCTGGTTTTGCCTGTGGTTCACAGTAAAGGCTTGGAAATGCATAATCATACAGAAACAAAAATTTGATAGAGCAAAAATTTGCATAGAGCAAACATTTATACACAGATATCATCCTTGCGAGCTTGAGAATCAGAGAATTGTTAAGGTTGGAAAAAATTTAATAGACCTTCCATACTGATAAGTCAACAACAGCCATGAAATCTCTGCTTTGTGTCTAGGGCTGGGCTGAAAGAGAAAGATGTCTTGTATGAATATAGTACGGTGTGAACAGATGAAGAGGAGAACTAGGACAGGAGGAATGAAGTGAAGAAGAATATGAATAGGACCTCAATGGAACTTGCAAATGTGGATTTTTTTTTTTTTTTAGTTCCTTGTGAGAAGCAGCAATGCCAAAGGGAAGAACAATTAAATGGAGGCTGGTGCTGAGTGCCAAAGAAGTAATGTCTTAGGGGTTTTCTTTTTTCTATTGAGCATAAGAGAAAGATTTAAGTGATACAACCCTCGGGCTCATGAGCTTGGCAAACCCTGTTATTTTTCTGTAAAGACAGTCTTGCTTTGCCAAATAGATTTCACCAGGTTTTCACAGCTCTTTCTAAAGCACTCTAGAAAAGAAGAAACCAAAATAATAAAGATATAAATAATAAATTTAACCAAAGCTGGAGTGGTAGGAATCACAAATAAAGCTCAAACTGAAGGCTCATTTGCAGAGGAGTTCTTATGCAAATAAGTAATGGAGATTCTGTTTTCCTGTTTGCATCATTAATTTGTAATAAAACATGAATTAGAAACATTTTTCTAATAGCGCCTTCCCTTCTGTTTTGCAATATGAAACTTATTAGGGAACGTAATCTGTCAAACGCTTTCTTTTTAAAGATCTGCTGCTTCTGGCTTGTGTTTGAAGTGAGACTTATTTGTGAGGAACTGCTGTGCAGTCTTGATGCATAGTTATTTTTGTGTACAATGATTTTTCCCCCTGCTGCCCTATTCCATTTAACAAGGCAGTGCGTTGTCTTTTAGATTTACAGAATAAAGGTGTGATGAGAACAGACAAGTTGAATGTACCAGAAGAGTCCACAGTTGAAGGAGCAAAGGTCAGTAATATGAGAAATGAGACTTTGTTACTCTGACAATCCAAAAAAAAGGTTTGCCGTTGTTTTGCTGTTGATATGTAGGCAGTAGAGAAGGAGACTCCACTTGCATCAGCCAAAGGAAGGACACAAACCCAATGGCTGAGACTTTCTGTCATTGTGCAGTGATTGGACTCCTAACCTGAAGAGATCAGCAAGAGCCTCCCAGGCCTCTTTTTTTTCCATTCCCCAGTCAAACCACAATACGAGTGCCCTGATGAGCTCAGTAAAAGTGGCAAGATTTGTTCAAGATGAAACTACCAACATCATCATTATTTTCTCTTTTCTGCCTTCCTTGTTATGTTACTACATCATTAATTCTCTCCCCAAAGCTTTCAAAAGCAGACTGGAGCAAGTCACATCAGACATTCTATGGTGCATGGTGTGTCTGAGCAGAATTCACCATTCTCTGCTTCATTGTGACTAGCATTTTTCTCAAGATTCCTATTGTAAGAATCCTTTATGGCCCTCCAAAAGTAATCAGAAAGATTTGTCCACTCCCATTAGACCTTCATGGAGGGAAATAACAGAATCAGAGGTCAATTATGGAGGGAAAGAGGAATGGAATCAGAAAGTGCTGGTTTCATTAGTGTCTTCTTGTAAAAAGAGAAAAGTTACTATCTAAAATTGTTAATACAGAAATAGACAAGGAATGATGCCATACATCAAATGGCATTGCTTACAACTACGTAGGAACAATGATGCTAATAAAATAAACCTGAATAAAACTCTTTTATGGGTTATTCAGATAAAAAGGCCAGACTCATTGAAGCTTCAAAAAGAAGACAGAGTAAAAGGCTCTTTTCTAAGAAAAGGAGATTGAGAATGATGCCTTACTTGTCTTCACAAGACAGCAGAGCAATGACTTGATATGGAAAGTGTTTCATCTGGAACAGGTCTTTTTCAGAAAAGCAAAGAGTTTTAATTGTACTATAGAATTCATATAGTGAAGAGCAGGCAAGTTTAAGAGTGTGTCCACATTAAAAAGTAACTTATAGAAAAAAAAATTATGAAAGGGATTTAAAGACATTTAATAAAAAAATTGTTCTCTATTCAGGCTACTCTTCCCAAAACTGAAGGCTCATAATTCTTTTTTCCTTCATATTAATTACCTTTCAGATTAATTTAAATTGTGCTGCTTAGATATTAGCACCAGTGTGGTGGACCCTTATGTGCTACAAAAGGTGCTGGAAGAGCTGTATCTGCTTCTGCCTCCAGCTTTTCCCTGTTCAATCCTATCAGTGCTCAGGAGAGAGACTTATTTGCACCCATCTGCACAACACGAAATTCATCTTGGTCTCTTCTCTGGGTAGCTTACAAAGAGTTAAATTTTATGAAGAAAAACATTGAGATTATTACAACACTTTCCTATAGAAATTATTCAAAAAAATGAGACCTATTGTAAAATATAGGGATTAATTTATTAATCAGAGCTTTCTGAACTCTCACATTAAGCAGCTTTGTTATGCTAATTCCCTTATAAATGAATAATGGACTTATTCTCCCATTATTGCCTATCATTTTAAAAGACCCATTTAGAAAATGAAGATGTCCTTTTTACTTGAAAATTATTATGCACTATATAGCACAAGTTTTTTAAATTGAATATTTGTTCCCTCTACCCTTCTTCTCCCCCCTCTGCACTGCTTGTACTCATCAGTCAATGTTCAAATCAAACACAGGCACAACCATTTGTCACAGAGATACATAGTGAGTGGAAAGAAAGTACAGTGGGGACAATGGGCTTTGAGAACAGAGGCCCAAATCTACAAAGTTATTTACTTCTGACATGTCTGTAGATGTAGCCTTAGTTCCTAGATATTTTGAATAAAATTCTGTTGTGAATAATGACATAAAAGAAGAAAGCCAAGATGGTGCAATTGTAGAAAGCCAGTAAGTTAAGTCACAACATAGGATTTATATTGAAAAGAAAAAAATATCTTTACTAGAAGAGTTTTGTTTAGCTGCACACTTTCCACATCTTGGAGAGTTCATCTGCTCTTGATTGTGTATGTGTGTTCTGTCAGTCAGGTTCAAACCTATCCAGCAGTTAAATTAATATTGTCAGGTCTCTTACAATGCAGTTCTAGTGCTTTCTGGGGGAAAGTCCAGGCTAGATAGCTGCCTTGATATGTGTTTTCACTTGTGCACTATGCAGAGATTGGGGGGAGAGGAGGGAGGGAACAGGGTGAATGGGGTTGGACAGAATGCAAACATCTGGCAAGAAGACACACTGATTTTATTGTGTCCTAAGCACACAAGATATAGTCGTGTCGGGACGGTGTGCACCCTTGGCTGGCGAACACAAGGTCCCTTGATTCCAGGTCATGGCTAATATGACTTCCAGAGTAAAAAAGTGTTGGCATTTACCATTTACTACACCCCAGAAGAGCCTAGCCCATTCATCTTTTCCATCCACTCTTATGGAGACTTCGCAACTTTAGGCCAAAATGGCCTGAGCTCCTAGATGTTCTATGGCATCACTTGTGGCAAGGACAGAACAGATTTGTGTGCAGCCTAAACTGAGGCTGAGTTCAGGCTGCCTGTATTGCAAGTACCAGTAATGGCATCTCCTCTGGAATTTGCAGCTCAGGAAAGTAATACCAGTTACATGTGGCCAAACAAACGTGGCCACAAAGCACTGTGGATGAAATCGGGAGGTCTGGCTTCCTTAGACTGGTTTTGGAAGACAAAGAGGCCTGTCAGAATGGACATATTCTTGTATCTTCCCTATCTGCAAAACAGAAATAAGATTTGTTTTCTTCTCCATTCATAACCAGGGCTGTAAACCCTTATGAAGCAGAGGTACTTTTTATGATCATATAATCGGAGAATGGCTTGGGTTGGAGGGGACCTTCAAGGTCATCTAGTTCTGGGCAGGGATGCCTTCCACTAGACCAGGTTTCTCAGAGCCCCATTCAACCTCAACTTGAACAGTTCCAGGGATGAGGCATCCACAACTTCTCTGTCAATCTGTTCCAGTGATTCATCACCCTCAGAATAATTTCTAATAATTCAATAATTCCTAATATCTAATCTAAACCTACTCTCTTTCAGTTTGTAGCTATTTCCCCTTGCCCGGTCACTAAATGTTCTGGTAAATAGTTTCCCTCCATCTTTCCTATAGGTCCTCTTCAGGTATTGGAAAGCTTCAATTAGGTCACCACAAAGCCTTCTCTTCACTAGGCTGAACCATTCCAATTCTCCCAACCTTTCCTCATAGGAGAGATGCAATCTCCCTCTGATCATCTTGCTGGCCTTCCACTGGACTCGCTCCAACAGGTCGTAGTCATTCCTGTATTGGGGACCCCAGAGCTGGATGCAGCACTGCAGGTGGGGTCTCACCAGAGCAGAGCAGAGGGACAGAATCCCCTCCATCACCCTGCTGGCCACTCTGCTTTGGATGCAGTCTGGGACACTTTTGGCTTTCTGGACTGTGAGTGCACATTGCTGAGTCATGTCCAGCCTCTCATCCACCAGCACCCCCAAGACCTTCTCAGCAGGGCTGTTCTAGATCTGTTCATCCCCCAGCCTGTGTTGATAGTGTGGGTAGCCCCAACCCAGGTGCAAGACCTTACACTCGGTCTTATTAAACCTCATGAGGTTTCCCTGCATCCACTTCTCAAGCTTATCCAGGTCCCTCTGGATGGCATCCCATCCTTAAGGTGTGTCAACTGGGCAACTCAGCTTGGTGTCATTTGGAAATTATCTTAGGGTGCACTTGACACCTTCATCTGTGTAATTAATGAAGATATTAAATAACTCTGGTCGAAATATGGATCCCTGAGGGACACCACTTGTCACCAGTGTCCATTGGAACTCTGAGCCATTGACCACTACACTCTGGATGCCACCATCCAAACAATTTTTATCTGTCAAGAAGTCCACCTGTCAAACCCATTTCTCTCCATTTTAGAGGGAAGGATGTTGTATGGGATCATGTTAAAGGCTTTACAGAAGTCCAGATAAATGACATTTGCAGCTTTTCCCTTGTCCACTGATGTAGTCACTCCATTGTAGAAAGGCCACAGAGTTGCTCACCAGGATTTACTCTTGATGATGAGGAAGCTTGGTTCCTACCATAAGATCTCTTCATACCAACACAGATGTTCTGTTTTTTTTGTGTTTGTAACCTCTTAGAATAGCAAAGTCAGCCAACCTGGTTTGATTGTAACAGAAATGTGAATAGTTCAATCTCTGTTGGATGTTGTTAAAGCAAGTACAAAAACAAAGAAAGTAGGGATAGCTCAGAGGAGAGTACACACTGTAAACTATTTTGTCTAATGGGCTATGATCCATAATGCTGTGCAGTTCAGTGGTTAAGTCTTAGAGAGAATTATATTTGGAAGAATTCAGCTATTTTCCAAACTCTGATGTTGCTTAGGCACATTTCTCTGTGCTTCATAGGGGTTAATGACTGAGTTCATAAGACTTGGAGTTGAGTTTTAATTTTTAGCTTAGTCTTCTGGGTGAGCACAAAAAAAAATTTTTTTTTCTCCTTTAAGCCCAAGTGGAAGCTCTCATACCAATTTAATTCAAAGTGACAGGGTCTGCTTGATGTCAGGAAAGGATAGGTCTTTGGAAAATATGTATAGCTCCCTACTTGAGTGTGGGAGAGAGACTCTTGGGGAGAAGTTCACTTTGCTTCCATTGGATATGAAATGAAGGTGGGATTCAGAGGACCAAACAAACATATGTACAATAAATTCCTCGTAAAACAGACATAAAAAGCAATAGATACATCCAGAAATTTGGGAGAGAGGGAGAGGCATGGAGTTCAGAGTACTACCTTACAACCTGAAGTAGACGGCATGGCCATTTTCCTTCATTTTCATTGATGCTAGGAGTCACTTAGAACTCCTCTGCCAGAACCCACAAAACATACATCATTTAATGCTCTTTGGGTGCAGAAAAGAGGGAAAAATATCCTTCAAAATAATCCTGCAGCTGCCTTTTAGGCAGTTCCATTTTACAGCTAATGCTTCTGCTGTCAATTGTCTTCTCTCTAGCCCAGGAATACTAACATACATTTTTTCCCTTGTCCCTGTGGACACCCATTTTTGCCAGATTTGTCCACACTGTTCCTACAATGGTTCCAAGGCTGGAAATTTGCTTGTGATCAGCTCTGCTCTCTGTTGAGAAGGCTGTGAAAGAGCCACCACTAGCAATTTGACTGTTTATGAAACCTTCAATAAGTGAAACAGTTAAACAAACTGGGCCACACTAAAAGTAGAAAAAGATTCTGTTAGAATTTTTTTTAAATTAGGTAAATTGACTCTGTATTTTGAACTCATGGGGCTTTCTGAGTGCTGGACCTCATCTGCTTGGGGACCTGTAACAGGAAGAGAAGCAAGCATTTAATTCTTATCAGTGATTGATGAAACCCACATATTTTCCAAGAAATTATTGCAAATAATCCTAGGCTGTTGATAATCTTGTGTCCTTTTCTATTGCCCTTTTTTATTTTAGCATTGCTGGTGTCTGCTTTCCTCAATGGAAATTAAAAATATTCATGTATTTTCCTCCCTGGTGTGCTTCTGAATTGAAAAGATTTAAGTAAATCTCCAGTATTTTTAATAAGACAGGTGTTCTTTCTTCTAAGAATCAAACAGAAGTACCCATCTATTCACATTTTTGTAAAGGAAAAAAGAAAAAATAAAAAAGACATAGCATGAAAATTCTATGTTTTTGGTGGGTTTGTAAATGGGAGATTTGAATTTGTGAATTTGGTGAGTTCTGATGTGTAGCAGCATACTTAGCAGAAGTTGCTGCTTTTGAGGTTCAGGATTGGTGGGAAGAAAGCCAAGGCAATGCCCTCTGAACCTTCCCCCTCCAATATCTGTACTCCCCGCCTGAGCTGTGGTGAAACCCCATATTTCCCTTGTGTTACCTGTATCCATACCTTAGGTCCCATATATGGCTATGACCTGGGAAGCTCTCCCCTCCACCGGTCACTTTGAACCAGTCATCTTTCCATTGGGTGGTCCCGTGGTCCCACCTCCCTTTAAGACGCCTGCAGACCTTCCGCTCTCTTTCTTCTAGGTCAATCCAGCCACCTGGATGTCTCTGGACTTCCTCCCTGGACCCTCACAATGCAACAGTGGATTCATAATAAAAAGGCTATTATCCCAGAGAAAAGCCCTCTGTGTAGCCTTTCATTCTCACGGACGCTAGAACACCATGCCTGGGGAAACTCTCATTTCTAGAGGAGCCAGCAGAAACAGGTTATCTGCGGTAGCTAGAACTCTGTACTTTGGGAGAGTTGTAAAAGCATTGCAACCCGTCCCAGCAGGGGTTTCGCTCACATAAAGGACGCTGTAGCTACCTCGAGAGCTCCGGGATAAGTGTCCTTACTGATGGGCAATAGAGAGTAATATTTTCAGAACTGCTTTATGGTTGCTGTGTGTTTTATATCATCACCATGGGCCCTTAAAGACACAAATAATACGTAATGATCACCTACAGAGCTAGTGGTCTACCTTAAATTACTGAGGACTAGAGAGGGTTTGATGGATGCACTTGATCCCCTTAATCAAACCAGCAGAATTTGGCACAGTCTCCAATGGAGTGAAAGGCCTGAGTCATAGCTGGGCCCAGAACTCCTCCAGGAAACCCACAGTGGAGCAGGGTGACCCAGTGAACATTGATGCAAATGAGCTTGGACACAGATCATACGATTAACACATGAATAGTGGGTGTTTTTTCCAAGATTATTTGCCAAGGAATAAAGAAATTTTTCAGCACAAGAAGTCTCAGCATACCTGTCCCACTGTAATGTCCCAGTGACTACAGGTCAACTATTTTATCCCAAAAATATAACAGCTTAATTGAGCTTGTTTTAGGATCTCCCAACAATGTGGCTGCATGGCAGACATCTTCTACTCCTTGTGGCAGATGCACTTTCTACTTCTGCCAGATCTTCATAGGAGCCCAATTTGAGTTCTCTCTAAATTGCCACTGGACTGCATGCCAGATGCTCTCCCCTTGAGCTGGGATGCCCTTCAATGTTGGAGATTCCTTACCTGTGACTGAAATCCATCTTCACCCAAGGCAGAGAGACTAACAACAACAGTTGCTGACAGCATGCTAAATCAATAGTAAAGAAATCTGTGTAGTTAATTCCTTCGACATAAGCCATTGACCAAGTCAGAGACTGAGATTGGACACAGATACACCTAGGCTGCATGAGGAGTCTAAAAATCAAAGAGGTCCACTCTAAACCTCATGAGTCAATGGAAGGATCTCCTTTACACTTTAGCATCTTCAGTCTCTGTGTAAATAATTTTATATTGATTCTAATTTGATTTTACTTTGTATGTTTCATCCACGTAGCAAGTAATGGAATGACCCTTGCCATCAAACTATGTTACAGTGTATTTCTATAAATTAAATTATATTAAGAAATATAATTCTAGAAATTAGAATTAATATAATTTAATATTTTAAAATTTTTGCTTAAATTGTTCCTTTGTTACAAGAAAGAAACAACAGCAAGGCAAACGTGTGTGAACTGAAACAGAGTTCAAGAGAAACTGAAGAATTTGTAGGTTCCTGGGTAGACAATGTAGCTAAGTAAGCCTCACATTCAGGAAACAATAAAAATGTTTTCTTATGAAGCTAAGGTTTCTTTTGGTTTTCTTGATAAGCTTTAGTTTGCACCTACAATTTTCAGGCAAGATTTATCCTAAAGCATTTTAGCTATGCCTTTTTTTACTTTTTATGATTTTTCTTCCTTCTGCAGGTTTCAGAAGAGATTTCTAGTCCTGTTAGTTTTTGGCTTTATTAATTCAAGGGTTTTTTAAAAGTATTTAGTCATTATTTTGTCTTCCTCCCCCTCCACACATTTAAGATGAATATATTTAAGGATTCTTTAGTCAGACAGGAAGACACTCCTCTGTGACCAGTGTTTGATTTCAGACTGTTATATTTTTCAGCTAAAAATATGAACTTTTCACATCTCTGTTTTTCCATTTCACTGTGTGGTATTTCCACCTGCAGGACACAGGGCACTGCCAGAATTTCAGAGTGACCTCTTTCTGGCTCATACAACAAGAGGATTGTTTAAACTGGCAAAGCAAGAAAAAAAAGGAAAACTAAACTGCATTTCTGGGTCTGGTTAGAAGGTCAGAGATTTAATGCATCTTTAGTAACCAGATAAAAAAATGGTTTGTAATAAATAGATCTGTAGGTACTGACTGATAAAAAGCTCCTTCCACAGGAAGCTGAAAACTAAGTATTTTTCAAACTGCTAGAGTTATTACAAATATTAGAGATGGATGACCTGTACTTCTCTCTATGCTTTTCTTCAGAGTTCATATCTGTTGGATTTCTCTTCTCGTGATGAAATCATAGTATTTTACAATGATGAGCCAGTGTAATTATCATGTTATGAAAACAGACCATAGAAAAAAGTGAAATAGAAAAGGAAGAAAAATGCGCTGTGTACTTGACTGCTGTCAACAATTAACTGTTAGTTCTCTTTTTTACCAGGAAAAAAATTAAAATTATGTTGTACAAGACTTTCTCAGCATGTGAAAGGTATTCCTTAAATAAATGTGCTCATTTTAACTTTGCCTGAGATTGTAAATCAAAAATACTATTATGTTTTTAGTTACTGGATGCTGAGAAACACAAAATTAAGACGAATTCTTATTCCATTGCATATTTTTGTCCATTGCATATTTTGTTTATCAACAAATAATGGTGCACAATCTTTCTGTATGACGGCTTCACTTCATTCTATGCAGGATACTAAAGCACACAGAGCTTGAATGTACAGCAACTTCATAGCAATTTGTAGCTACAGAAAAAAGTCTGTTTGAATACCTTGAAAACAGAGAGTAAATATAAATGATCTTGTCCATTTGTAATTTATAATGTTTTGCAGAATGGAATAATATTTTAGAAGAATGGAGAGTTTGGGGGAAAAAAGAGAAAGCCGTTTATAGCAATTGTAATTATCTTCCAAGTAATTTGCTTGTTTTAGCAGTTTGTGCATTACATGCAATTTATCATGTCTTTCATCTGCTCCTTTACTACCTAAATATTGTTTTCAACATCAAAAGCAGATCTAGTGATCTAGATTTACATATTATTGAAATATTCATTCATCTCTGTTCATATTTCCTCCCCAGGTGCAGATACACAGCAAGGAAGAGGGGCTTTTGGCTGAACCTTGACAGGACACCGTTGAAGAGAAATAAAATGCAGAGTGAAAACTTTCTAAATTTCTCCATTCTTCAGCTAAATTAATAGTATTTTGGGACCACTAGTATCAAAGGAAACCATTGGATAGGACAGCTCAATATGGACATCTGGATTAAATATTAACACATATATAAGACCGGTAAAAGTTCCTTTACTGGTATTCCTGCCAAGATTTCACCTTGATGTTCATGCTTTGTGAAGGAAAACGGTTGTGTCAATGTGCTTCTTACTCTCCATACAACTAATGTGGTACAGGAATTTTTGTATTTTGAATGTAGCAAACGTGAAGAGAGGAAGTTTCTTATTAAAAAACAGTCAAGGCAGGAGAAGACCTTATAAACACAAAGAATAGGCACAGTTTAAGATCAGTATCCTTTTCTGAATCTATTTTCAACCTCTAGCTGCTCTATTTCTTTTTAAAAATTGTTTAGACATTTTCTTATGGGGATTGCCATTAATTAGATATCCCAGTGTTAATTTTAGTCAAATCACAAGAGAAAAAAAATGTACATTGTCATAAAATGTGTGATTAGGCCTCATGCACTCCCTGGTTATTCCTTTGTAATTGGTTAATTGAAGAAAGGCCATAGCAGATGATGAAATAAAAAATAATAATACTCTGCACATACATTGTAATTTTCATCTTCAAAGTGCTATACAAATTAGCTAATTAATACAACATTCTTTCTAATTCTACTTTTTTCCTAAAGCACATGCTGATGAAAGGCAGCGTCAAAACATAGTTTATTTGCATCAGGCATATGGTCTGTAATGGTGTTTACTAAGATGAGCAGAAATCAATACAAAGACATAGTGTAAAGTCATCTGACTAAAAATTATGTGTGTTATTTTTTGATTTGGTTTTCTGGTCTTTTTCCTTCCCCCCCCCCCTTTTTTCCTTTTTTTTTTTTTTTTTTTCCCAATTTAACTAATAAAAATATTCATGGAAACAGTTATGAAGTAAGGACATTTATGTAGTTTATGGAACGGAGCATGCAGACTTGATGTTAGTATTCAGAACAGAAATCATTGGCTTGTTAATAATTTTTTAAAACTTTACTCTTTGCTTATGTCTTTTCTAGAAACCTTGTCAGTTTTAATTCTAATTTGGGATTATATTGCAATAGGAAGCGCGATGTTGCTTTTCTTTTCATTTGGCAACAGTGTTGTGGTTTAACTCCTTCTGGGAACTAAACTCCTCCCAGCTGTTCACTCAGTCCTCCTGGTGCGGTGGGAAAGAGAATAAGAAGGGTAAAAGTGAGAAAACTCAGGCACTGAGATAAATACAGCTTCAGAAGAAAAGCAAAACCCTTGCAAGGAAATAAAAAACAAAACAAGGAATTCATTCACCACTTCCCATGGTTAGGCAAGTGTTCAGCCATCTCCAGGATAAACAGGCTCCATTATGAATAACCATGCCTTGGGAAGACATACATCATTAGCCCAAATGTCCATCCTTTTCCCCTTCTTTCTCCAGCTCTTTATGATGGATATGATGTCATATGGTATGGAAAGTCGCTTGGGTCAGCTGGTGTCAGCTGTCATGGCTGTGTCTCCTCCCAACCCCTTGTGCACCCGAGCCTGCTCAGCAGTGCAGGGGTGGGGTGAGGAACAGAAAAGGCCTTGACTCTGTGCAAGCCCTGCTCAACAATAAGGAAAACATCCCCGTGTTATCAACATTTCTTTGATCACAAATCCAAAACATAGCCCCATACCAGCTACTATGAAGAAAATTACCCCAGCCAAAACAAGTACAAACTCTAAGTTAGAGTTTGGCTTCCTTGTATGCTTCCTTATGCTGTTCCTTTATAGTAATCGGAAGGCAAAAAACCACTGTAATGATCAGAACTGCTGTATCATCAGTAACATGGGGAAGATAGAGTTATTCTCACATAAAACTCCTTTTGATGTTAATGATAGTTTGGGCCTTAACTGATTGTTTTATTTGAAACTGCAGCTATCAACCTTATGCCACTACAAGGACAGCAGAAAGTTTAGGGGTCAAATTCACTGATAGGTTCTGACTGGTTTGCATTGATACAGGGATAAAAAACAAGGATGGAGCTGGTTTTGTAACCAGTTCGTCAAAACAATTTTATTCACTGAGTCTGAGATGAGATGGGCTTGCTGTGATCATGAAGTTTGACCTTCTGTACCACACACACCTGTGAACTTTTTCAAGCAACTCCTGTATCAAACGTGTTAAGGTTGCTGCTGCACATTTATTAGAGCAGCACATAGAGGTCAAATTGACCCAGATAATCCTGTGAGGTAAATGAATAGTAATTTAACTCATTCACTTCAGATTGTATTTGCTCTGTATGCAGCTGTGCAGTGCTAGCAACTGCAGAGTCTAGGTTATGACTTTCATGTTTGGTGCTAGTTCAAAAGAGTGCTGTCAAAACTAGAAGTTGTTTTATATGTTGGAAGCATATATCTCTTTTTAACCTATCTAAGTGAAAGACAGTAGGTTTAGATTAGGTATTAGGAAAAAAATTCTTCACGGTGGTGGAGCACTGGAACAGGTTGCCCAAAGAAGCTGTGGCTGCCCCAGCCCTGGAAGTGTTCAAGTCCAGGCTGGGTGGAGCTGTGATCAGCTTGGTCTAATGAAAGGTGTCTCTGCCCACGGCAGGTGGTTTGGAACAAGATGATCTTTAAGGTTCCTTCTAACCCAGAGCATTCTGTGATTCTGTGATCATATAATGCTATGCAAAAGGTATCCATATCACTAGCACTATTTTATTGGTGCAGAAATGGTGGCATCAGAGCATTCAGTTTTTGCTGAAAGACCTGATTTCAAACACACTTGCTAACACTGCAGCACGCCAAGGTGCCTAAACACCTGAAAATGCTACTCCTGAAGTTGCATAACTGTATAAGGTGTTATCTATTTTCCAGTGGCACCTTATTACCATGATCACAGTCCCAGGCTAACAGACATGTCTTGGGAGTTTTTGGACGGAAGCTGTCGTCCACCTCACTGTGATTTACATAGGCATAGTTGCATTTTCCACTGGAAAGGAATGGAAATTTTACCAGTTAATGTCCTGTTTTTTATTTAAACCCTCTAGACCATATTTGTCAAAACCAAAATTTCTAGGCACAATCTGGATGTCAAAACTGTCTCTGTCTCTCCCTGGAGCTTGGAATACATGTGGGATACTTTATTCCCTATTTCAACATTTTAATGTTTTACTGATATTCTGTATGGGAAATGACAGTATTTAATTAATGAAGCTATGATGAAGAAGCAAACAATAAAATACAAATTTTCCAGATGATGTTTTATTATACCATTAAATGTACTGGAATGACAGGTAGTAATGTAAGATGAATAGTCACTGAAAGCTGACCCAACAGAATCCACCACAAACACTCACTTTCCATTTTTGTCTTTTCACTAAAATCTGTATAAGTCTTATGAATCTTCAGTAATCTTAATTGTTTGTAATTTATTTGGTGTTTGTCTTCTGTTTACACTTTGGGCTACCAAATTCACCATAAAAAGCTTCAGTGAGAGTGTAACATCTGCTCTGAATTTGACACATTCTAACCAATTCTCCAGTTGGTGTGCAGACAATACAGAGAGTGAAGGGATTACTCTAGTTTTAGTTACAAATGAAATAAATATTTCTGAGCGAGGAATTTTGGTTTCCATGTTTCTGACAGTTATATAGGCATATAAGTTAAGCAAAGTCTACCACAACATTTCCATTTCTGTAATCCATCTAGTTAACACTGGTTGATTTATAAGTTTTGTTAACTAACCACCACTGAAATATATCTCCACTAATGACAGTTTCATTGTTCTTTAAGCTTACATACTTAGATATCTTAAGGGATATGAGTAAGGAATCTTGGTATCTTTCTGAGATTTAGTTTCATTTCTTCTCCATAGGAGGTCCATATAAGTCCAGAAAAAATCCCCAACATTGCCAATGGGACTGTAGAAAGGCAGTCAGATCTGGCCACAGGGACACTTATTGAATTGTTTACTAATACCTCTAAAATTCACTGCATCGTAGTCCTCCCTTCCATGAACACCTGGCACATTTGAAAGTGGTAATACAGATTTTCCTGTCATGAAAATTCATTTTGAAGATGTTGTAGCACTGAAATTGGGCATATTCAAAAACCAAATATATATCTGAACTTTCATATGCGTATTGCTTGGTTTGGAAATATTTACTAAATACATTTGATACATGTATAAATTATTCATATATAATGGCATTAAACATTAAATCCAAAAGTAATTTTGCTATTAAAATACAAGCAGAAAGAAAGTAATATGCATGTATAGCAAGCTCTCTTTCCTGCTTAACCATGTTCCTTGGTAAAAAGATGCAGGTGTTCATCACATAAAAACAGAAAAAAGATGACGTTTTTGAGTCTGTGCACTGTATCTGCAATGAATTTAATGCAATGTATATGTGCACATCTGTTATACATTGAAGTATTTTTACTACCTACTTTAAGGAATGTAAGAAGATAAAAGGGCTATAGCTAAAAGGAGAAACGGGCTTACATGAAACAAGCAGTGAAGGTCTTCTGCTTTTAGTGGGTGTGGTAATCAGTTTTGAAGCTACTGAAGGGGTAGGGTCGTTTTAGGAAGGTGAATGAAGAGGTTAGCTTCTGTTGACTGCACCAATGTCAGACACCTGCAGCTGAAGTGACTGATTCTCAAATTGGAGACCTTATCTTGTAGGCAATTTCAGAAACAGCAGGCAGGAAAGATCTAATTACTTCTTCCTAGAAATGCATTAAAGGTCATATACTTCTTTTTTGAGAGTCCTCCCACTTTCCCCCAATGTTCATTGGTTTTAGCTTTTGAGGCTTAGTATTCTTCCCACCATTACTTGAAAAGCCACGCTGTAGACTTTGAAAAATATCAAAGGAAAAATACTATTCTTTCTGAGGAACACATTATACTGCCACATATGCATGGCCAATGCCAGAAATTTTACCTTGATTTAAAAGTTAAACTATGATTGATTAATATAAAATTGAAACAATTCTTGTTCACAAACTAGAGCCTCTGTGAAAGCCCACCATATTGGATGGAATTTTTTCCCTAAATTCAGCTGACTTTGAATCAGATTTAGAGAGTTAAAAGAGAACTTCACTACATTTTAATATGTTGTTCTATCTGGACCTCCTACAGCCTGTCTCAATAGAGAAAAGAGTAATTTTAATTTCATGTCAAGTATTACTCCTACTCAGGTAGCAGTAGTCACTGGTCATTTACTTAAAAACAGAAAAATTTATTAATACTAAGTAAACAACCCCAAACTACCTAGTAGAAACATAAAGAGAAGAACATCCCAGGACTTAAAACTCTTTGCCATGTTGTTTAAACAAATGAAGGTAGCACAACAAGCATTTCTTTGACTTATACTGTGAACAAACCCAGCAGAACTGTGCAAGGAACACTAATAGAATATTCCTTGTAGCTTTCAAGTAGAAAAAGTTCTTTCCTGACCCCAGGTTTTTTATGTTTTCCCATTATGTAGATTGACTGATTTGATAGGCTAAGGTGACTGATGATAGCTGAGTCTCAAGGTGGCAATGAATCTGATTTTCTGTGCCTTGGTAGAGAAATGAATACTCAAAGCAATTGTCAGTTACATTATTGGCATTACTTAGAAGAAAAATCAAATAAAACTTTAAAGCAGCTAATAATTTTAAGAAAGGTCATTGAATGACAATGTTGACAAAACTGAAATGATGAAAAGATCAAAATCAAATAAGACAAAAAAAAAAGGAAGAAAAAAAGCTGAATATTATCTTTCTTTCCAGTATAATTTGGATTGTTTCTTTTTGTGAAGAGATAAAATTAAGTGATCTCTATGACAGTGGAAAAAACATTGTAGACATCAACTGCAGGCTCAGGTCACAGAAAATAAAATGGATCTGCTTTCATACGGAGCTTCATTATTTTAGGAATGCTGTTGTATCTATACTATATTTCATAAGATATTGAGTGACAAATTCCAGTTATAAGATTGGCAACATGTGTGAAGCAATTCTGATTTAGATATCTAAGCCTTAAAGATAAGATATGAGTTACCCTGAATTTCAGTAAGTATCATGTATAGAATACTGAATGGTTCTTTGGTCTAGTATGGATTCCGAATGACATATCCATACAATATGCTGTAGATTTATGTAGGATTACTGATTTAGTTTTAATACATTGTTCTGAAAACTGCAATGATTTAAGAGTAATTAAACCTCAGCTGTAGGAGCAGTATGGATGCATGTGTAAGGTAATCACACACTCTCCTAGTTTAGTTTGCCACTGAATTTGAATCAACCTCAGCCCTTTAGAGACAGATCCTATCTCAATCTTTTTGATAGATTAGTCCACAGAGAGGCAAGTAATCTGTGATTCATAACCCCGTCAAGTTCTTTAATGTTTTTGGAAGGCCAACTGTAAAATTATAATGGGATACTCAATATTGAAAGGTTATTTAAAGAATTTTATGGTATTGGAAAAAACACTGAAAGCAATAACAAATGTCTAAAATAAAAGCTGGGTTTACTGGTTTACCAAGATGCTCTGAAAAGGTAAACAAGGCACTGTGCTCTCAGGGTACTTGTACTCAACCTCAGACCCTACTCTCTATTTAGTAAGTTAATGAAATTCATGCTAAATATCTTGTAAAATTCCAGAAGAAGAGATTTGGTTTAAGAGGGGAAAGAACTATTGTATCTAGTGTTGAAAGCCTGTGTTGTTTTAAGGTTAATCCATTTGCTGAAGCAGAATTTTTTCTTATGAAAATTGCTAGAACCATTGACACATCTGCTAAATAGGGAACAATGTTTACCAGTAGAATGTGGAATTTAATGGTAATAAATGCAGTGAATTACTGTGCACTAGAATATCTTCCAAGTCTTGTGTCTTTCATCACACACCTTTTTGTGCTCAGTAATCCCTAAACTTACATAATACAGAGAAAATGGCATTCAAAGTGATCTTTATGAACGTTTTTTGTGTTTCATAGCTTGAAGATAAGAGCTTCTGTCTGCTGTGGAAAGTCTCTGTCAACAGAATCTGCTTGATCAAAGCATCCTTTGTCAGTTATTAGTAGAAAGAGTGAAAATCCACTAAATTGTGATTCACTGTTATCTGTAGTATTTTCAGCTTGCAGCTTTTGCAATTTTCATGCTTCCCAAATGGTAACAATAGTTTAACATTTCAAATATGTTTTTTGGCATGCAGCTAGGACAATATCAGGGAATGTATTTGTTTCTTTTCTTTGGAAAATAATTGAGGGTTTTTTTACTTACCCCTATTTCTACTGCTGCTTGTTCTGTTCTCCATAATTTTTGGATTTCTAAGGTATGCCTGTATGAGCCATCAGCCATCACAGTTGACTGAGCCTTTTCTTACCCTTTCTGGTAAACTAAGTTACCATCACACGTGGGACACTAATGAAAGAAAGATAAGAAAACCTGAAACTAAATCAGTCTTTCATTGTAAAATCAAATGGTTCTTGTAGACAAAACTGAAAGACACAAAGAGAATAAGATTCAAGATAATTTGAACTCTGAGTGGCCCACCTCCTCCCATAAAAGGTGACTTTCCAGTATTCTGTCTCTTATCTCTTATTTTCTTTCTTCACATTAAAAATCCTAATATATTGTATTTCCCTCTTACTGTTTCCAATATTTTTAAACAATCGAATCATTTGCGTGACTGACTTCCGCCACTACGTCTCATTAAGTAATTGAGTTAAATTGATTCAAAATAAAGTGACACACTATTTCACAATGATTGGTTTGAATCAACATTTGCCTTTTTTCCATTGCCTCTTCATCACAAGCTTTTTCTCTCTAATGTTCCCAGAGTTCTCTTCTTGTCTTTAGTTAGGCAAGCAGTGAGCATAAGCATTGTTCAGATATATCTGCAAAGAATAAGGTGTCAAAGCTCTTGTACTTCTATATAATGATTAGAGCCGTTTTTAAAATCCTAATTACTTTGACAGCACTAAAGAAAAAATCACGACCCTCCCCCCCTGCCCCCCCCCCCCAAATTTTCTAGGAAGATTTTCAGAGAAAAAAAAATAGATGGGATAAAAAAACCTCTGAAAAATATTTAGGATCAAAAATATTCATCGTAGAATAAATTCAAATAATTATAACTCTTCTCAAAAGATATATGCCACATTATAAATAAGATCCCAACCAAAACAGAACAAACCAATTAATTTTTAAGAGATAATTGAAAACATTTGGGGAAGAATTATTCCTTTTCTTTTTCCATTGAAAAGCTGGAAAATATAGTGACCAAAGTAAAAGAAATTAATTTTTGAAGGCATAAGAAATGTTTTGACACAAATCACTCAATCAAGTCTTTCTGTTGTGTCTTTCTTTGTGTTTATGGTTCACTAATTTACTCTAAAGTCATAACACTGTGACACTGCGAGCTTTAAGCTGGAGTGATGACAAAATCACACAATGAGCTAAGTTGGAAGGGACTCACCAGGATCAGCCAGTCCAACTCACGTCTTTGTAGAGCACCATAATAAGACCAAAAATCTGCAAACGTTAGGATAGATCATTGTAAAAAGATTCCAGATGAATCTCTGAAGGTCAGTGCTTTATTAACATATCAATTACATTGTCCGTGACATGAAATTGCACTAGATGATACTCTTCAGGAAACAAATAACAAGCCTGAAACCTATGGAACTGTGACATTTCCTCCTCTGATAGCTGTTGACAACAGCAGGTTACTTTATTAATAAGAAAAATGTATTTCTAAAACATCAGTGATTGCAAACAGATTTTCTTTGAATGTATTTGCTTAATATAGCAATAGAGAAAAAAAAAAAAAAGGAAGAAAATCTGTTTCTCTTTGGTCTGAACTTATCCTAGTATCATTAGAAAAACAAAAATGCTTCATTGGTTAGGTTGCTCAACCAGATTAATGTTCAAGAACTTTTTCCTGGAGAACAGATCTAGACTTTTACATTGTAATATAGCTAATGACCCATGCCTAGTCTTGCTGTTGCAGGAAGATTGCTATTTACACTTTCTTATAAACACAACATGCATTTTATAAAATATTATCAAGGGTGAGAATGCTACTGATGCTAACCCTTTAATATTGAAATACCAAAATCATTCCAGTCACCAAGGCTGCAGAATATTACCTTCTGTGAAATAAGAACTTTTAAAAAAAAGTGTAATCACTGTCTATCTTATGGTTTTGCTTTCTGTGGTGGCTTGACCCGAGCTGCATGCCAGGGACCCACCAAAATCACCCTATCACTCCGTTCCACAAGTGGACAGAAAAGAGAAAATATACCAAAGGCTCATGAGTTGATATAAAGTCCAGGAGAGATCACTCAAAAATAACATCATGAGCAAAATGGATTGGATTGAGACTATTGAGTTTATTACTAAAAAATAAGAGCAGGATAATGAGAAGCAAAATAAATCTTAAAACACCTTCTCCCCACACCTCCTTCCTTCCCACCTCTATCTACCTCATCCCCCCCTCCAAAAGTGCAAAGAGACAGGGAATGGGGATTACTGTCCATTCATCAATACATTGTTCTTAATGCCACTCAGCAAGAAGAATTTCCCCTTCTCCACAGTGGGATTCCTCCTGTGGGAAGCAGTCCTCCTTAAACTTCCTCAACATGAGTCCATCCCAAGGGCAACAGTTATCCACAAACTGCTACCATGTGGGTCACTCTTTCACAGGGTCCAGTCCCTCAAGAACAGCCTGCTCCTGCTTGTGTCCCCCACAGGGTCACAAGTCCTACCATGAAACCTGTTCCAACGTGGCTTTTTTCTCCACAGTTCGCAGGTCCCTGCCGGGAGCCTGCTCTAGTGCGGGCCTCCCATGGGTTCACAACCTCTTCTTGGGTGTCCACCTGCTCTGGTGTGGGCTTCTCCACAGGCTGCAGGTCAATCTGTATTCTTATGGTCCTCCATGGGCTGCATAGTCTTCACCACAGTCTACAGGGTAATCTCAGCAGCTTTGACACCTGGAACACCTCCTCCTCCTCCTTCTCCACTGACCTTGGTGTCTGCAGAGTTGTTTCCTCTCACATACTCCCACCTTACTGTTCTCTGGAAACAATTACATCTGTACAATAATGTTTTCTTGGTTTTTTTTTCTTGTTAAGTGTTATCTCAGAGGCATTACAACCATTTCTGATGGGCCCAGCATTGGCTAGTGTCATGTCCATCTTGGAGTCATGTGGTATTGGCTCTGACAGATATGGAGGAAGCTTTAGGCAGCTGCTCACAGAATTCATCCTTGTGGCCCCACTGCTACTAAAACCTGACTATGCAAACCCAATACACTTTCCCATATTTTCATTTTTTCTCATAGTTTTGGGAGATCAAACATATTTCATATTAAAGCTCTTAAAATCCAAAAAGCTACTTTCATGAATGTAAGAGTGCTTATATGTATTTAGGTTGAAATGAAGGAGCACCTGTGTTCATTATCTTCTGAATTAAATGAGTGTCCTTCAGTACTAACCACCAAAGCAATTTTTCCATGACCTGTCATAAAGAAGTACAGAGTTTATTCTAGAATTCATATGCCAACTTGAATGGTTTGGAACATGTAGCTCAAATTAAAGACTTTGGAGGAATTTTATAATAGTTACCATATGATTAAAAGTTAAAATAACGAATGAGTTCCATTTATATTTGCTCCAAAGAGTAACCTTCTTTAAACTCATTCATACAATTGAAGGATGTAAGCATAAATAAATATTTCTCTTTATAGTCATATGACATAACTTTCAGTCTTGTGTGTGTAACACTGGTAGTCCAGGAGATGCAGTATAATTATAAGAATTGCTTACCCACCAGTGAAGATCAAGAAGTCAGAATATCTATTCTTCTCAAAACAAGAAGAATGTAGATTAGGAATATCTGGAATGCAGTCAAAAATAAAGCCAAGAAGAGGCATTTGAAAAGAAGTTCAATACAACAGTTTCTAGTTTCAAATAAATGAAACCTTCATTTTCATTTATGTACATATATATGTCTGGGGAAGGAGGTTCCACAGCCCCCTTGAGTAGCTGCTCACAGCCTTCATTATTGTCATAATTAGAATGCTTTCCCTAATACCAGTCTCATTCTGATTTGTCTTAATAAAGACAATTTTCCTTAACCATCCTAAATGGATAAACATTCCCCTTATGACTGCAAAACTGTCTGAATGGAAATAATGAGCATGGAGGTTGGATTTAATTCAAGGACAGATTTATAAACATGGAAGCGGTACTTTGTTTAGGTGATAAATATCATAAAAACGTGTGCCAGATAATCTTCATGTATACATTTTCTTATTACTCTCCAAAGAACTTTTATTTATTTTTGAACATGATCTGAAAAGTTGAAGATATTAACTCTTTAATAACAGTTCAAGAAATATAATACAAGGACTGTGTGTGAAGTAGCCTTAGACTGGTATGTTTAAATTGACATATGATGAATTCACTACTCTCCTTCACAAGGAAAAATGTGCTGTCTTTGGATGGAGGAAAGAGAGATTTCTTCCTAGGTTTACTAATCAATAAGTGAACCAGACAAGAGATTCTGTTCCAGCAAGTTGCAGGACACTTAGATGAATTCTTGTCTCCCACCAGAAGGTCACTCTGCTTCAGACATGCAGGCTTTGTAATGTTTTGCTGTACTTATTACATCACACACAGTGGTCTCATAGCAATTAGGAAAAAGCTTGTACTTCAGTCTTTCGTTCACCTCATTAACTTCTTCCTTGTCTATGGCTATATGGATATACCAAAGAATTATTTTGCCATTCCTTCATTTATAGAGAGAATAGCCAATATTTTCTTTTTATAGTCTTGCCTTGAAAAATGTAATCCATCTGTAATGACTTATGAACATTCATTCAACTCAAGCTATGCAATCAGAACAGGGAGAATTTTCTCTGACAATAAATCCACGAACAAAATCAAGACCAGACCGATAAAATGAAGCTTGTTCAGCTCAAATCTTTAAATGTTGAAAAGTGTATTTTACTCCATACAGCACATAGATACCAAAAAAGATTTAATCAGAAAGAATAAAAATTGTGATCACTTCAATGTTTTCTGTTTGTTGAAATTGTTGGTAAGAAAAATGGCTGTATTACGTGAAAAAATAACATTTAATTTCAGTGTATCATGTCAAGAAAAAGAAGAAAAATGTTAACTACTGTCCCTTGGAACACACTATACTTTTTTTCAACTCATATGAAATATACTTACTTTCCCTTGGGACTGGCCACTGCACAACCTTATCTGATACACTAGATAAATTAATTTCTCCATAAACATGTCAGTGTTTATATTCGCATGAAAAAATACCCCACACTGAAACCATTATATATGTATTCTTTATAAAAAAAAATATTTAGCTTTTCCAGTCTTGCAAGTAAAATCACTTAGTTTTACTCATTGGTGCGTACATTTCTGCAAGCTGCATATTTTTGATTAGTCCCCTAAAGAACATGTTGTATCTATGGGAAGATAGTACGATTACTTGCCTAAGGATCATTTATGGTGAATTAAAAACAGAGACCAGTGCCCTTTGTTTTATTAATACTCAGAATCAAATATTTCAAAATGTGTGAACTGTTGTTTTCAGTCATATTTGTACAGAGGTAATATAAGTTAAAGTACTTTTAATGTGCAAAATTTTCATCTAAATTTCCTGCTGAGCATAGAAACAAAACATTTCTGATATGAAATGTTATTGGACTGAATTTAAATTAAAGAGTTAGAAGTTTCTAAAATCTCTTTGCTCATGGTCAGACCCCAAAGCAAGAGCTCAGTCAGCAGTACCATCTATTTGTAATGGTCTCTGCCTGATGATAGCTACAGAAGTAATCCAGGAAACTGTCTAGACAATGATGGATTTCTTCCACCTGCCTGTGATAATATATCCATCCACATCTATATTTATATTACGGGAACTGAGGTCTTCAACCAATCCTTATCCCATCACAATGCACAGATTTATTGGATATTTTCTGTTCCATGAACAAAAAAACTATAATTAATGACTGTTCCAGTCTCTAGATACTTTACCAGAGAATTAAAACTCAAACTTCTGAAAAAGCAAGCTAATAGTTATTCTCACTGCCAAAGAAATGGGAAATATAGTCACCTCACCTCTAGTTCTCCCCAAATCAATATCACCTCCTGACTCTTTGAAGTCACCACAAAAAAAAAGACTGGCCATCAATTAGAAGTTGTTGCAGAAAAATGAGATGATATATGCCTGAGGAAGTTTGAGCTTGGAGGATCTGGGCAACAGTAAAGCACCATCTACATCATTCCTTGCAGAGGTTCATAGCTTCACCGTTTTTTGTTCAGAATAAATGCTTTTAGAACCAGTTATTATGCTCATGTGTATCTCTGTCTGGCACCACAAAATTCTTGGCATCGTTGCGAGAGCTTCCGTGATGTTAATAATGTTCTGTGATACCTCCTGTGTCAGAATCCACTTTCTCTCATTCTCCTCTCCCATCTGTTCTGAGGGTGAGGTTGACCCTGGTGTCAGGTGGTAACATATTGCCAAATAAATGCTAAACAAACATGTTACTGCCAGAATGGCATGCTTTCTCTGACTCCAGAACACACAATGGCTTCTTTAATAAGTCAGTTCAGGGCAGCTAATTGATTGGAAAAGCATTACTAGACATAATTTATGGGAAAACATACTGAACACACATTTTGGGGCTGGAGAGCATTGCTATCAACCTCATACAACCAAACGTGTCTTCATTTCTCTGTCACTACTCCTTGGCCCAAAGCCTTACAGATATAGAGAAGAGCAATTAATTTGTGCCCTAATTGCTCTGTCTTGAAATTGCTCAGGAGGTACAAACATAGGGTCTGAAATAAAATACCATTTGACATTGCTAACTGGTAGCCTAAGGATTTTGCTAACTGATAGCCTAAGGATTTTGCTAACTGTCCTTAAAATTCTTTCAGGCTGACATATCTAAGTAGAGGCAGTTTAATTCTCCAAATCAATACACAAGGGGGAAAAAGAGTCAGCTGGTGTTTGACAAAAAGATAATACACGTTGTATGACTTCTTTCAGTCTGCTCAATTATTACGAAGGCCAGGGATTATTTAACACACTTAAGAGTTGTTAATTTTCATAGCAGTAGCTTGCAGACAGCCTAAATTAAAACAGACTGCTGCTGTGCTGTTACTTTAGATAATCTCTCAGTTAGGTGCTCTGAATTTCCAGACAAGTTCATTAAACACAGACAGACAGAGCTGCAGAATTTACATCTGCAAAAAATTGCCAAACAGATGTCAGAGTTTGCTGTGCCAGGCCATGCCAATACCTCATTCTTCTGTATTTGCATATCACTTCATGTTATCTGGTTTTATGTTAATTGATGCTATACACAGTATGCGGCTACATGCTCTCTGAGTTTAAAATAATGTTATGATATTTTATCTTGGAATGTGGAATAATTTATAAAGAAGCAGTCAGTTTCAAGTATTTTCAATTGAATGCAAAAATGATTGACTTAACATGAAGCAGCCATGCAGGACTGCTAATACTGAGCACACCAGGGACTGACCCAGAACCTGATTCAGTTCTAAACAGCTTTAGTTACCATCTTATTTTGAAATTATTATCTATTCTCTCCCTGATCAGCTACACTTATGAAGTAAAATTAGCTGACAAATCAAGTGAGGTTGAAAACAAAAAACATGTTAATATTTTTGAGAAATGTTTATTCTGCATTTGATTAGAACATAGGAAGTTTGCCTTGCTGTAAAATATGCTCCATGTGGCATTGACTGAGCAGTAAGACAAAATTATTATGGAAAAGGGGGTTTAGGTTTCCAGGTGAAGTGTTCGTGGTATTTGAAAGGAATATCTGAAGTATTATTAAAATAAAAGATATAGAAAGGAGAAGAAGGAAGATGATTAAGTGTAATGGGTTATTTTTGACATAATTTTGAGATCCACAGTTTCTACTGGTGGTTACAGTGGCGTGGGAACTTTCCTTGAAAATGATTGAAATGACTGACTATTAGCCTTTACATTATGCAGAAAATATTTACTCCAACATTATTTTTCTGGGTTTTGAAAAGTTTATTGTTTCTATTAGTCATCAATAATCAATCATACACCTAAATACACCTTTTTATGCACACAGAAAAATTTCCAAAGAAAGATTGACTGGCCTGATCCTACCAATTTGAAAAACACATGAATAAATATAACATTGAAATAGCTACAGGAAATATTTGCTAAGGACAAGAGTTGATCAAAGACATGGGAAAATGTTCTTCAAATGTCTATAATAAGTATAGATACAGAAGCTGACAAAACCATAGTCCAACAAAAGAGGACAGGATAGAACTAATACTAGTCTGAATTCATTGTCCACCAGCTTTAGAAATCACCTTTTAATTGTTAGGTTTTAGAGTAAACAGTTAAGTTAAACTGCATGTTTACAGGCCACATTCACATTTTTCAACTAATTTGAAACAAAAAAAAATCATTTGTATGTATGCACATGTATACAAATACAGATATATAAATATATAAATACATAAATATGTATATGTATGTATACACATTTATGCAGACATCTATCTGTCTGCACACCTATTTGCCATTTTGGAAGAACAACCTTTGGATTTCTACAGAGATTCGAAGAAGTTGTTATCATCATTGGATTCTGGAACTTTGATGTAGACCCACAAAAAATTTCTTCACCAGTGTTTTACTCTTAGACAAAATTGTTGAAAAAAGAACAAATTATTCAAATGTAAAAAACAGTTCAAAAACTCACAAAATTAGAACATTAAGAGCTTATTTCCCAATAAAGGACATGTAAATAACTGGGTTTTTTCCATGTTAGAATGTAGTGCAAAATTCTGAAAAGAAAATGTTTTGAACAAACTGAAATGAAGGTGTCCCATGGTTTTATTTTTACTATTATTTCTATATGTATATATGTATATACATATGTATAGGTTTATATTATTTATATATGTATTTGTATATATATACTTTTAAAAATTTCCCCCAATGCAGCCACTCAGCTTACTGAAATTTAAAATTTATTTTATTGCTACTCCCCTTATATTGGACAAAAAATATAAGATGTTCCTCTGAGTAAATTGTTTTAATTATTTCAATATGGAATCAATACTTTACCCTCAGATATGCCCTCCTTTTTTATAGCTCCACTATTACTGCCTTTTTTGATGACACGCATTTTGAAAAAATATTAAAGCCATTCTGGTCACATAAAGCATCTAAATTTTTTAAAAATACTTGCTTTTGAAATTGAGATGTGAATGTTTCTGTGATACCTTTGCAGACTTCAATTAGGAAGAAACATCAGTAGTATTAAAGAATAACAGAGAGCAAAGGGTGTCACTTTCAAATGTACAGTAAAAAGTCAGATGTTGAGGGACAAAACCAGCATTCAATCAGCACAGTCAGTTTAACTTAGACGGTAGCACTGCCTGACCAGAGAGAAGCACAAAGGTCTCATAATACAGTGGAAAAAGAGGATTATGCTTTGCACACACTGTCATGATTTTGGTTTCTCTAGTAGCATGTGTGCCTATATTATTGTTTCTGGCTTCTACGAATAATTTATTCTGTTTTTTTCTTTTCTTTCTTTCCTCTGACAGTTCACTTTAACCATTTACTGGTAGATTTTAAAACAGTCTTTTTGATATAATTAGCAATGCTTTGTGCCTGCTTTCCTACAAATACTGACATGGGAGTGCTTTATACTTTCATTTTCTAATGTGGCAAAAACAGAAATCTGGAGTTGTAAAGGTATTTTTTCCAATCATTTCAAGACTTGACATACCTTTGGCCCTCTCAAAACATCCATAAAATCTGAATCAGAACAATTCTTGGATGCCATGTTGTTTGGGTAACTCTGAAAGAATCTATTCACTGACTGATTGGAGTGCTTCTTGATTATGGGGAAAATTGTCAGCTACATTGTGGAAAAATTGATTGGATTCAGGTTGAGCACTCTCTGCACAAGCAGAATAAGGTTTCTTGGGACAAATAACACTTTTAAAAATTTGTTTTTAAACATTGCATTCTGTCTGAAATCCTGGGAGAACTTTATATCAGAGCTGTGTTCTGAATCCATGACACACTCGGCTGAGGAAAAGTCAGTGGCTGAAATACTGAGCTCAGTGCTAATAGAAATTTAGATACCATAATGTGATCTGAAGCCATCAAGGCACTGACAGCCACAGCACTTTTAGTGCACTTTCTCTAATCTTTGTAGCAACACTCAGAACATCACTGACCTCCTTGTCAATCTGGGTGACATCTTGAAAAGGATAGAATTTAAGAACTAGATTTGGTATATAATTTTGTATGAGAATTTTTTTTCCTTTTACATTAAAAAGAATATGCATTCACTGGAAGAAATAAGTATATTAATCAGGTTTTAATAAATCCCAGTAAAAATAGATTGAGGTCTTCCTCTGTAAGGAGATATATTTTGAATCTTACCTGGAAACAAAGGTGTGCACTATACTGAGAACAGAAGTTTTGTTTGTAGATTAGGATTCTAAGTTTCCACTTCTTGTAGTTCCTATATGTGAAAAGAAACTTTCAGAAACTTTCATTCTTGATACATATAGAATATATTGCCTTGAGTTCCGGGACTATCCCAGGGAAAGCCATCTTCAAGAATGAATGAGGATACATTCAGTGAGTCTGAGAATATAGGTATTTTATCACATTTTCTGACTCTAAATATTTCAATTACCCTCTAATCCAAATTTTACTGAAAGTTCTTTCCCTGGGCAGTGTAGGACATTATAAAGTTTTTACAACTTGGAATTAAAATTTCTTGTCACAACTGGGAAACAGAATGACCAGTATTGTGTTTTACCACTTTAGCATTCAAATTGTGCATGAATCCTGTTAACTAAATGTCTCTGCCTTTTTCCTCTTTTCAATAACCTGATTTTGCTTAAAGCACACAATATGTTCTGCACATTCCTCCAGAAAATAATTTTTTTTTTTGTGAATTTTTTAGAAGAGATTAAGAAACCTCATTTTTGGAACTCTGACATCTGTCAGAGTCCAGAAATCAATGATGAGAAATATTTCCATTAATAGTTTGCTTCTTTGGAGGCCGAAGACATTTTTTTTCTTTAATGTTTTGCCTGCAGGAAATCAACAGAAATGATCTGACATGGTTTCACTGACTTGGCACATGGAAGCCTCAAATTATAGTGCTGAGCATTTGCTCTTTTTAAAATATAATTCTTGAAAGGTCCTAATAATCTTCATCATGTTTTTCTTGTTCGTCAAAAGTGAAGAAAACCAGGATTGCACTCAGGGAGAAGGTGCAGTTACAGTGTGTTTTGTCCCTGTGCAGATAAACCTTCCAACCTTATGTCTCAAATTCTTCCGAATCAATTTTTGAGGCTTTGGCAGAAGTTACAGCAAAGCATGTGGCTCAGCATCACTCTGGATAAAACAAGCGATATGATCCTAGCCAGAGAAGGTCTGCCATATCTGCCTCTGTCTGATATTTGATACTTGTGTGGATATCCAGGGCTCTAGCTCTTATTGTTGTATGATCAGCTTTCAGCAGAAGCCAGAATTACCATCTCTTATTTGCATGTGGCAAAGAGATTATAATTTTATTTCTGAAGGTCCCTTTGTCACTTTAAGATTTCAACAGCCACATGGTGTCCTACTTCAAAAAACAGCACATCATAAAAATGATAGACCTGTGATAATCAGTGTGAAAACCAGGTAATGAGGTTGTTCCACTGGTAAAATGCCAGTGTCACTCACAATTCCCAAGTCCTGGTTGTAGCATGTGCAATTTAAATTCCTGAGCACTCTCTTCTTGAGAAATAGTTTGTGCTTAATACAGTGATTCCTAGTCTATACTAATGCAAAAAGATTTTCAACAGTTTAAAAAAAACCCTCTGGAAACTAAGTGAAATTTAATCAAAATCTTTGCTCACAACTTTTTCTGTATTTTATTAATTTTCTTCATTTTTTTCCTTGTTTACTTAAAATACATGCAGAATTCAAGGGCTATTTTTTCTTGTAATTTCAATACTTTCTAATATCTTAGGACTATGAAGGATCCAATTTGGGTAACACCACCCTAGAAGTAGGTGCTCCCTCACAGTGATGATGAAAGTGATATCTAAATGCTAAAATAACAGAGACATATAAATGTTCAGTTTAAGGAGGGAAGTGATAATTCTTTTCCTTGCTGAATTGTTAGTTTTGAAACTCATTCTCCTTTCCTCCCCTGAAACAGCATGGATGTGTTTGCCTTTAGGGCATGCTTCAAGGATTACAAAGCTGACTACTGGAAAAGTGAAATTTGCTTGAAAACTAAATTGTTGTGGTGAGATTATAATTTCACTCATCTCCATTTTAGAAAAAATAGAATTTCTTTGATTCTTGCTTTATGCAGTAGAGACTGATAACTTTGAATTATGCATAATTGAGAAAATTGTGCAATACTTAAACTTGTTTTTTTAAAATTTTAATCAGTTTGTTATAAATATACAGTCACAGTTGTAACAGATGAATGCAAATACATATTTTCTCTATTTTTTGCCAAAATAATAGAACAACTTTAACATAAATGACACAGAAACCTCTCATTCTTTTACTGAGAATTGTCAACAGAAATACTCCTAGAAATGCTTCTTAGTTATTCCTCAACAGAATAGATTTACATAATTTCAATTGCAGATGGCATCTGATGCTTTTAGAGTACATGGTCAAAGCATGTTTCTTCAACTTGCATATAAATAGATGGTGATTTTTCATCACATCTCTCTATGTAACATAACTGAGATAAACCGAGTGTAAGTGAAGTGAGAAGATATTTTTGCCTGCCCTCTTAAAGACGTCTGGTAGAGGGAAGCAAGAACTTAGGTTTAGTGCAGCTTTAAGGACTGTTTTTATAAGCTTTATGGTTGCTGTCTGATTATACAATTCAGTTTCAAGGTCTGTATGGAGAGATGGTCCCTTTCTTCCTCGAGTCTAATCCACACTGACAGTTAGGTATAAAATGGTGAGTCTATCAGCCAAGTTGCTGCTGCATAACTTTCCTACCATAGGACACCCTTTAAGATTGCCTCTTTACCATCCTGAGAGTCTATGACCACTGTGCAATTTCTCCTTTGTGCAACTCACTGCTAGTTGTCATAGCTGTTGGTGTTACTTGATATTATTTAAGAAAAATAATAACGTAGAAAATGTAAATGTCTCACTGAAAAAAGAAAAGCTGTGCCAGCTTTTCCCAAGGACCTCAGGTGTCACACGTGCATGAGCTATGTAGATGTTTGTTTCTTCTGGAAAACATTCAAATAGTGGGAATCATAGAATGATTTAGATTGGAAGGGACTTTGAAATCATCTAGTTCCAACTCCCTGCTGTGGGCAGGAATGTAATTTACTCCATCAGGTTGCTTAGATCCCATCCAATCTGGCCTCGAGCATTTCCAGAGATGGGGCATCTGCAACTTCTCTGGGCAACAAATTAAAAATGTCTCCTCTTCAAAAAGAACCCTTCATGATGACTCATGAACTAGATAGATGCGGAACTTTTGTCTTAGTTCATGGAATTTCTGAAAAGACCCTATGATTTCCTCTACTATGGTCATTACCTGAATTTCTTCAATGGATTTCTTCTGCAATGTCCTTTTATTCCATAGGCTTGTGGTGCACATACTGGACATTTTTGTTGCATGGGGGTAATTGTTCTTCTAAGCTATGTGATTTTAGCTTCTGTTTATTTTTTCACTGTAGTGCATGTAAACAAAACTGAAATGGCTTCTTTCATGTGCAAATACGAAATAATTTGCCTTCTTATTATAAGAGACTAAACATGTGCCCATGTAGAGATAGCAATTGAAAATATCTTATTTCTTCACTGGGGCATATGCTAGAGTTTTTTTTTTTTCCAAGCTTGCCAAAACAGATGTTATATATACAGATTTAGTACAGTCAGAATAATGATAAAGGCTAATCCTATGCCATAATCTGAATTGATCAAAATATCATCAAAACTTCAGTAGAAGAATCTTTGTCAGAACAACAGGGGAATTATCTTTTTAGAAACAATATAAAAAGGTAAATAACTAAGAAGAAATAAATCTTAAAATGGAAAAGATTTAACACATTATTACAGAATATAATTTGTGTGGCTTTTTTGGGGGGGATTTTTTTTTTTTTTTGAAAGAACTAGTTTCTTTAGATCCTGCACAGTTTAAATACAAGGGCAGATTTGCTTCTGACTATCTTGGATTTCAAATTAACAGACTTCAGGATTATTCACCCACAATTTTATTTTCTAGTTTAGACGTACCACTGTTGAGTATTGACATGGCAGAAAATAACATCTTTGCAATTTTAAATGAAAACAAGACCATGGAAGCAAGATCAACTGAAAATGCAGCAACCTGTGCTTTCGATGTGTTTGGCACTTTGTTGTGAACTTTTCACTTCGGCCCAGAAAAAACAATGCTTAATTTTCTGATCCCAGATTGAATTTACGGCTCTGGCAGTCAGAAAATCATTGGACTTGTAAACTGTATGCATTTGATCTGGAAATCACTGAGAGAGAACTAATATGGAACCTCCCAATGTCATTCATTCAGAGTTACTTTTCTGGCACAAGATCTGGATTAAAAGAGGATATACAAACAAATAAAAGTTCATTCAAGCATATAAAGACTGGTTTTCCAAGTGAAAACCAGCATAATCTTTCTATTAGTTGTTTGGCTATTTCTAACTTTATGTTGCTTTCAAGTGCAGCAGCCCAAAGCTGCTGCCTGCTGCTTGTGTGAATGTCTTTCTTTCCCATGGGAGGTATGAGAAACAATAAGATAAAGCATCTGTTGTTGTGAGTCCATGTATGATATGTTTTGATTTGGGCGGTGTAGAGCCCAGCCAACCATACCAGGAGGTGGTTGGATTTTAACGAATCATCTACCTGGGTTCCTACTATATAAGATGGGAATAGGACAATAAACATGGGCTCACTCGGTGGCTCTCTGCTCATGACGAAGCAAGCTGTGTGCTGTGTTTTTATTGCCGCCCGCTGCCACATTCAAGGACATTTTGTCCTCATTTGTATAACAACGTGCTTTGCACTCAACGCAGTTATCAATACATACAAATCTATGAAGAATCTTGCATTAAAAGGAGACACATTTACCTGAAATCAATATTTCATTCTTTCAGTCAAGCAGTCTAATTCAACTTTGTTTATAATATTTTAGGCCTAACAATACAATCTTTGCAAGACAGCAGAACAGGAAGTAAAGGGAGAAGATGGGAGCAGAGAAATGAAAAAGAAAGAATGCCAGAGAACAGTTTCCCTTGCTCTCATTATTGCTATCCTGTCAAAAAAATGTACAGAGCCCTCTGTCAGAGCATAGGCCCTTTCTTCTTTGTTCTTTTTAATGATTTCTTGGAGAAGTTACATCTAAGTTCCTTATGTGCATCCTTCACTGACTGTGAATCAGAAGGTATGTGAGGATCCATTCATTTACATCATAATTCTGATGTCAAACTTTCCTGTTACCACAGAAACACAGTCCATGACCATGCTTTGTATTAAAAAGGAAATACAAGATACTATCAATGATGACAGCTCCCATGATTTAATCCTTGATTTTTGCCATAAAATCTGACCTTTATTTGATCTTACTGCTTTACTTGCACATTTGATTTTAAGACTGCTGATAGCTTGGCTTCATTTACTTTCTCAGTCTGCTCTAATAAGAATTTACAAGGGTCGGATTTTCCCAAATGCATCAGTTCTCTGTGGCTTTTATCTGTTAAATAGAGTGTCGCATTTTTACCTACCTAGGAAAACAGTGTCTCTAATGCCTCTAATGCTTATCATAAATTATCTTGTCTTTCATATCTGAAATATAATCTCTCTGGAATATTTTCTTTATAAGCCATTGTTCTTTTGTCTGTCTGGTTAGCAGTTTCTACATGTCAGACAAAGCAGATCAAGTCCATTCTTAGCTGTCAGTGATGGTTATAGGTCACAGCAATTTGATATCCGTTTCTGATGGTTTTTTATTTAAGTTCTCGTCATGCAGAGAAATCTGATAAGTGAGTTGTATTTGCTGTTTTACCTGCATTCCAAATTTTATAATTCAGGGAGCCTGGAATTTGCCAGTAAAGATCTGAACTCATATATCACCCAGTGTTTGAAGGTTAGAGACATAAATCTTTCAATAAAAGAACAAAGGTCTACAAGCATGTTCACATTCCCTTAGCTTTCAGTGATAAGGAAGCCATTTTCAAAATAGCAATTATGTCAAACAATGAAAATACATTCTACAATTTTGTCCTTCATAAAACACAGCCAGCATAGCCTTGCATTTATACTCAGCATTAGCTAATTAGTGTCTAAACCTTCTGATTTGCATCTATATTTTTTCCCTGATGCTGGTCTTTGTTTGTGGGCTGTGGCTGTTTGTGTTTGCTTTTTTTTTTCTTCAGACATTTCCTTTTCATGCTAAATGTTATCATTTTCTTTTAATTTTTATTTTTGACCTCTCCCATTTTACTTCAGGTATTTTTTGTTACCTAATGAAAAGCACAATCCAGTTGAGGCTACCACTTTTAGATAAAAATATGTTCTATAGAAAATTCTGTTGTTCTAGTTTAGGTATCAGGAGAAGACTGATGATGGTAATACATAACTTTTCTATTACCCCTTTTACCTTCCAAATACTTTGCAAACATGAACTTCTAGGAGTTGGGAAAAGTAAAGGAGGGATAGTAAATCAAGTGTTCAAGGCTAAAGAGAGGGATTATTGTTGAGCACAACGGAGTTTGTGTCCCTGGACCAGTTTCCTGTTCTTTTGATCAAATGAACCTTTTCTTTATGACAGCATCTTAGCTCAGATGTGGCTGGATTTCATCGCCATGATGCATTGCCTCCCACCAATGTGTTTCTGCTTTGACTGCTATGAACACTACTTCAGTTTGGCCTAGGAACTGAATTCCTTTAAACTGGTCTGTGAAAAGAAAAACGCGGCACCCCTCAGTCTTAGACACGGACATTTCTTATGTTTCTGGAAACTGAAGAGGTTTAAAGGAAACATACTTTGTAAGAGACAAAGTATATTCTTTTTAAGAATATACTTCTTGCATATCAGTCTGCAGGATCAAATTGTACTACGGCAATTTTATCCCTGACCTAGGACTAGTCATTGACTCTCTAGGAACTGGGTCAAGACATTTCACACAGATTTTCATCCTGTGTAAAATGACTGGATAATGAAGCAGCCTTTTAAAGCACAATGATATTATAAATATCATTTTACTGTGTATTTTAGCCAAAAGGAGAATACAGTCTCTGTGGGTTTCTTCAGATTTGTTGGGACTATCCCTATATCAATTATACTTTATGTAAATGAGTAAATGTCATCTAAATGTTTATTAGTGGAGTTTTGGAGGGGGCACAAAAAGAAAAAATAATCCACCTCACTTCCATAGAATAAGAGAGACTAGCCCTCCCTTCCAAAATAGAAAAAAAAAAAATAGAAAACCTTTTAATTTTTTTGTTTGGTTGGTTGGTTGGTTTTTTTTCTTTTCTTTTTCAAAAAAACTCTAAAAATAAGAGGCAATTGATGTATTTGAATGCTGCAGTTTCAGCTTTGGCCACAGTAATGGGCAAGCTGGGCTACACCATAAGAAAATAAATAAGAGGAGACAAAAATATGAGTAGTTGGTAAAAAAAAAACCTGAGAGACAGAAATAAATGTAGAATACATGATTACGACAAGTGCTAGCATCATCCTGACTGGAAATAAATGAGCTAATTTGCATGGGATTTTTATTTATGAATTCAAGACTGAGACTGAACTACAGTAGGAGTGAAGCCAGGAATGCTCATGTTCCCTACACTTCATGCAGGATATGCAACACAGAAATATTTAATTGTGTCTATATGGAAAAAAAGGACAGTGGGATATATATATTTTGGTGGAGATTTCTGAAAGCAAAATATTAAAATAAAGCCTCAGAAGGAGTTCAGAACCCAGCTTCCAGTGATGCTCACTAAGGGATTCAGTCAACTCAAAGTAAGCATTCAACAGCAATTAAATAGTTCAAGTAAAGCCAAGGCAGCTATGGAGGCTTGGCAGATATACAACAGTGGACTACAAGAGACTCACACCCTTCTGGAGGGGCTGCTGGAAGACCAAAGCATTATCTGAGGACCATTAAACAGCACTGGATACCTGTGCACCTGGGCAATTGAGTGTTTGCTTCTGTCAGTGCTCGTTAACTGCTGGTAGCTTCACATAGAAACACCATAGCAACTCTAAAGTGATCTGAAGAAGCATGTTTAAAACATGTAACTTTTCAGGCAGGTAAATTATGCCTTTTTTTCAGAGCTTCAAATTGGCATAGAACTTCAATAAATACTAAAGAATTGTTCCCCTATAGCAACTTCACAAATAAATAAAAAGTATACAGAAGGATTTTCAAAGTTAAACAAAAAGCACCAAGCCCATAGAAACACTTAAAAAAACCCTAATTTTAAAGCTATAGCTCAAAAGTATAAGGGAAGCCATAAAGCTTTCCAAATGAAACAGTTCAAAAAAGAGTATCCATATCTTCATAATCTGATACCTGAAAGTGGTTAGGGCTGGAAGCACAATGTATGTGCCTTCAGAAGTCAAAGCCTCCTCCTTTTCTGATAGTATTTTCTCCATTTGTTAGTCCCATAAGGTCACAGGACACTAAACCTTAAACTTTGGCAGCCTGCTTGCTCATATGTGGGGTTGAAATTACACCAGCCTGGGAACAGAGCCAGGTCTGCCAGGTGTATATTGCTTCAGGAGAGGCTGAGAATCTTGAATAAGATGCTTTTATTCTCCTAATTTTGATTTCTGGGGATTTAGGCATATATCCCTGGAGAAAGGGCTGAATTCCCTTGGGATATCTTTTCTAGAAGGAGAGAAACACTTCATAAGATATATTGTGGGGAAATTTTTGCCAAGGTAATCTGCCAAAGATTCCCTCCTTCTAAATCTGCTAATATGAGCATACCTTTTAAGTATGCCAGCATGGTTTGGAAGGCATGTAAAGAATCTAAGCGAGCATATAAGCAGCTAATTTGAAGTGCACAGATACACTTTCCCTTGGGAATTATCTCAGCTCCTGAAATTTCATTCCAGTAATTACCAAGGCAAATCACAAAGATTTCCATTTACTAGTCTGGGGCTTCCTGAAATCCTCTAATTAAACCCCAGCAAGACAGTTTCAATAGAGCAGGGATTTGATTTTTTTCATGCTCTTTTCTGTGCTTCCTTCCTCTCCACCACAGTCATGTGGTCAGGTGAACAGTTCTGGGTGATAAGGCGTAAGTGTAATGCCAGGAGGAAATGATCTGCTACCAGTAAGACGCTACCAGTTTTCTCCTTCAGTGTTCTGTATCACAAGAATATTGTTTAATACAGTTAAAAACTCTCTGTACACTATGGAAAAAATAATATGGAAGTAAAATCATATAATATTCACACATAACCTTTCAACACTGAAACTAGATTTTTAAGATTTTTTTTCTAATTGTACTAAATACAATTTATATTGAAATTAAAGTGGTCAAAGCTTTTAAACTTTACTTTCTGCTTTCCTCAACTAGAGTCTTTCCCAGATCTTGACTGTTCTTTGCATAAACAAGTGACTAAGACAGTCTACCCTCTACATTCCTTTTGTGGTAACAAAATCCAGAAAACTTTTTTGTCCTTGAGAGTGATTATTTCTGTACAGCCCTTCTGACCACTGCTAGAAATTAGACACCCGGAAATGTAACTACAATAGGCAGCAGCTGAGACCAATAGGTGAGCAGCGGTACAGAATGAATTTTAAACCAGGCTCTCCTGTGCACTACTTAACTGAGCTCTGTTCAAACTAAGGCTCAAACAAAATCAGTGAAATAGTGTCAGACATTGGTGGTTCTCCTGACAACTTAAAGTTGACTGCTGTAGCAGCACACTTGGCAGAAGCTGCTGCTTTTGAGCTTCAGGTTTTGGTGGGAAGAAAGCCAAGGCAAAGCCCTCAGCCTTCTTCTTCCAATATCTGAACCCTCTGCCTGAGCTGTGGTAAAATCCCATATTTCCCTTGTGTTACCTGTACCCATATCTTAGATGCCATATATGGCTATGCCCTGGAAAGTTCCCCTCCACTGGTCACTTCGAACTACATGGTTTCCCATTGAGTGTTTCCTGGTCCCACTTCTCTTTAAAAGAGCCCTGCAGGTCTTCCTCGGCATCTTTCTTCTGGGTTACTCCAGCCACCTGGATATCTCTGGATCCTCAGAACGCAACACTGGATTCACAATGAATGGCTGTTATCCCAGGTAAGAGCCCTCTGTCTAGCGTTTTAGTCTTGTCAGTGCTAGTACACCGCGCCTGGGGAAACTCTTGTCCTAGAGGAGCCAGCAGAAACAGGTTATCTGCGGTAACGAGAACTCTGGCCTTTGGGAGAGTTCTAAAACCATTGCAACTCGTCCCTGCAGAGATTCTGCTAGCATAAAGGCACTGTCACTACCTCGAGAGCATCTGGGTTAAGCACCTTTAGACCGCTGCTATGTTGAGATTTGTATACCAGCTTCAAGCTTCTGTTGATAAAGGAGAGGCCTTTTATGAATGCACATCATTTATGCTTTCACTTAATCAGACTGCTCATCATCTCACCAGGAAAAATGAAAGCATAGCAAAATAAGGATATATGAACCCTAAGGATGAAGGAGGGATGATTGCATAGGTAGGTGTGCATTATCCTGTGCTGTATGGCTGCACCAAGTGAGGTGAAAGGGATGTAGGCTTGAAAACACCCTAACTCCTAATGGTTGCTCTGTGCTTGCAGAGCACGTAAGCAAAGGGCAAAAGACTAATGAAGCAAATGAACCATGAAAAAGCATCTACACAAGAAGAGAGTAAAATACAAACAAACAAAAAACCCAAAAATAATTTAAAAAAAAGAAATATAATAATTTGGAGAAGAGCTAATTAGAGATGATTGGCAACATAAACCAAGATTAAATGAACAAGGCTTTCAGAAATCAAGTTAATATGCAGCACACTGAACACTGATAGGAGGTCAGTGTAGAAACAATAGATTTTAACTGGTAGTCTTTGATCCTGAGGCCTTTGTATTGCTTCTAAATATCTGCAGAATATCTTTATTAGAAACACAGTGCTAATCCATTTAACCAGTACCTATATATCTACTAGAAAGCCTTTAGGGTTCTGATTAAAAAAAAGCCAAAAAATGAAAGCCAGTAACCTCCAAAGATCAAGACATATTGAGATCCTTGCGGTATTAGGTAATGGGGATACAGTAATGGTGCACATCAAAGAAAAGTGATATGAAGGGATTTTCAACCAAGATAAACTTACTTGTCCTTTGTCAAGAGACAAGAATAATGGGACAGTAGATGAAACTGAAAGGACATAAATTCAAGCTGATAAAAGGGTGGATTTTTTTATACAATGCATAATTAATCAGTCAAAGCCACCTCCATAAGATTTCACTGAGAAATAGAGTTCAGAAATAAAAACAGGCATTTATATGGATATTGAGAACAACTTTAGGTAAGATTAAAAAAAAAAAGTATATAAACAGTAATGCTTCATGACATAAATCAAGCACTAGCTTAATGTGAAAGGTATTAAGAGGACATGGCATAGGAAAGGTAATGCTGACCCTCACGAAAATTATTAGTATCTTTTATGGGGCTGAACCATTGTTCTAAGCATGAAGGCAAATAGTCTCAAGCTTTTGGTGTATTTTATTTGTCAAACCTTGTGGGTTCATAACCTCCAGATCTACAAAACAAGGACTGTAAGAGACTCAGCAGATGCTAACAAGCAGAAAATATTTGAGCATAGAGTAAGGAACTATTTGACAGCAAGAGGAACAGGAAAAGCCCAGACTTGATTGGCCTCATTCTTTCTGCAGTAGCAAGAGACTGCAAAAGGCTGTGAATTTTAGCACAGCTGAAGTTTAGCTACTCCAGCCTTCTGTTTCTGCCTCAGTGGATTTTGCTTCCATCAGCATCAATAGAATTGGAATAAGGCTTTAGGGCAAGCATTTAGCATAGACTTAAAATCTACAGTTTTATTTAAGCAACTTCTCTGGGGGTATTGACTAGTAAATCTTTGAAAAAGCACCCTTCCCTCCATGTATTTTTAAAATGTCAGCTTTTCTTATATCATGTGGTGGTACTTCCCTGTTTAAGAAATTATTATTCTAGTTCTGACTTGCAGATGATGAATCACTGGGTGACACACCAGTGTGCTTTTAAGACTGCTTTGTTTGCATCAGGGGATGGTTGAGTTGATCTCTAGAAGAGAAAGCCAGGCCAGAGCTTTCAATCAAGAATAGATCTGAAGTTCAACAATAATTGTAAGGTTTTTGGTATTTCCCATTTTTCTATTTTGGGATTCCAGCTGTGGCTTAAAATGAAGAATATTATACTTGTGAATTAAGGCTATATTTAAGCACTTCTTCGAGGACCAGACACGCAATATACAGAACCTGTGAACAGGGTTTAAGATTATCTCAGACATGTGCTTGCAATAGCAGAAGGCAAGCAGCCAAACAGCTAAGTGGGTTCAGCCAGGAATGTCTAACTTATGTTTGCAATCTATTGGGGGTGCAGGGGGCTGGTGCTAGAGCTGTAACTGTCAGCTATGTGAAAAAGGAAGAATTATGTGCTGTATGGTGGAAAGGAAGGAAAGCAATGTCTGGAGGGAAAAGTACTACCAACAGAACATCTGGAGCACTAAGAGCAGAAAGAAGGTGCCTATGTGAATACTGGAAGCAATGGAATTATGGTGTTCCCAGTGTTTACTAACCCTTTTCTATCTTTAGACAAAAAAAGAAGCCAGAGAAAACAGCAATCTTTTGAGCTCCCAGCTCCATTGTGCCAACCACGTACATGGAAAGTAATGCATCCAAGATTTCAATCTGCTATGATTCATTCCTCTCTAATTTTGATATATGACAATGTATCACAGTGTGCTTCATAATAGGCAGTCTTAGAATGAGATGCCTAGTCTAGAACATTTGAGTGGGTCGGTTGGAGAAATCTTTTTTAAAATAAGTTATATTCAAAATAATCTTAAGAGAGTAAGGCATTGCAATCCATTCTCAAAAACTTGCTTTCCCAGGGGAGAAAAACATATAAATATACCTATATATAGACATAATGTACCCATCCAGTATCAAGGCTTTAATCTCCAGTTTGGCAAGCTATTAGCCAATTACTTTGGATTTCAAAAATTTTAGTCATGCAGAAGTCAATGAGGATTCTTTAGTAGTTTACTTGTATACTTTCAATTAGACATAAATCTGCTGAATCAGCAGAAGAATGTTTATTTTTCCTGACCTGGCATTAATAACCATGTTTTGGTTCATTGGCGTCCCCAGCCACTACAAATGTTTGTATCTCTTTCACAAGTGAAGCAAGGAGCTTAGTGCATCTGTAACCATCTCAAATGCCAGAATAAGAAGCTAGAAGGGAGCTGGGGTTTTGACCTCCCATCCTAATTTCTCTTTCTAATACCACCCCTCCTTCTAATTCAAGCATAGCTGGATTGCACACATATCACTGAGTTTGTAACAAAAGGGAAATATTATGCTTCATACAGAAGGAATGTCCTTTCAGAACGATGCCTGCTTCTTCTACTGACCCCACTCTAACCTGCTAAAAACATGAAATCTTTGAATAGCTGTTTTTCCCCACTTGGGTAAATTTCCTCAGTCTTATGTTTATTTAACAGTGCAGTGTTCTTATAAAATACTATACACTGCAAATAGAATACCTTGCAGGTGGGAAGGCTGAGTTTCTTTCCTCTTCAGTTGTTTCAAAAGTAGAGATTTTTCAGTATTTTCTGTGTTGTGTTGTACTGAAAACCAGTCCTCCATTAACAGATTTAGAATAACTGCCTGTGTATGTATGTCTATGAGTAAATGTCTGTGTGCATAGAAGTTTGCATATATGCATATGTAGAATTACTTCTGTGAACAGATACCTTTTTGATCAACCATGTTTCCCTTATTTTTCTTTTTATCTTTCTGAGCCATCAGTGACACATCAGGATATGACTAACAAGCTCCACACAGTGAAGCAGTATTTTATCTTTAGAGTTATTTATCAAAGGAGTCTGTTCCTTGCAAGCTGGTCACTGCAATCATAAAACAGCATTCAACAGCATATATGATTAAACTGTTTTTGTTGGTAGAATATATTTATCTTTCTTTTTCCTAAGGGATTTGAGAGCAGCTCTTTTTCCTAACTTTAGTCAAAATGTAATCACACTCTATTTCTATCTGAATGTGTATGTATTGTTCTTAAAGTATTTTTCACTGATAAAGAGATTCTCAGGTTTGCTTCTGTGCTTATCTTGTGATATGAAGAACCTGTTATTGTTCAATACTGAATAGTGAAGATAATACCCAATTTCCAAACTTTCAAGTGGAGCTTTGTCTTGTACTCAGTGAGTAGAAGAAGATATACATGACAACTGGCATTTCACATACCTTTATCTACAATTTTTCCACCCAGTCACGAAGTTATATATAATACTTCTGGAGAGCTCTGAAGAAGGAAGGAAGACTGAAATTAAAGCCAACCAAAAAAAAACATCCCCACAAAAGTAAAATCTTGACTTATTGCCTTTCCTACAGCTTTCCAATAATTGTGAATGAGTAATATATACTGAAATCAGAGACTTCTATTTCAGAGAAAGCACCATGCCAAACGTTTTTCTGTTTTCTTTCTAAGGCATCAGTGATGTTTAAAATAAGTAAAAATTCATTAGCTGTCAGTTGAAGGAATTTAGCAGGGTCAAATGCAGTCCTGCTGGGAAGGAGGGGCAAAAGAAGCCTCTCTGCATTCTTTGTTAGCTTAATGTGGTCATGCTAGGTATGACTGGCTGGCATAGGAATTTCTACTCCCTTGATATCCCTGTGAAGAGGAAGGAGGAAGTAGCAAAATAATCTTAGTTGGAAAATAGGATTTTTCTTCTGAAATGCCAAAGAATAATTGACTCCAAAGTCTCACTGAAGTGTGGTAGAGAAGTATTCATGAGCAGCTTGTTTGCCACCGGAGTGCACAGTCTGGCCCACAGTGATTATTATTATAATCTGTGAAGGGCAAAGACTATCATTCTGAGAGCATGGGACAAGGAAGACAATGCTGAGGATGAGGAAGTGACTTGGGGCACAGATGGTGACAATATAGATCTCAAGACCTTAGGCATGTTCCTAAACTCTGCTGGTTGGTAAAAGAATTTAGCAATCTGTTCAGTGTCCTATGTAAAATGTTGGCACTTAAGTCTCCACCTAGGTTTTATAGACACTCAAAAAATTGTTACCATGTGTCCTTGTTAGTGATCACAGCTTGGAGGCTGAATCACAGAATCACAGAACGGCTAACGTTAGAAGGCACATCTGGAGGTTGTTTAGTCCAATCCTTCTGCTCAAACAGGGCTACCTGGAAACAGTTGTCCAGGACCATGTCCAAACAGTTTTTAAATATCTCCAAGTATGGCAATTCCACAACCTTTATGAGCAACCTGTTCTAGTGCTTGGTCACCCTACAGTAAAAAGAGTTCAGATGGACTCTCCTGTGTTTCAGTTTCTGCCTACTGCTTCTTGTCCCATCACTAGGTGCCACTGCAAATAGCCTGCCTCTGTACTCTTTGCACCCTTCATTTAGGTATTTGTAGACACTGATAAGATGCCTCTGAGCCTTCTCTTCTCTAAGCTGAACAGTCCTAGCTCTCTCAGCTTTTCCTCACAGTTAAGAGGCTTCAGTCCCTTAATGTACTTTGTAGCTTTTGATTGGATTCTTTTAAGTAAATCCATGCTTCTCTTGTTCTGAGAACCCCAGAACTGGACACAGTACTCCAGCAGTGGCCTCACCAGTGCTGAGCAGAGAGGAAGCCTTGACTTTCTGACAACACTTCTAATGCAGCCCAGGAAAGCAGGATGTATGACCATGAAGATTTGTTCTGGCCTCTCACTCACAACCCTGATTTTTTCTGAACAAGGATACTGGCAGCCCTGCATGTTGAAGCCTGGACGGCCATTTTCTGTTAGTTAAACAGCCATTCTGCTGGTAAACACAGAAAGTCAGTCTTTGGGCTTGTCAGTCCAATATCTGCTCAAATCTAGGCTCTCTTTTTCTTCCTTTTCAATAGAGAGGCAGAACCTTGGCAATGATCATTCACACAAACTCCGTCTTGATATCCTCACCCCTTCTGGGTTTGCACACAGGAAACAGCAGGAATCATGCCAAAATTAATCTGTCACAGCAGATGAAAACAGCTGCTATTGTCCAAATGGTATTAGGGTAATTTTCATTTCTTCTATAATACCGCGTAGTCTAAGGCACTTATACATTTAAACTCCAAAGTTTTTACCACAGAAAACAAGAGCTCAATGCAGAAAAATTGCAAAGAATTTTTCTGTGTTTCTATTTTTTTGTTGTTTGTTTGTTTGTTTTTGAAGATATTTGATTCATTGCATTGAATGAATTTTGGACATATTTAATTTGTAAAGATTATAAAAACAAAAGTAATTTTTAACCGTAATAATACCTATTCTGCTAATACTGACACATATGTCATTTGGTTTCCTGCTACAATGCCTTAATTTAAATGTTATGTATTTATCTGTGTATCTTTCATGTCTATACACAAAGCTTGCTGACTCAGCTAACCTCCACCCAAAATGATGTAGTTCTACAAAGTGATGAAACCACAAAGTTATTTCAGTCTGATCTGTAGCTCACATCTTAATACAAAAACCATGCCTGAAGAATTTTTCTTTCCCAGTGTAGCCCCTGGTAAACTAAACATCAGCAAAATGTTGCTGATTGCAATAAACTAGCTATATCTTCTAGTGAATCTTAAGCTTTCATCCAGTCTCACATCCAGTGGGTATGGATCAGATTTTATAAAAAGGTACATGACCTAATGTTTAACAAAAGCAAAAAAACCCCATTGCTCATTTTACTGACTATTCAACACAGGATATAACATAAACCTGCTGTCCTAATTTCACCTGGAACAGAGTTCTTTTTCTTCTTAGTAACTGGTGCAGTGCTGTGTTTGTATTCATTAGCAAAGCAATGATAACCTGTTGGTGTTTTGGTTGTTGCCCAGTAGTCCTTATCCTCTACATTAAGAACTTTCAGTGCCCATAGTCTGCCAGCAAGCAGGTTCACAAAATCTAGGAGGGAGCACCAGCAGGACAGCAGGCCTGAACTGGCCAAAGGAATATTCCATACCATGGAGCATCATGAGCAGTATATGAACCAGGGTGAACTGTCTGGGAGGGGCCAGGCTGGACATCATAGGTCAGCAGATGATGAGCAATTGTATTGAGCACCACTTGTGTTTCTTGGGTTTTCTCTCTCTGTTACTCTCCCTTTTGTTACAACAACAACAACAACAACAACAACAACAACAACAACAACAACAACAATATTTTATTTTTTTCAGTTATTAAACTGTCCTTACCCCAACCCATGAGGATTATTTTCTTTTCTCTGCTTGTCCTCCCCATCCCATCATGGGACAGCGCAATGAGTGAGCACTGTGTGATACTTAGTTGCAGGCTGGGATTAAACACTTACCTAACTGAGAAATTCCTATTTGCCAGGGGTGTGTAATCCCCACGGTCTGAGAAAACAGAAGTTACACCTCTTCTCAAATCTTTTTTTCCTTTAGAAAGGAAAGTATAGTATCTTAAGGGTTGGACTTGATGACCCTTGTAGGTCCCTTCTCACTCAGAATATTCTGTGATTCTGTGATCTTGCTCATGTGATGAAAAACCAAAGCAAAAAAAAAGAGCCCCTAGGCTTGGTAAATCTTATAAATGACTGTATTAGGCCAAACAGCAATGATAAATATATTTTAACAGGGAACATCCACTTATCCACTTGTACTGTGGTGTTCTTGAGCACCAAGCACTTGCTTTACTCATTGTTCAGCATCACTCAAACATTTTCTGTTATACCAGAGGGTGCAATCTATCATTCAAAAAATTTTAATCAAGATCTACAGATTAGGCACCTAAAACTCAGCACAAGCATTTTAAATAATCAATTGGTATTTAATTAACACACAATTCCTGCCCTAATACTGAATCAAATCCTCTTAAAGTGTGTCCATAATTCCCACTAGAGTGGTAATGTCCTGAGAGTGGAAGAAATACCCTGTGATCATTAGAAGAGTATTGCAAATTATAGAGTTTTTGTCAAGAGATTAAGCACTTCCAGAATCTATTATACATGATAAAAAAGCACTTTAGAACAGAAATAAATTATGGTACCTCCTTCCCATCCTTTAAAATACATTTTAGTTTTATATGTTGGTTTGAATAAACAGATTATTTTAGCATTCTTTCCAACTAATGTACATAAGACTTCTGCATTGTACTTTTTATCAAATATGACAGAGAAAATTGCTTAGGAAAAATGATGCAAACTCCATTTTTGTCAAGTTTTTTGCAGCACCTCTCCTGTGAAGACAGGCTGTGAGAGTTGGGGTTATTCAGCCTGGAGAAGAGAAGGCTCCATGTCAACCTTACAGAAATCTCCAGTGCCTGCAGTGGGCTTACAAGAAGACCAAAGAAGAACTTTTTACAACAGGATGTATTGATATGATAAGGGGGAATGGTTTTAAATTGAAAGAGGGCAGAGTTAGATTAGATATTAAGAACAAATTTTTTGTTGTGAAGGTGGTGAGACACTGGAACAGGTTGTTCAGAGCAGTTCTGGATGCTCCATCCCTGGAAGTACGGAAGGTCAGACTGGATGGATCATAGAGCAATCTGGTTTAATGTAAGATGCCCTACACATGGCAAGCAGGTTGTACTTTTTAAGATCCCTTCCAAACCAAATCTGTTCTATTATTCCATGAAAATGTAGCACAAATATTAACTGTAATGACCCAAACCCCCGTATTTTGTGGAGATATTTCCTTCAATTTTTCAAAAAGAAATGGTTGCAAGAGTCCTAATAAAAATAAATTCAGTGAATACTCCCAGTTTTCCATTTGAGAGAAATTAAGCATTATCTTATAAATGGTTATTTAATGAATAAAATAAATAATTATTATGTACTTAAACTAATTTTAACCAACTTGTCACACCACAGTCAGAATGTACAAAAAAGAACATATTTTAAATGAGAATATTAGTTGTTCTATGCTGAAGAAAAAATTAATCAAAACCAGAGTTGTTAGTGCAGCAGATCTCTTCACTAAGGGAAGTGTATGTGTCCAGCTCAATTCATGGTGGCACTTCTTGTGATGGCACCCAGCTTCTTCCAAGCTGTGGTTTCCCCACTGGGAATGTATCTCCTTCATATTTAGCTGGCTTTCTACCAACAGTTTTTTTCCTCCCTCTCTAAGGAACTTTTGCTTTTTCTATGACTTTATCAACCTACCACTTACAATCTCCTGAGGCAAAGATTTCTGTGATGTAATTACTGTGCAACAGTACTTCCATTTGTTTAGTCTCACTGTCCAATCACTGTACAGGATTAACTTCTAGTCTTGTTGCTATGTTACATTGGTCTTAGTTTTGTTTACTTCTGTCACCTGCAATTTTAATTGCATTATTTCAGTGGGGGGCTGAATAACAGTTCTAAAAACTGAGCCACTACAAAGCAAAAAGATTTTGTACCATTAATAATAACCACATTTCAAAAGAGTAGAATACACATAGGTTAAATACTGGCAGTACTTCATGAAGTCAGTGGAATTCCAAGTTGCTGTTGCTGTTCCACAGGTCTTATACAGAACAAAATCTCTTCTGTTACAGATTCCTATGATTTTGTGCTTACACCTTTATCAGAAAAAGTACAGAAAAAGAATCCAGGTATGTATCCTATTCAAAGGCATAATTCTGCCATACTTAAATCTAATGTTTCTACTACCAGAAACATTATTGGTGTCTTTTTTTCTTTTGTCCAAAGTGTTAAATAAAAATGTTGTACCAGTGTTTCCAGAATAGCTCTGTGCCCTTCCAGCTGGTAGACAAATATTCTGTTTATTGAACTACTGATTTTCACATGTATTTCTTCTCAAGCACATGCCTGTGTGTATATGTATCTGTATCCATATCCATATATATTTCCATATACACACATGTAACACTTTCCTTTATGCTTACAAAAATTGTTTGAAAGTCCGCAAGTAAAAACCTGTCTGTAAGTGAAAAGTGCCAAGATGAACTATTCTCTGGAGTTTTTTTCTGAAGTGCTTCCCCTGTATACCCACCAGAAAATTTATTATTTTTCAATCTCATCTCCTACAGAAATCACACAGTGTGATGATCAAATCTAAGTCTTTGGAGTTACTTAATTCCAACTGTATTTTGCAGTAGAAGGTGCCTGACAGCTAATTAGGTTTTCTAGAATTTTGTAAAAACAGACTTGGCCAAAGAAAGGAGGAAAATCCTAATGATTTTCTGACAGCAGAAAAGATGCAGAAGGAAGCTGGGCTTTATCAAACATAGGACAACCAGTCTGGAAGAGAGGATAAATGCCTGACCTGTAGGAAAGATTCAGCTGGAGCTTATTCTATTTTAAACTCCAAAGTTATTCAAATGCACATGAATCTATCGAAATATCATGCTCCTCATTCTGCTGGGACAGATTATTATTGTCATGAAGGGCTATTTTTAAAATTAAATATATATGCTTTATATGTACACACATATATGCACAAACAAATAAATACACATTCATGTATCTGTGTAGAGGGAGACTTTGAGGCTTTATTCCCTGTTCATCTCATATTGCCATTAATTTTACGACTATTTGGAGATCCTCATTGAATTATTCTGTCCTACATCACAATGGAATATTTTCACCTTGGAAACTGTCAGTATGAAACGAAGGTGGTCCCTTAGCACATTAAAGAAGAAAACTGTAAGAGTAACATTGATAAAAGCAATACTTATTTTTTAACAGGATATCTGGCTACATAGAACTCCAGATTTGATTAATGTCTTTGACTTATTAGTCTCCTCAGCTTTATGTTTTTTTTCTTAAATACATTTGTATTCGTTAACCTCATCAGCTATAAGTTCATTCCATCACCCAGCACTTGCTCTAATAATTGATTTCTGAGTTCTCTTTCTATTTATGTATATTTTCTTCGTCATTTAAACTCCATTCTACTTGATCTGAAATCTCAAAGAGATAATAAATCTTAGCTTGGAAAGGCATGATAGATAAAAAAACTGTCTGGGTTGCTGAGCCCAAGCTGTGGTGGTGAATGTAGGTACATCCAGCTGCTGACTGGTAACAAGTGGTGTTCCCCAGAGTCCAGTATTGGAGCCAGTTTTGTTTAGTATCTTTACCAATAATGCAGATGAGGGGATCAAGTCAGCTTGTAGGTGACTCCAAGCTGGGCTGGAGTGTTGACCTGCTGGAGGTCAGGAAAGGTTCTACAGAGGGATCTGGACAAGCTGGATCAATGGGTTGAAACCAATGGTATGAGGTTCAACAAAGCCAAGTGCCGGGTCCTTCATTTGGGTCACAACAACCCCGTGCAGTGCTACAGGGTGGGGTTGGAGAGCTGCTTGACAAGAAAGGACCTGGATTGCAAAATTTTGGAACAGGCTGCCCAGGTAGGTGGTTGAGCCACCATCCCTGAAGGTACTTAAAAGATATGTACATGTGGCACCTGGAGACATGGTTTAGTGGTGGAGTTAACAAAGCTGGGTTAATGGTTACACTCAATGATTTTAAAGATTTTTTCCAGTCTAAATGATTCCATGATGGCTTTGTAGAATTTTGTGTTAAATTTGAGGCCTGAACAATTTAAAAAGACTGATTTTTATGTTATAAGATGAAATCTCCACATATTCTTTAACTTTTTTTAATATAGACACCTCTATAATATTGAATATTTTTTTCTACTGTGCTATTTGACTGTCGTCAAGTAGGTGTTAAGCAATGAATTCTAGTTGGAATATACAACTATTTCATTCATCCTCTCCTGGCTGTGGATGCTTTATTTCTTTCATATGTATGATGTATTCTACATTCTGACTCTCAAAGAGTAGGTCAGAAAGGACATTGTGAATGCAGAGAAGTAGGTGAGGTTGTATCTAACTCAGATCTTCTAAGGATTCTCCTTACAGTCTTAAATAAGCCCATAAAAAAATAAATTAAAAAGTGCTCTTCTTTTCTTCTTTCCCTGAAATATAGATCACTTTAGTAGAACATTTATTTGGTTTTGATCACCACCCCCCATCCCCACTTCTTGTTACTCATTTTTTAATTTGAAGAAACCTAGAGTTTTATCTTTCCGGAAATCTTAAACAAATATTTTATAGAATGAGTGTTAGATATTTTTGAAGGCATCCCATGTTGCTTTAGCAGCATATAGATTTATTTTGTTTACTGAAGGATGTCATCTGTTGAAAAAGCAGCAGTTGCATGTGTATTTAAAATGGCATTTTTGTTGTCTCTTAGTCACAAACTAGGCCACCTATTTTATAATGACAATGAACTCAGTAACAGCATGCTCTGTGAATAAGTATTGTGCTATTTTTGTTCAATTTAAAAGATGGAAGTCAAGCAAAATGAGACATTCAGTGTTCAGATAATAAGACAGAAAACACATGAAGGCTTTACTTTTTTGCTTTTCCTGTTGAATACTGTTGAACTAGATAAAACCTCTAGCCTCTAGAAAGTAAAAGAACTAATTAAGCTAGATCCAAAATTCTATATTAACACAATAGACTAAAAAAAGAAATACTGCTACCTTTGCAAAATGACAATATTTGCATTTTTGTTATCATTTGTAAGTAAGAGTGATTTTCTGTTAATATAGTTTAAACGATCCTGTCTTTTCCTTCAATTAAAAGTTGTTATCTTCTATCCACTTGTCAAATAATAGCTGAATTATTATGTCTAAAATGTATATTTTGCTCTGCTTTTTTTACTGGATTTATAACACTGAATCACATAATTTCTGACAAACAGCAACCTCTTACAACTTGACTTAGATTTTTGGCTCTTTTCCAGCGCACACAGTGTAGTTGAGGTGTCATAGTAGAGTAAATCAGGTTCTGCACAGTGTATCCAGCCAAGTACACTGTTTCCAACTGGTAAATGTTGACACTATCTTATATGTATATCAGGTTACTGTTTAAAACAATGTCCTTGGGAATTATCAGCAAACTTTGCTTTCTGTTATACACTAATATTATACATGGAAGCCAATTATTGAAAGTGTTATGAACAGATGGTGCACTAAAGAAAGAAGTAGTGTTCAATAATGTAACATAATGGGCCAGTAGACTACATAACAATGTTAAAAATCTTCCACCTATTTGACACCTGAAGAATAAAATTTAATTACTATTAGTGAATCTATATTTGTATGGAAAAACATTGCTTTTCATTAAAATGCTTTCATATTGGAACCTTTCTGTAACATGTGATTATTTTCTTGGTTTTAGAGGATGTCCACATTAATATGCAGGTGTTCATGGAGGAGAGAGTCCATGGTGAGTCCTTCTCATTTTCTTCTCTTCTGCAGTCCTTTTAGCCAAGAGTTTAGCATAAAAGAGACATAAAACTTCTACCATAAAATTCGTTTCAATCCTAGTTTTTTTCATTTTAAGTTACAAGTAAATGCAGCTGAGCTGGTCTTCACAGCTCTAACTAGGCTAATTATCCAACGGAATTTTAATCCCTCTGAATTACTCAAAAAAAAAAAAAGTCACAGCTAACTGATGGAGAATATGCCCACTCTTGAACTCTGGTTATTATAAATTCATTTTTGAATACATAATTCATTAGTTTAACATTGCTAAATGATTGGTGTATACTACCTGAGAGTCACCTCTCATTCAGACCACTCATATTAGATACGTAGTGTGGAATACATCTTTTTCATCATATTTTCCTTCAGGGTCCATGTGACTTCCCACTCTGCAGTATTAAGAAGCTATAGATTCCTATAATGTTGGGTTTCTATTTCATTGACAGAAAGCAAGGAATAAAATCTTCAAACCATTAGCCTTCAGAATGCCTTCAAGTCCATGTTTAGGTACCTTTTGTGTTTTCCAAAGGGCTGACTTTGAACCAATAGCTTTGAAAGAGGTCAAAAGGAAGAATGGACTTCTCAGAAGGACTAGAAAAGCTTTTCTCAGATATCTATCCCATTGATTATGAAGAAATTTAAAGGACTGTTTGAATAAAATTAAGTATTTCCATTTTTGATCAAAATATAGGAGTGAAATTAATACAAAAATATGGAAAATTGAAGCAATCTTAATGTTTGTAATAGATTAACGTTAACAATAGAATAACCAGTTGATTTTATTCAGCCATGCAGAATTGTTAAAATTGCATCAGACATCTCCTTCCATCCAGTAATGCAAAGCTGCTGTGCAGTAACTGATAGTTTGTATTCAAGTTAAAATCTTAAATATAGAAAGCCTCTCTTAAATTCATGAACCTCTTAAATACATTCTGTTGTCTTTCGTAATATAGTTACATATCTAATGCTGTATCAGTCCCCTCAGTATACATTTGATTTAAGATTATTTTAGCATCTGCATAAGCATAAGATGCCAATCCCTACAGCAGGACTGAGTTTTTCATCTCTCATTGAGTAACAGAGGGTTTTGAGAAACAATTGCTATTCTTAGATGTAGAAGCCAGGTGCTGGTTATTAATTATGGCTAAAGCTCAGAAATTTCAATTTTGAATGAGAATCTTACTGCATTAGATGTTTTACTGAACATCTCCTTAAATCATTTAAACATATCCTTAAATCATTTAAACTAAATATTTGAGAATCTTGTGAAACGTTAACACTTGCAACCTCTGGCTGGACTTGCCATATAATTTCTGTGTACCTTTTGCTTTTCCCACTGTTAGAATACAACAAGATAAAAACAGCCCTAATTGACCACCTCCCATCCTCCAGATAATGTTTTGGTAGCTTCGGGCTGCCTGCAGGTGGTCACCCTGGAGTCTAACAATAAAGATGCTTAGCTTCTGAGATCTGTCATGGAGCAGGACATGCTTTCCAAAGGACTCACTCAACTGGTGAGGACCCTGCTCTTCAGGGCACAACAAAGCCAATCTCCCAAGTAGCTCATGGAGTGCTTGATGATAAAGAGTATATGAAGTCCGCTGTCTTCAGTTCCCCTACACACTCAGGACCTCCAAATGTTATCAAGTCTTTTTCCAAGGCAGGATGAGAGTTGTAAATAAGATAACTGGGGAAACAAAAGATTTTTTTTCCTTTAAAATCTCAGTGTGGTTGGTTATGAGGTTTTTCTTTGTTTTTTAACTGACACCTTTCTCTAAATATTATCACTGTAGCACTGGTCCTAGTTCAGAATATATATTCTAACCAGTTTTGTGGCTTTGAAAGGAAGAGTTAACAATTTATTTATGAGTGAATCATTTTTGTGGAAGTAATATTGCATCTTCTAGCCCTGTTAATTTTGCAAGAGGCAATTCCTATTTATTATTATGTAAGTTTTTTATTGATTTTATGAAAATAATTCTAACAGGAAAATTAATGACATTTTTCATCTGCAGCACCTTACAAACAAAATGAATGAAGAGATGAAAACTTCTATTGAGGCTTACTGGCTTATCCTTTACTATTCTTTATCCTTTACTATTCTTTCATATGTATTATATATATAAAGCAAGCAAATTGCCAATCAATTATTTTCTTCCCTGATGTGATACAATGCAAAAATTTTATTTTTTGTATGTCTTTCAAAAACCTGTTCATTTTTATCAGGAAGTATTTTTTTCCTATAGCAAAAAACATGTATTTTAGCTGAAGCATTCCTTTGTCCTATATTCTGAAAATCATAATAATATGAATCTGTGACTGTTTCTCTGGATCAGATCCAGAAAGAAAAAATATTAGTTTTGGCTTGACACTAGTTAAGTCTTTTTAAGTAAGTAACTTCCTGGTTCTGTTGCTGAAAAATGAGAAGAGGAAAGCCATTTAATTTCTCATGATGATCTTTTCCTTCATGGGACCTTAATGTCCCTTGGAACTGAATGCAATGAACAGATAAAAATTCTCCCACAGAATATCCAGCTGGGAAACATAGGCTTCATGCCACCTCTCCAAATTAATATTAAGATCAGAGAGAAGTAGCAATGGAGTCTACTGGAAGATGAGTTCAGATCTGTAAAGACAGGCAGGAGTGCAGAAAATGTGCTGAGAGTTTAAGAAAATTTCATACATATACAACCACCCTTGGAGAACTTTATTTTTATATATAGTAAGTTGGAATTTGAATTTCAGAACATCACATTTGCAAAGTTGCTCTCTCAGGGAACAAAAGTATAAATAACAGAATGTTTTTTCTGCAAATAAGTATTTTTCATATTGTTTGGTTGTTTCATAAATGTATATTTACAGCTCACCTTAAGGTGCAACTACTGAGCAAATCCTAGAAGCACATTCATAAAGTAAAAATAAACAAGACCATACTCACGCCTTCTAACCAAAGTTTGTCTCTTAGAACTTTTCTGTTGTAAAGAGGTCATTTTATTGACACCACATAGTTCTTAATTTAGAGGATCACACATTATTTCCAGGGCATTACACTAATTGTCAACAAGAAAAGTGAGAAAACTAGGCAAACAGCATAAATTGCATGAGAAGACTGGAATCAATGTTAAGTTTAAGTTTCCTCAGAAACTCCATTTAGAGTATTTAAGATTACTCCAAATGCATGATATATATTCACATATATTTGGATATGAATGTATTTGTTTCCCTTTTTTTCCATTAAAGTAATGACATACTGCTTGATATTCTTTAATGCATGATTATTAGTAGTATTAGTATTATTATTACTAATATTTTTTCTGGGAAAAATATTTCCAAGGTAAGAAAATATAAAAAAATCTCTTGTGGAATAGCCAGATCTTTGTGTCAGAAAGGGAACCTGTGCTTAGTCTTGTCTTGTTCTCCTATATACAACTGCCTCAGTACCATAATCATACCAAGTCTTCCACGTAAATGCTTTCTAAGGCTGTTCTGAATGTTACTGTTTCTGGATCCTTCCTTGAACAAAAGAAGTAATAGCAAAACTGTTGTGAAATCAGGAGAAGCAGTCAATATAAAAAAGAAAATCACTCAGCTATAGAATAACATTTGTCTTAAAACTACTTCTCAAAGGAAGATTCTTCCATGTTTGTTTTGTTTATGAACAAATCTGAAATTGTACTTTCTCCAGACATGAATTTCTTTTCCAGAGGGAAATAGTAACACAGAAAAGAGATGTAATGTGTCATGGGAGGCACTTCCTTCTCTTCCTTTATGTATGGTTTTATCATTTTATTGTGAACATTTCTATGTAGTTATTATGCACTGAATTTTGCACTGTATTATTGATTTGTTATGTTTGCTATTTATTTGCCCACTCAGCAGGGTACAGATTGTCTGTGGGCATACATTCTGACATTGTGACTGCACAGCTTGTTTGTGGAGGACTGTAGCTATCCCAGGACAAGCTTGTGGAGTCACTGGTACACAAGAACTGGCATCGGGCAAATGAGCCAGTTATAGTCCCAGAGCTGGGGAAGATGTGAGATAGTGTCCTGCCAATGTGTTTGCTTCATTCTGCTGTTAGTTTATTTGAGAGAAGTGATGGCAATCTAGACCATCCTTCTAGATGGCTCAACTTTTCTGGCTTTTTATGGAAAATGGTTTATGCTCTGAAGGATAGCATTTTTGTAACTGGAAGCCTGTGTGTGCATCATGTACGTCTTACAGAATTGAGTCCTTCATAGATTAGTCTTCTGGGAAGATTGTAATTTTATCCAAAAAGTAAATTTTGAACAAGTTTTTTCAAGGAAGCCTCTCAAGGTTGCTAGTGTAGACTTTACAGGCCATATTTTATGCTCACATAAAATTCTGGTTTTTGTACTTCTGTGCATATTTATAAAGGGAAAGACTAAACTAACAAGCCACTTAAGTGAAGAGACAAAATTTCTGCACCTCCTTTCCTTAATTTTTATTGAATAGCCCTTCAGGACTGAAACCGCGTACATGCGGGAATGCCATTGTCAAGATAATGGGAATCTTCAACCACTGTTCATGAGCTGCTAACCATGAACTCCCGATGAAGTAAGCTCCATGAAACCAGGTGATAAAATATGTTGAAGAGAGCAAGACAGTAGTGCAGACCAATGCACACTAAAACATTTGAGGGATTTTAGAGAGCAACCTGGGAAGTTGTTCTGCTCCCTGACAGATTTGCAAGTCTTTGCTGAGACAGCGCTCTTACTTGAGAACATGCCTTGCTGTATCTCACCCTAGAGTGACAGGCTTGGCATACTAGGGGATAGAAATATAATCCCTTCTAATGGATGATAGTGCTCAAATCTCCTGACCTCCCAAGATAAAAATGAGAACAAATCTTAGACACTTTTGAAAAATTTTGGTTCCTTCCTGTAAGAAAAGAGACATTATAACAAGAAAAGTTACACTAAGGGTAACAAGGATGATCAAAGGTATGACATGGTTTCTGTGAGAAGGGTGTTTAAATACAGTAGTCTGACCCGGAACAGAAATGATCTAAGGTGGATATGGCAGAATGTCAGGAGTGTCATGGAGAAGGTAAATAGGGAAAGATTGTTTACTGTCTCTTCTAATACAAGATGTAGGGAGCATTAGATGAGACATCTCAAGTTCTAAATAGAAAAAAATGGAGCTAGTTCTTTGGGTGCAGCTATCCATGGAATTCTCTGCCACAGAAAATTAGACATACTCTGAGTGTCAGTAACTTAGTGTCACATTCATGAAGGAAAAAAAAACAGTGACAGCTACACAATAATACTATCTTTCTACATGGTGTCCCTAACTGCTGTAGATTTGATGTATATTTTAAGGAGTGCCTTCGCAGTGTTTGCTAGAAATCTGCTATTGGTTATGTCAGGTACACAAAATTGGGATAACTGCTTCTTTGATCTGATATGATATGACTTATGTTATTCCTGTGAATTTTCCTTGTTACAGAAAATTCTATTACCTAACTGTAATTTCTACTGATGTCCACAATTCCCAATAAGGATTACATCTCATTTGGAAGCTGACTTCTCTGGTCTCAGAGGTAAAAAAACCTCTGTGACTTCAGAGCAGTGAAGTATGTAGAGAAGCTTGCCTTTACACAGACACTAGCCCAGGAACAGGGGAAACTATGAAATGCCAGGGGGTCAGGGGAAAAAACCAAACATACAACTAACCAAACTCTCCAGCATAGTCTAGATATCAAGCAAAAGTTAATAATGCTGTATAAGTATGTAGTAGTTAATTATGATGGGACTATTTCAAGTAAAGAGCACATAATTGTCTCTGTGTGTGAAACCTGCTCACGCCTTGCATGCATGTGTATGTGTGATGAGTTAAATTAAACCTGCAAGGGAGTAAAGGGACAACTGTTCCTAGTCACCTGTCAGTGAAAATGTCCTCAAGAATTTATATATACAACATGTGTCACAAAATGGACATATGCTTTCAAAATATATACCCATGAAATATTTTCAAAAGCTTATCTGAAAGGAAAAGGGACCTTTTTTCTGAAAATGTCTGTCAAAATACTCACCACAATATCTCTTTTTAGAGAAGCAACCAGAAATAATGTTTTTGCTTTAATGCGCACCACAGTGATATAAAATATGGTTATTTTCATTTTTTGAAAGATAAAGAGCAGTTTTGTGTAAGGATGTGCTATTTCTATTTTTTTTAACATGAGGAAAGTTATCAATCTCTGGTATAGACTACACATTTCTGAATAATATCTCTATCTCTCCATTGAGGATGAGTCATATTTTCGGAAGAACTGGTGAAAGAACACAATGAACTGTCCCTGTTTACTCCTTTGGTTGATTAAGTTTGGTGTTTTTTAATAACATCTTTTGACAGGTTAACTTTGAATGGGTTTTTGATTACTAGGGGAAATAATCCCTGTATTAATTCTTTAGCTCTCCCTGAATTTGCCTATGATTTCACTCTCTAAGTAACCTAAGTAATAAGAACATTAAATATAAAGTGAGTAGACAGGGGTAACTGTCTTTAGGGACTTTTCATAAAGAATACCTGTCCAGTTACTGTCTCATTCCTGAATCAGTAAATAATGTTTGTTACTTTCTTCTAATGAACTAACACTGGAAGGAGAGAAAATTAGAGTGATGGTCAAATTCAATTCACCAGACCAACAACAAACAATTAAATTGATTTGATAAATTTGGATCACATTAGACCCCCTACACAAACAGTTTTATCCTTTATTCTTTGAAGGTGTCATTATATTTAAAACATTTCAAGCTATTATTGCAAGAAAATATGAGACAATTATTAATAGCATGCATTTTTGTTGCAATTATGTCCAAACTGAAGAATAACATGAAACGGGAAAATCCATATGTACTTGTATCATAAGCATGACAAAACAAAAGAACAAGAAGTTGGAGCTTTAGGAGAGGGTTTAAAATGCCATTAAAAAATTGAAATTGGTTGATCATAATCATGGCAGTCCTAAATGTTAATTTTTAATGTTAAATATTCCTCCTTTAATAAGCAGTTAATCAGCTGTCAGTAATATATTTGTTACAATTTTCAGATAATTACATTTAGAGTGATCCTTCTAGAATATGAAACAGGTTTTAACAATGCTGTCCTTTACTTCAAGTAGCTAAGGTTTTTGTCTGGAAGATGAATGCATCTGCTCTTCTCTTGACAGACATACAAAGCTTTCAGCTTCTATAGTATCCTGTCAGCTATCACTCTTCTCACTTTAAATCAAATAATTTTGCTGTACACCCTTTGCCAATTAACAGTAATTAAGTATATGCTATATTTGGCAACAGTTGCATGTTGATTCATTAATGAATCTGATATTTGGTTTGTGATGGTGTTTTAAACTTTATAATATTTTGCAGAACACATGCATCTAAGAGAGCTATTATCTGTGAATTATTTTCACGACTACTTGTCTGTCCTTGACAATACTGCCATGTTATAAAGATGGATAAATAACCCTACCAAGTTAAAATATATCAATTTAAGTCCAATGGGATCTTGTACAGAGAGGACACTGCTAGATAGAGGCAAAACATTTTACTTATGCTGCATTATTAAAAAAAATTACCCTTTTTACTTTTGTTATTGTAATGAAGCACATGGACTTCTGATGTTGCAGATTTGCCCATTATTTATGTATAGGCATCAGAGAATCATGAACTAAAATCAAGAATGAAAAAACAGTGTAAAGCATGTTCTTCAAGAATAAGGATAACTGATTGGAATGTTTTATACACATAGGAAAACCATACACATCCATTCTGATGTACAGCTTATTAATTTTAAAATGGAGTTTAGTACTGGACAAAACTTTATTTAGTGTTTCAGTGGAAATTTTCATCTGCAAGACAATTACATTGACATAAATTCTTGAATATGTAAACATCTAATTTCATAGGTTTTTAAAAGCAACATATCCAGACTTTCCAGGTTATGTTGGTTTTGCAGGGCCTGTTTTTTTGGTAGTTGTCAGGGGCCACAAAGATGGCTTCTGTGAAAAGCTGCTCGAAGCTTCCACATCTGTCCAGCAGAGATAATCTCCGATGGCTCTGAAAACGGACATGCTGCTAGCCATGGCTGGGCCAATTAGAGGTAGAGGTAATGCCTCTGTGACAACATACTTAAGAAGAAATCGAAACAAAGTGAGCGGGAGCAGCTGTAGTTCCAGTTAGAAGACGAGGAGGAGTGAGAACATGTGAGAGAAGCAACTATGAAGATTTCAAGGTCAGAGAAGAAGGAGGAGGGGGAGAAGCTTCAAACATCGCAGCTAAGATATCTTTGCTGCCTGTGGTAAGGACTATGTTGATGCAGTGTTCGCCTGTGTCCCCAATGGACATACAGAGATCCACCCCCAGCCGTGGGGAAGGTGTCCACGTTGAAGCAGGAGTGGTGGATGCCTAGAGGTCTGGTGGGGGTCGATAATCGATAAAGAAGCTTCTGCTCCCAGGTCCAGTGGGAGTCATCACTGATAAAAAACTTCGCCCCTGGGCCAGACCTGTCCTTGGAAGGACTGTACTCCTTGGCAGTGACCCAACAGCAGCAGTATTGGATGGAACTGTGTTATCTGATGGGAGGACGTCACGTTGCAATAGTGTGGAGAGGGAATTAATGCCACAGGGCCTGCAAGACACTGGGGGCCCCCGTAAGCAGCTGCAGCAGAAAGAAAAAGTCTTGACTGATGAACTGACCCAAAACAAACCCCCCATCCCTGTCTCCCTGCACTGTTAGTGGGAAGGAGGGAGGGACTGGGGGGGGGGAAAGAGAGAAGGTGTTTTAAGGGTTTATTTTTACTTTTCAATCTCCTCCTCTGATTTTGTTAGCAATAAATTCACTTAGTCTCTTTAAGTTGAGCCTGTTTTGCCTGGATGATAGTTAATTGGAATCTTTCACCTGGTCTTGTCTCAAACTCCGTGAATAATTAATTAAATTTTCTTTCCTCTGTCCAGCTGCAGTGGGGAGGGGTCACTGTTCATGAGTCACTGTTCGTGAGGGCCTGGCATTTGGCCAGCCTCAGACCATGACACAGGTATAACTGGACTGTATAGTGCACTGCAATAGCAATATTACAGCTACATCCACACAGACCAATTAGCTTTACAGGTTATTTAAACCCTGAAGAAGGAGCACTATACTGACATGGCTGGACTTGTTCTTGAAACTTATTCAGAAGCATCCCTGGTATAGACTTATCCCTTGTTAAAACCCCGCATTTTGGTGAGAAATTTCAATTTATAATTAAAAAGGGTAGTATCAACATACAATTAGCAGGTTTTTTCTCTTTTGAACTTTCTTCTCTCATGTTTGATTCAGAGAAAAATAAAGAGAAAATATATCTATATGAACCTAAAGTTATAGATTTCTTCTGTTCGTTTTTGTTTTGTCACTAAAATTGTGGGGGCAAAAAGCCAAACAACTATCAATGTAAGTACTAGTCACTCAACACTGATGCAAATATTCTCCAAGAAAATCCATCCTTGTGCTTCAAGTAGCTTTCAGTCTAGAAGGAAAATACTGATTTTGGTCATTCAGACTGGTAATAGAAGGGTCTTCAGAGAGTGTAGTCTGTGAGTTTTCTATTGAAGATGGCCTAATTCACTCACAAGGCAGGTGTTCCTGATGGCAGAAACAGACAGGAAATGTAAATTGAAACGCAAATTTCGTCACAGGAGGACCTTGAAACAAGGACAAGAGTCTGTGAGATGATTTGCTGAAGAACTAGTGGAGGGTTTCAAGGAGGGAGCAACCATAGTCTGTAAAATTGTCAGCTAAGCTAATTTTTAATGGGCTAGAAAGAACAGCAGTACTGGACTGGTACTTCCTAGACCTAAACTGCATTCATATTTGCTTGATAAACCAAATATTTCATAACCATTTCCTGAATCTTCTTTTATTATTCCCTGAATCTTCTTCTAGCTATTCTCTTTGCACAAAGGGGCTATTCCTTTCATGGTTAAAGTCTGACAGTAATGCACTGGAACACATCAGCATGAAGTATGGGGGTTTATTTTTATACTTTCTTGATCATATTTTTAAAGTATAGATACTGAAACCACTTTAGGGCATAACTGAAGAGCCCTTTTAAAATGTCCCTGCTGGCTGTATTGTGCTGATGAGCCTGATAGTGAAACTGGCCTTGCTGATATAATAGTATCTTCGCTAGGCTGTAAACAATGGCTTTAATCAAGATCCTAAAGGCTTTACAGACAAAATGTTCTTTCAGGGTTTCCTGATTTTATGGAGTCAGAGCAAGTGTTTTGCTTTTGCTCCCATTGTGCAATTCTCCCCATCTCAGTGTTTTCTTATCCTTATAAATCTGGACAACTAAAGACAACTGCTTAAACTACTTTTAATGCACTGACAGATGTTAATATTATAGATTACTGTATGTTGTAAGTAATGTCTTTGTTCTGTCTTATTGAAAACGAGAGAAAGGATGTGCTAAGAAATTTCTCTTGGGAACAGGTTTCATTTTGTTTCTGAAGCATGCACATGAGAAAGGCAGAGGTGTACACCTTTGTGCTCAAACCCCTCTCACCTTATAAAAGAGGAGAATCACTGGAGAACTCATGATTACTAAACAGTGCACCCACATCTCCACAGTAAAAGTACTGATTAGGATATTGGGATACAACAGTAAATGAGAAGAGAAGCAAACATTTACACATACAGTGAAAACACCTTACCCCCCCCCTTTCAGTTGGTGTGGGTTTCCTCAGCTTCTCTGCTAGGCTCAACTTTATTCCTCCACCACAGGGACCTCTCCTCACTGCTTCATTGTCATCACAGATTACACTCCTTCCCTTCAGGGAGGCATGGAGGGTCGTGGCCAGGGCGTAGTGGTTTATCTCTGCTGGCCTCTCATTATTGCCCTTTCCCTGTGCTTCAGGTGGGTCCTCCGAGGACCTCCACTGTCCCTTTGGAGGAGTGGAACATCAACACCTCAATACTTGGTGTCCCCTCTGCTTGTTCTCTTGCTCTGCTCTTCCCTGCCCTTTTCTCTCCCTGGTATTTTCTGCCCTTTCTTAAAAACACTTCCATGGTGGCACCAGCATCTTGGCTTAGGGGCTGCAGTGGGTCCATGTGGAACTGGTTGTGTCTGGCATAGGACAGTCTGGATCTCTGCTCATGGAGGCCACCTCTGCAACTCACCACTGCCAGCACCTGGGCAATGCCACCAAGACAATTTGCATGCAAATTTGCAAGTCTACATTGCATTACAGGTCTGTGCATTGCTGGAGGTTTTTAACAGTAGGGTCAAGGGAGTAAACTTTCTTCTTGTCAGAGTGAGACTCAGTTTGGTGCTCGAGAAAGAGTTCTAAGTATACCACAATCATCTGAAACATTTGGGGAAGGATTTTGATATCTCAAAGTATGGCTTTAATAGTTACCAGTGAAATAAAGCAGAAAAGTCAACTGGGTTTTTTAATGAGATTTACGTTATTATGAATGAGTTTTTTGTTTCCTTCTAAATGTGTTACAGCATACAAAAGAAGCAGTGAAATGAAAAGTCATTTTAGCCAAATACTAAACCCTCATTTAAAAAGTGTAGAAATGGAGCATGTTCCTTTCTTCTGGAAGTCACTCCTCCATATTTGAAGGGTTTTGATAGTTATCACTCTATAGAGCTTTCTTAAGGGACTCCTCTTACATGTTCCCCATTGAAATACAGTCTATTTCCAGTGACACAAGTCACATATATTGCTGGATTTGTGTAAAACTTTTCTAAGAATTCTTCCTCTCCTACTCAGACAAGTCAAAAAAAAGGACAGGAATTAGGGTGGTCATGCCAGTATATCTGTGACTTGCTAAATCTATAAAAGAAACCCCAAACTTACTGTGGCCCTCAGGCAGTTCTGCTTATTGCAGTAACATTTTATTGAAGAAGCAGCTATAGTCCTCAGTATCTTCTTCATTGATACTTTCTATGACAAATTTAATTTTATTGTAGTGTATATAGGGTTAGCAAGAGTCCTTAAATATTTTTAAGAATCACAGAATCAGTTAAGTCGGAAAGGACTTTCTAATATCATTGAGTTCCAACGATAAACCTAACACAAAATCCTTCAGCTGGCATTGAGATTTGTCTCTGTTATCCCTTCAGGAACAGCTTTTTAGGGAAACATTATGAAATGCAGGTATAGGGAAATGATTCTGAGGCTTGGTGTAAAAATTTGCTCAGGTGAGGGTGATTTATGGGCTCTTGAATGTTGCCATTTGTCATTTAGGATTTAGTTTTGACAGAACACCAATATCACCCAATGACCCCTACCAATGTGTGCAGCATTTCAGTATTTCAACTCCTAAGGACGTGTATTAAGCATCACTTCTAAGGTGAGTCAAAAAGGCTACTTCTTCCCTCTCCAAAATACCCTCCAACTTGAAGAAAAATGTGGACCCCAGCAAAATAGTTATACTCATATGCCTACCTCCATGTATAGCCCCATCTGACAACAGTGAACATGACTATTTTTGTGGTCTTTCCACTGCTAATTATCAAGAGAAACAGTGTCTCACAGCACTGTATATAAAATTCAGATGTCTGAAGACATAGAAAGGGACACATGCAAGTCATTCCTCACAGAGTCTGTCAGCTACAGTCTGCCTGCCTGTATGCATTCTGATTACAAAATGAGGTAACTCTAGTGTGGTCTCCTGTTTATCCAAGCTGCATTTTCTAGGGAGGGTGTCCTGTGAGCTGTGGATTGCTGGAAAGAAATATCTCATATACTTGCCTGTTGTGCAGTCTTTATGCAGGAGCATAGAACAGTTGTACAACTTTACTAACATTCACCCTGCCCATAGGTAGGGTGGAATAATTTCTAGGTGACCTGCCAGAGTTTGCAAGTGTGGATTGTTCAATGCTCTCTCTTTTTAATTAAGGGAAGTCAAACCCAGTAAGTTGAGATTTCTCATCAGACTTTAACAGTTGCTTATCAGTCATAATATTTTGAATATATATTTTTAGTAGAGACTAAAGCCAAAATAACCCTGCAAAATCCAAACTTCCAACCCAGCATATACTTCTTTTTATGGTGGAAGAATGAGTGTCACACTGGGATATGAATTCCAATACAAAGCTTTTATGCATGTAAAATGCAAACTTAGACTGTTTCTTCTGGCAGATGTATTTCTACTCAAAATGAAAAATGTAGGCATGTTTAAGGTTCAATAATATGGAATTATATTTTTAGAAAAAGCAAGGAGGTTAGTTTACTAATTTCCATATAGAATATATGCAGGCTATTTTCAAACTGAGATTAGGCACAGTTTACCTTTTGCTGACAGTCACTGTTTCCCCATGAGCTAGAAGAGACAGGAATGCCATTCCTATGCTAATTGGACAAGAACACTCTTTGTCACAGCAGTATGTCACGGAATATTTTTTATTTTATATTTAACTATGTGATTTTCCTCAGTCAATAAGAGCTGCATCCAATTATGCTCATAAATGCATCTATTAGTCCTGATACGATACACATCTGACACCGACTAGGGAAAATATACAATAATTAAAAAAAAAAAAAAGCTCAATGCAATTCTGTCAGTGTCTCAAAAAGGTTGATGAGACATTTCTGTAGTTTGCTAATGCTTTATGTATTTATCAATAAGAATCAGTAAGATGCCCAGAAAATGGCTCTTACTTGACAGCTTTTTCTTTTTTTTTGTCCTTATTAATAGCAAATGTAAACTCACAGGTTGGTAGTCCAAAATAGTTAGATTGGACCAATCATGAGAACAGTCATAAAGACACTTCAATAATCGTACTAAGTAAAAGAGAATCTAATGAGATGCTGACACCTTGTAACAAACAGCGTCTATAGCAAACAAACCAAATCTGAAAGAAATGAGATGGGAAGATGCATTACTGTGTCCTAGAGATATCTCACTGATTTGATCTATAGCATATCTGACCACATGCATAATAAATGTCTTCATAAGAACAAGGTAGAACAGTGCCACTGGAGCTCTGCCCTTGTATCTTGGTTAGAGATACAGATACAGCCAGTAGCTTTATAATGTTTCTTCTTATTCTCCATACAGAAATGTTCCAGTTCTATTTTCCGAAGTTCAATATAAAAGGCAAGCACTGAGAGGATGCATGAAAGACAAAAGACCAATCCCATCTTATTACATGGCTCTTATCTTTCATCTCTCTTTTTTTCTTTTTTTTTTTGCCTACCTAGAAAGCTTCCTAGAAGCTTTAGAATACACAAACAATAGAAAATATTACAAATCAAGTAACTGTACTCAGAGAGCTCAGAACAAAGGAGAGAACTCCATTAACTAAAGAAAGCCAAGCCCTTTATTAAACACCCAAAAACATGATTCCAGTGTCAAAAATTAATTTTTTATGCTTAGGAAATGTACACTGATCGAGTACGAATGTATTTAATTCTGTAGCTCCCCAACAATTGCGAGCTAATTTGCCCTTTTTTTTTGAATGAAGCCTTTTTAGACTTGTGGCTTTGAGTAGTTGGTACAACTGAGTTGTGTTTGTCCAGCAGGCCTCTAACAGGAGATATTATAAAGCCAGCTAACTAGAAAAGTAAAAAAAAAAAAAAGTTCCACTTTTCCTTTCCAGCTTGTTTCACTGACTCGGGGTTAGTTTCAAAGGGTGCTATTTGGTTCACAAAGGCACCAATCTCGTGAAGTTATATAAAAGCAGGGCAGAACTGGATGCCATTCATTTTCTTACTGATGCAAGATTGCACAGTGTCACTGTTTTGATTTGATTATTGAGAGGTATCTCTGCCTGAATTTAAGGTGCAAACAAGTCCATATGCCAAAATCAATAATGCGGATTTTATTTAAAAGCAAGTGTGAAAGAAATAGACAATAGAAAAGATGAGGAGGGAGAGGTAGAGAGAAAGAGAGAAAGAGAGACAAGAAAGTGAGGGAAGAAGAGAGAAGGAGGGGGAGAGGGAGGGAAGCAGAAGATGGACGGAGGGAGGGAAGGAGGGAGGGAGGGAACACCCCAGGGGGCTAAAAACACTCTCGGGATCTACCAAACATCCTTCAGTGCCCAAAAACACCCCTTNGGGAAGGAGGGAGAAGGAGAGAGAGAGGAAGGGCCGTCCATTGGTCCTTCTTCACCCTGGTCTTCTCAATGGTGAGGATCCTGAGGTTGTGCAAAACATTTCACTATTTATATATTTTAACAAAGGAATCAGTGCTCACTGGCTACACAGTGCTCTTATTCCCTTGCTTCTAATGCTATTCAGTCACATTCTCAGTCTTGCTCTTCTTTTGAGTTGGTGGGTTTTTTGAGTTGGTGGGCTGTGATCTCCCTCTGTTGGAATTACCTTTTACCCAGTCCAAGCTAATCTCAACACAGTTGCTGAGTTGGCTTTACAGGTGGTCCATCATTCTTTATGTCCANTTTACAGGTGGTCCATCATTCTTTATGTCCATTATCAGTGATACATTCTTCTCCTCAGTTTGTTAACCTCCCCCAAGGTCTTGAACAATACTACCACCTTTATGTTATCTCAAGTTCCAGCTGTGGTGACTTAACTTACAGTCTAAATTCCAGGAACCCACGGAGGCATACTCAGGAGGGACTTTGATGGTCACAGATGCCATCTGTCCCATAACTTGGGGTGATCTCTGTTTGACTTGTGGTATGCACACAAGCAGTTGCTTCTTTACACAGTTTGCCACAGTGGGAATTTTTGTCTGGATGTGTTACCCAGGATGTGCCAATCAGTTATTGCCTTCCCAGGCCTGGACTTAGCCCCATCCTGTCACTCTATTCTGTGCTTATTTCACGGAAAATTACTTCTGTGGTCTTAACAGTGTTTAAGACGGGCAATTTTGCTCTTTAAGTCCTTACAGTCCCTTCTAACAACTTTACAAACATATTAACATAAGAGGTAGATGACAATTTTCAGACTAAGTTTCAAATTCAGATACAGTGAAAAGTCTATGTTTTCAGGTAGGTTTCTGGTGCTCCATTATTATGTCAGAATAGGAGTAACACAGGTGGTATTGCCATGCTTCGTGGTGGGGGTTGTTTTTATGGGGGGCCGGTTGGGGGTGTTTTCAGGGACATTTTTTTTTGTTTGTTTGCTTGTTTGTGGGGTTTTTTTGTTTGTTTATTTTTTGCTGGGGTTTTTTCACCCTTGTTCTGGTAAAAATCCCCCAGAAATATCATAATGAGATTTTTCCACAAAATTGAATCTTTATATTTTGCTGGAATGTATAATTTAAAATTCTGACTTTTACACACACAAAAAGTATGAAAAACAAGCATGCTTCACTGTTCCTCTTCCCATTTCAATGTATTTTATAGAAAATCCAATACCAGTTGGAGGCAGTCTGAAAAATAGGGTACACCTCATTCACCACTTAAATTCCAAGTGTCGCAGTTAGACCTGTAAAAGTCTCAGACATATTTAATGAACAAAAATATACCTTCTAAGATCAAGTTCTGGTCTTGCTAAATTTGCTTATTTTGATCCTACAGTTTTCAAAATAAAAGCCTCTCATTTTTTGCAAGTAGACACACCCTTGTAGATGGATCTCCAAAAGGAAACAAATTAATAAATCACAAGGATGTAAAATGAATGACATGGAATTCCAGAGATAAACCTTTGTGAGGAAGGAACTTACAATGTTTGGTGTTGGGCACAGAAAGATGTAGCTTCTTCCTTGCTAGCTTTGTGATAACTTAGAGGGCAAAAAAGTAAAAAAAAACAGTGTTTCTAATGAAGCTGTTGCATTTTCCAGAAGCACGTATAAACCACTGCATTTTTAAACCAAAAATCCCCAATCCAATGTATATGTTATTGTTGCAGTCACAATAAATGCTGGATAATTCTGCCACAAAGGACAGATGACCATCTGGGATTCTCTGAGTATTTCAAGGTCTAATTTTCCTGAGAAATCATCACCTCTGGAGTCAGCAGCTGGAAGAGGAAGTTGGGAACAACCAAGAAAGCATCTTTCTGAGACTGTAAACCAAGACGTGCCTTCCAAATCGCATTTCAAACAAGAACCCTCTCCATAATTTGTTTTGCCTCTAACCACTGACTTGCAGCACCTCTGCTGACCTGTGATCACACAGCGTTTTAGTCTGTTTTTACACAAGTGCAAATGATTACATAAGCATGTGGTGGACCACAGCCATGGTATTTCATGGGGAAAAACATTCCAATGCTCCACAGCTTCCTGTCCCTTGAGAATTCAAAGCTGTCCTTGGAAGCAAGCACATAACATAGGAGTTCATTTAGTGATAGAAAAAATGAAAATATGAAAATATTTTTTGTGTTCTATTATAAGAACATTGTGCATTTTTAGAGTTGGTTTGATGTGTCTTATTATTCATCTTTTTAATGGCTTCTTCCCATATTTTCATATCAACTCCAAACTCTTTTATTCCCTCCTACCTTTTTTTTTTCTCTGAAGACTGTAATAATTTCTGGGACAAGTGGCCATATTACTCATATGCATTTCCAAAAAGTACTATATCCTGCAATCACATACATTACGGGTCACTCAAGGTGAGTCAGCAAATAGAATTTGCCACAAAGCTGTTTACATATGTATGTATACAAATGACAAATGCATATTGCAATGTCAAAAAGCAAGGAAATGCAATCAAGAATTTATATAGTGGAATTACCACTCAAGTGGAAAAATGCCTCTGTAAAACAATGAAGTCACCCTATATCTGTCAGTTAAAAACAATTGCCAGTGTAAGCGATTACCACTAATATTACATGTAGAAAAGTAGTATCTATACAAGCAACAATTTATTTTAGAGTAGCTATTTGTTGGTATTGAAAAGAACAATACTTCCTTCTTGTTTTGACTTCTCCTTGAAAGTGCTTTCCTTTTATGAGGAATTGCAGTGTGGATTGGAATAGATACAAGTACTGGGTTTGAATTGAATTATTTCTTGATTTTTCTTTTAGGGCATGACCTGTAATCCTATAATGTTGTGCATGCCTATAAGTTTAAGTTTTTAACTAGGGGAACTGTGATATCTATTTTAGGTTCCCAGTGCTCTTTGATCATTTTTTTTATGCACTTTGCATTGCTGAGTACTGTGGCTCCACTTACCTCTCAGTGGTTTGTAGCCATGAAAAAAGAGTATAAACAAACAAAAGCTTGTTCAACAAACTCCAAGTATTGTTTAAAATTATAGAGATAAATCATATGAAGAATATAAATGTTCAAAAGAAATAAATGAAAGCAAGATAAAGCTTACTGCAACTAAGTCACCAGCGGTTCTGTTTCCCCTGTGTCCCTTTTGGAGTGCACTTACACACATTTGCACACAATCGAGCCATTGTATTGGGAGTTCAGCATTGTTCATTCCAAAAGCATCTAAAAGGACAGAGCAGCACTTTCTGCAAGGACAGAGCTGCAAACGGAGGGACAGGATTGGGACCAAGATGCCCAGAGTTCATCTAAAAGGCACAGTCTATCCAGAACTGTTGTTGTGAATGTGTTTCCACGGCACAAGGCAGTGCAGCAGTCGAACAAAGTTGAAGGTTAATTTCCGACTTCTAATCTAACTACAGCAATTTGGAGCTTAAAATGGTCTAATTTGTCTTGTTTTTAATAACTACAGAAAATTTTCCAGCTAAGAAGCAGAAAGCAGCTTGAGGAATAGTCCCATTCTTCTCAGCTAAGCGTTTAGGGAACATTCCAGGTTCAGATCTTGTGGTCACAATTATTTGGCATATACCAGCCTAACTAAAAAGAAAAAAAAAAGCTATGATGTCTGCACTTGGAACTCAGAATCTTTCACAACAAATATCAAATAAAAAAAAAAAAACCGCAACAAAATGTAAAACCCCACCTCAACCGAAAACAAGAAAAGAAAGTTCCTATGTTACAATGATTACTCAAGGAAACACCTAAAAGAATTCATGATACACTACAAATATTTTCTTTTTAGTTTAGAAAGGAACTAACTTTCTGATTTTGCATTAAGCCAAGACTGAAATTTTTCTAAATTCACGTTCTATTTTAACCTTAGAAATCTTAATATAAATATGTTTATTTGAGAGCGGTTTCTAGGGAATTGCAAGTCTTGTGTTATGTTAAACAGTAAAAAGGTGGTTTGAATGGTTATATCCTTTTTAAAAATGGAGTACCATTGTCTAAACAAATATTCCCAGTAGTAAATAACAGTGATCTACAGCACATCTGCAAAATTCAATCATGCTTTCTCTCTCAGTCTGTCTACTTGTGCTCAGGTGTGTGCTGCCATTGCCCTGTGCACAAGCACTTGGTGAGAAGAAGTTTTTTCAATAAACTCACTTGACATCATGATCTAAACTGACTGGACCCTCGTGTTTTGAGGTTAGAGATTTTGAATGGCATGTGCAACAGGGTTCAGGAACTTCAAAAATTTAAATCTTCAGAAACATTCCATCAATATTTTATGGCCATAAATAAAAGTAGTTGAAACCCTTAATAGAATTAATGGGATTTTCATGTATATCTGAAAGGAACTAAATTCATTTACATCTTTGGCATTCAGCTGGATCTCTGTTTCCTAAATCTTGTCTATCATATTCTGCCCATGACTCTTACTCAAGTGGTTTAAAATTCATGAATTTGCTGGAACATAATGGCTTTCAAGTGCAGGGCACAACCACATCTACTGGAAACTTCCACATGACCGTTATCGTAGAACTTCAGCCATTTATTCCTTTCTATGCAAAACACACATATTTCACTAACATATCCAGTACATGCTACAAGATATCAAATGATTTAAACTTGGCACCTTTCCTAGACAGTGTATTTAGGTAGAATGTTTCCATTTCTTTGTCACCGATTGTTTAAAAGTAAAAAGTGTTTTGTTTAAATTTAAAGTAATTCCGCTTCAGTTATCAGAGGCTTCCAGCAATGGCTTTCCTATGAGATTATAGGCTTCCATCTCAGATTTTTATATCTCCATGAAGAACATACACAGTATATATACAATGTGAGTAATGTGTTCTTTCTTTTGGTAAGAGAAAGATCATGTCACTCAGAGGTATTACTTTGTCCAATTTCTGCATCACTTTTGCTGCTCTTTTTTTTTTCAAACTGTGGGAACCTCTCTAGTGTCAGTCTTGGTAATGTCACACATAGAGATACACCTCTGTACTGCAAAATAGTTCCCTATTAAAATCCAAAGATTTTCTATGAAGCCTTTTGCCCCCTTACCACGTAAATAAAGAATTCAACCTGTAAAAAATAGGGAATTTATTAGCTGGTGTAAGTGAAATTAATTATAAGAGGTAATAAATATTATGATTCACCTTTGGCCTAAAAAAGAGAACTTATCCCATGTCTTCAGGACTAATAAACATTGTCCTGCTAATCTGTAATTTGTGTAGATAACACACCAATGTTGCTGTGACATGAAGTGTTTTGATACTTACAAACTGATTGACTTACAAAAACATGACAACCATGGTAATGTTGCCATGTTATGTGAGTACTTAAATTACCCTCAAAATAAGGGAAGGTACATGACCATGGTTTTTGTAAGGATATATTAATAGAATATTTAAAAGATACTATTTTGAGCAGTGTCTCTTTGGAGCTTTTCCTCTGAGATCTATTATATCTGTCACTTATGTTTCTGCCAAACCATGAACATGTGAAAAGAAATTACTGTTAAGTTTTGTTCTAATGAAAGAACTTCTCCAGATTTTAGCAGTATGTGACAGCTAATTCACATCTTGTCTAGTTTTCTGCTGTAAAAATGTTCAACACCCCAGAAATAACTTCAGATATCAACTAACTACTGGTAAGGACAAGCTCATAGAAGGAACAGGTGTACAACTGGCCATACCTCTACTTGACAGTCAACATCAAGGATTTCAGTAGCCTGATTTATCTCAGCCTCCCCCATGCAGCTCATATTGAATTGTTTTAGCAATGGGATCACAGAATCATAGAATCACAGAATCATGGAATAGTTTGGGTTGGAATGGACCTTAAAGATCATATAGTTCCAATCTTTCAGGGACACCTTTCACTGGATCAGGTTGCTCAAAACCCCATCCAACCTTGCCTTACTCTGCTATGAAGTTGAGACTTTTTTTCCTACAACCATAGTTTTCGAGGATGCAGTTGCAAATGCCAGAGATATAAATTCTATTTCAGTCTCCGTTAAATTGTTTCTTTGACTATATTAGGACTCATTTCATGACAGGGTCTGATGTAGTCAACAGTTTCAATTGCTTGGAATGAACACCTAGCCAACATTATTTGATACTGTATAAATCCATATGTCATTTGAAAAAGCAGTGATTTGATATTTATTTCCAGACCACTGAGCGGAACATTGAACAAGGTCAGGTCTAATACTAATGACTGCAAAACAGTGCTAACAACATCCTTGTTCAGGGATGGTTCCACTTCAGTAGCTACTTTGACAACAGTTAGTTAAGCAGTGTTTAATCCATTTAATATGAGACATATTGGTATTATGGACAGTTCATTTTTGCATTGAAATGTTTCTGATAAAAAGACAAATACTGTACAGAAGTCTCAAGTACCGAGAAAACAGCAGCTAACTCATAGAACTCCAATGCTTTGGAAAACAAAGTTCTCCAGAATTATTACATTTCAACAGAAGTGATAATACCTACTTAGTGCAAATTGTGTAAATAAGCATCCATGGACAGCATAGGTTTGTTCAACCTGGTTTTCACACAATCACAGAATCACAAAATCTCGAGGTTGGAAGAGACCTTCAA